>CM022946.1:62299610-62512110 GCA_012931725.1 Litsea cubeba
AATTCAATCAAATTAACAAGCATTGGTCAAAGTTAACATCCACAATTGGAAATTAAAAACTGATCATTGATGCAAAAATAAATCAACTAATACTTTGAATATTCATCATTGGAATTAAATTCCTACCTCCTTAATTAGTTAATTAGAAAACACGCGCTCTAATTATCCCTAATTACTAAACAATCCAAGATAAGCGCCAAAGATTTAATCTAGTAACAGCATTAAGACCTTGAGAGATTGATGAATCTAAACAACACAAGTACACGCGGTTGCATTTAATTTAGCCAGGTGTTCTTCCTAATATCTAATAATTTCCAAAGGAGTAAATTATTAAATATTAGTTGCTTCGCAAATTAGAGGGATCAAACAATTACGGATTTGATTTCTAATTTAGCAGTAGATTGCAACGAAAAATAAACTAGTATGCATCCTAGCAATTAAACGAAACAATCATGATAACAAATTAAGCACAGAAGAACAACCCATATTCAAAGCATAAATTGAATAATAAAAATAAATTAGATCTCACAGTATTTATTCCGAGGCTTCAGTCTTCTTCAACCAATTACATAAAATTAGCCACGCAGGGCCATACTAACTTGCAAAGAAAAGAGTAGAAAAAAGAAAGAAAAAGAGAGAGAGAAAACGTGCAGTGGCGGAGGTGTGGTATTGTGTTGTATATGGGATGGGTCATTTATAGTGGAGAGTCGGGTTAAAGAAAGGAGAGAATTTAGGTGGTGTGGACGTATGAGGAATAAGGAAAGAAAGATGATAGGTTTAGATGAGGAAAGAGAAACTTAAAAGAATTAAGAGATAGAAAGAATCGTTGGAGAGATATCATGGGAAAAGTACGGATGTGAAATGGGAAAGAATTGAAGTGGCGTGGGATTGGAGATGGTAAATAATAAAAAAACCAATTAAATTCTAACTTAGTCAAAATCTTCTTCTTGACCATATCTTCTCACTCGGGCTTTTGTTGGATTCGAACCAAGAATTAAAGTTGCACCATTTTTTATTCCGGACAATATGAGCCCAATATTGGATATGTTCAGGGAAACTCCTGATTTCATCAAATTTACCACAATGCCCTTCTGCTTGATTCTTCATCCATTTAGCATCAAATATGAGCACTTCTCTTGCAACTCAGACCTGGAAACTTCTTGATTCAGCAAGAATCTCTCAAAGCTCAAAACATAAAAGTTGTAGATCTTTTTCTTGGCGTTCCATAGCATCTTGAATCATCTCAATTGGAGTTTGGAGGAGAGAATTATACCCAAATTACGAAGCGATGTCAAAACTGTCCATAATCACTCAATTAGCTTTGTTTTGCACACAGCACCTCCATTTGCATCCTAAAGAAAAATATAAGAATAATGAGTACATTTAGGCATCAAATAAGTATAAAGGACTAAACATTAATGGAGAAAAATATAATATTTTGCATTCTCATCACGCTCCTGTCGCCGTTCGTCCCGTCGGGGAGGTATGACTTCCTTGCCCGGGGATGAATCCTCAACTTGCTCTGGGAATGGGACTGTGACAAAGAGGCGTGAGTCTGGGCGCTCCTCGCCTGCAGACGCGCCAAGCCCTGCCTCGGACCGCCTTCGAGGAGGGGCGTCTGTTGACGGGCTCGGTAACTGGACCATCGCTCTTGAAGACTCTCCGCCTTTCTTAGCTTTTGGAGGCATGGTATTTGGGAAGATTGGGCTAATACTTTTTCACAGACGGCGCCAATTGTAAGTGCAAAAATAATGACTCACAAGATTAGGGGGTGCCTGATAGGACTTATCCAAACGTAAGCTGAAGATCAGCTGCCTCAAAGCCTAAAAGGGGAAGAACAAACGGTCAGAGGACCCTGGCCTGAGTGGCGCAAGGCTCTCCGATGCCTAAGTTAGTATATGAACTGAACTAAGGAAGGAGAGGAAGATGAGAGGCAGAGTAACAGCTCTAGTATGCGTAAATTGCATACCTTGGTTATGGAATGTTGTCCTATTTATAGAGGACTCTACCTGATATTTTGGAGTGGGTCCCTTGATTTGATAGGGAAGCTCTCATTAGCCCACAAAGTAATAAATGTGGGTCCATCACAGCCCACAAAGCATTTATTGCCAGTCCGATCAGCCCACATTGCATTAAATGCATGTCATGTTGGGCCTGATCATGTTGGATGCCTTTGGCGGTAGAGGTCCCATCGGATCCATCCTCGGGCTTTGCCCTGATTTGGCTACAGCCGCTGGATGCCGCCCTGTCAGCGATCTGGCGAAGATTTTGGACGGTTGGGATGTTGCATCTGTCCCACTGGCTCGCGCCCCTATTCTGCCACGTGTCCAATGACGTGGCCGGCGTGGGGCGCGAGAAGGGTTCTTCTTCATTTCGGTTTCCGTCCCGGCTCCTTCGGCCGGGGTTAGGCTCTCAGCCGAGGTCAATCCTTGGTAGTCGAGCTCGGCGCTAGCAGCCGAAGTCAGTCTGGTTTCGGCTGAAGCCTTTGTCCCGGCGGCCGAGGCGTGTCTGGATGGCACGTGAGAGTGCTAATTGACATCTTATAGCCGAGATTAGTATAATCCTGGTGTCTTGAAAATCTCCCCACACAGTCAATATCCTCCACCAGCAATGATTATTTTCTTGATAGTGCATTAACTTGTAAGATCTTGAGGATTGGTGCTAAATGTGATCCAGGGTTGTAATTTGTTGTTTTCTAGAAGATGCCGGTTACCCAGTATCGGATTTTGATTCATTCTTGGTAAGAAAAAAATGCTGGCTGGATTGCAGATTTTGGGTCTTTTTCTTTATTTTGAATTTTGGGAAAGCAGTCGACTTATTTATTATGACCAATTATCTAATATAATATAGATGAATATTTTTTCATATTTAGATTATTATCACTCAGACCCTTTTTGTTATGCTACTTTTGAATGGATTTTCCCTTTATCCCCTCATTGGTGACCATTAATTGTATTTTATGTGTTACTATGAAAGCATGCTATTTTGTATCTTTAGGTCTAATTATCTATTTCTTAAAAGACAATAGTAATGATACTCACTCAATTCTAATTGTCTCTAAATTGGAGTAGATATTGGTTTGTGATTCCTCTTTCCCTTTTGATTTTATTTAATAAGCACACTTTCTCCTTGGTAGCAGGGTTAAAGATATTTTTGTGACATTCTTATATCATGATGTCTTTGTTGCCCCCTCCCAATATAACGAGAATGTTTGACAAATTGTCTCAACTTTAGGTGGCTGAATCATATTTTCCCCCGAGATTGATGATGTTCAGTCATATCTAACTTGAATAATAACATCTATACTGTGTGTACCTCATTGTAATTTTTGTGTGAATGTGCTTTGCATCCGGGTGATAATCCATAATATATATCATCTAATAGTAAGTTGGAGTCTTTTTAACTATAATAACTAGCAGATAAAAACCACAAAGCTCTTTCCCATGTTGTCTCAATTAAAGAGCATAGCACATATGATCAGCATATCAGAATAAATACCTTAGGTTTCTTGCCAAAATCATGTGATGTGGGAAATTTTAGTCTAACATTTAATTATGTAATTAGATTTTTCTATTCTCCTAAATGAGTTAGCGCGCTGAGTTGAAGATTTCCTGTTTACATGTTGTTATTAAAACTATTTGATACTTATGGTCCATCTCTCAGGGGAGTACTTTCTACTTTCTGCCAATTTTCAGAATTACGTAATTTAGTGAATTTATTATATGGAAGTGAATATTAATAAAATGACTATCCAACCCTCCTCCTTGAGCACCTAACTAGGTTTGTGTAGGTGCAAAAAATAATGACCCACAATAAGGAGGAGCCTTATAGGACTTATCCGAGAAGATGATGGCTGCTGGAAACGTCTGGATGCCGTCCGGAAGCCTGAAGGGAATAGCAAACGGTCAAGAGGACCCTGGCCTGGGTGGGCGCAGGCTCTCCGATGCCAAAGTCAGTATGTGAACTGGAACAATGGAAGGAGAGGAGGAAGAGAGACAGGAGTAACGACTCTGGTCTGGAGAAATGGCGTACCTTAGATGGTGGCATGGGTCTCTATTTATAGAGTGTGGAGCGTATCTTTGGAAGATATTGTGGTGTGGGTCCCACGATTTGACTGAGAAGTCATGATCAGCCCACATTGCATTAATTGTGGTCCAATCCAGCCCACTATGCATTAAATGCCCGTCGGGTCAGCCCACATCGCATTTAATGCACATCTTGTTGGGCCAGATCCTGTTGGGCGCCTTTGGCGGTAGGAGTACCAGCGGATCCGCCCTCGGGCCCTGCCCTGATGTGGCTTCAGCCGCTGGATGGGACTCTGTCAGGGATCTGGCGAAGATTGTGGGCGGCTGGATGTCGCGTCTGTCCCACCAGCGCGTGTCCCTATCCCTCCACGTGCCTGATGACGTGGGGGATGAAGGGTACACGTGAATGTTCTCTTGCTTCGGCTTCTGTCTCGGCTTCTTTAGCCGAAATGGAGCTTTCTGCCGAGGTGGTACCCGTGGTGGTGATCCTTGCCGAGATGACGCCCGAGGTGGGCCAGTTCGGCGCTAAGGCCCGGAGCTGTCCGACTTCGGCCGGACCTCCTGTCCTGGTAGCCGGGACGAGCCTGGTGTCACGTGGATGACGTGAGGGTGGCACGTGAGAATGCTTAACTTGATCTGGTGGCTGTGATTAACTTAATCCTGTGGTTCGGGAAATCTCCCCACACAGTTTGAGTTTCATTCAATCGATTTTTTTCTTTTCTCGTGCGTTAGCCATTTGATTTGACCTCTTGAATCTTTAGGATAGGAAGATCCTGTAAAATGAGTTGGAAGTAGTGGAGAGAATGAAACAGGATAGAGGCTACATCTCCCCATATTTCATCACTGACCAGAACAACAAAAAAAGGTGGAAGTATATTTTCTCTTTCTTAGTGTATGTGTGTATGCAAACCCCTGGTTGACCACTTGCATGTAGTTTTTTTTTTTTGTCGGCAAGAAGGATTTTATTTAAAGTGGTGAAGTGTTACAGAATATGAGATAATGGCGATACACTCCGGCCTCCCATACATGGGTAAAAGCAAAATAGGCCGCATCACAGACACACCCTTCTACATCAGAAAATCTACCAAAATACCCGCTTTGAGCACGACCTTGCTTGCTGGCGAAAGCATTAGTCCATTGCATGGTTGACATTTGAGCTGCAACCTCCCTGTTCCAACCTCCTGCCTGACAGAGCGTTTCTATTGTAGTATTTATAACTCTTATGTCTGCTATTAGTAAAGGTTCGTTATTCTAATTCCTTTCAGTCTTTACTTCTTCTTGTTTCCTTTTCTCTTTCTCTTGTAACTATTGAATACCACATTATAGGAAATTGTACAAAACTTTGCCATTCATTCACTCATTCATTGATGAGAAACGCAAGTCTTACTGCATTTTTCTGAATTCCATAAGTTATAAGGTGTGGTGGGTATGAATTTATAAGCAACCTCCAATTAGTCCACCGCCATTAGGAGGCTCTCCCTTTGGTGGATATCCATCTCTGAAGCAAAGAAATGATTCTTTTGATATAAAGGAGAATATGAATGTTCACTGGGGTATGGTTTATATCTCCGTAATGCAGTTTATGTGAATGTATTTAAAGTGATGATGATTTTTCACTGAAATATTATATGTCTATTCTTTTCCAATCTACAACTTTTTGCATACTACTATGGATGTGGAGGTTGCTTTTGGTATATACATTACTAATATTGTTTCATTACTGGAATAAATTCTGGTATAAGCAGATTTTTTAGAGGAAATAGACCTGGTCATCAGACTGGCTTTGACATTGACGAGGCTGATCTTCTTGAAATGGAACATTGCTACGGGATAGTTGTTGCATCGGCTATATTTGGTATTGTTAACATAATAAATAATTCCTCTTGTATTTGTCATGTTTTGCGTTGTTGACTGTCATGTTCTTTCTCATTGATGTGTTGCTGGCCAGGAAACTATGATATAATACAGCAGCCAAAAAATATTAGCGAGGCTGCAAAGAAAAATGTTTGCTTTTATATGTTTGTGGATGGAGACACAGAAACATATTTAAAAAATTCTAGTATGCTAGGTGGCACGAACAGGGTGGGTCTATGGAAAGTAGTGGTTGTTCACAATCTTCCTTATGCTGATGCTAGACCTTCACAGATGCCAGGCTTGTGGTACTGCAGGCAAAAGATCGTCGTTGACATTTATGCTAGGCAATGGAAGCTAAATGGCTGCAAAGTACCGGAGTCTGAAGAGAACTCTTTTTCATGATAAAAAATGTTGAGAGGCCTCTCCCTTTTTTCCACATGAATGTAGACACTGAGATTTAGTGTTGTGAATTTAATGTAACCGTCTTACGTTGTAAACAGGTTGTATTCATTTTGGATTGAAAATAAATGAAAGGAATGCAATGTACTGAAATGAAAAGGCTATGGAATGGAATAAATGCATTGTGGAGTTCAGTAAATATCGGGAATGTATCCGTATGCATTGTGGACGTTATGAATGGGTTTTATGTTGGACTGGATATAACACTTTGTATCCAATTGTCGTGTCATGATTTAGAATTAATGTATGTGTTAGGAATTTTGTGTATTGCAATTTGATGGATGCATATCATTTTAATCATCATTTGATTTCTCACACTTGCATTGATTTTAGAAATCTTGAAATCTTGATTTATACATGCATTGTTTTAAATCTTGTAAACCTTATGATTTATGCATGTTTTGGTTTTAAACATTGGACGCATTTTTAGTTTGAAAAAGATTTTATAAATCAAGCTAGCCAATGATTTAAAGTTTCAAATGATTTTTGGCTTTTTATGTTTCATGTTTTTAAGCCGCTTAGAATGATTTAAAACATGATTCCAAGCTTGATTTATTGGCCCAAAAAATCCCCAAGGAAAAATACTTTAAAATATGCAAAATAAGCATTTTTGGGGGAAATGGTCCAGGGGACCCGGTCGACCCGCAAGTGTGGCCGGTCGACCGAGCCCATGGACCCGGTCGACCGAGCCCACTGCGGGTCGACCGGGAAAGAGCCAACGGCTCTTTTTTCAAACGGTCAGTTTTATGACCGTTGGAGGCCAGGTCGACCGGGGCTTTTACGGGGTCGACCGGGCACTCGCAGAAACCCACTTTTTGAGTATAAAAAGGGGTTCATTCCCATGAGAAAAGTGTTGAATATTTTGGAGCTTCCAAGCCTTCTTTGAGGTGTTTGGAGACAAGGAAAAAGGGGATGAACTAAGAGAGATCAAGGGGGTCATTAGTAAAGCTCAAGCTTGGATCATTAAGTTAAATCATCAAGTAAGCTTTACTTTTATTAATCATATGTTTTATGCTTTGACTAAATTATTGGTAAATGATTTTTAGCATATTAACTATGATGTGTTGAATCCACTCTTCTCTTAATCTTTGATTTTAGTTATTGGATTCTTCACCCTTGATTTCAAACCAAGTTTTGTTTTAAACTTTGTCAATCATGCTTAGCCAAAATCTTTGATTTCTTTATAGCATGATACATTAACTTGTTTGAAACTCTCTTTGTTGTTTTCAATCTATTTGAACTTTAGTTAAACTAATTTGTTTTGAAAACAACATTGAATGTGCATCACATGTTTAGACATAATTAATTTCATACAACTTGTGTCATCTTGATTTTCATAAATCATTTACAAGTTAGTATTTGTGTACATGTGATTTGCCTAACACTTCAATCAAATCTTTTTATGAGCATTAAACTTTTGATTTGCTTTAAGCATAAAATAGATTGAGCTTAATTTTAATCTTGATTGAAGTTTTCCACACACACAAATCATAAGCATTCATCTTTGCATTTCATTGTGTTGTGTGAGTTAGATTTTCACTTTCACATCCGCCTATTTAGAGGCAATTTATTAGAGCTTAAATTGTAATCTCATAAGAGTGTTTTGTGAAGACACTTTCTTTGAGAGTAATATTTACTTGTAAGGTTATTGCTTAGCCATTTAAAAGCATTGTGTAAGGGTTGTTGTTTAGCCTAGAAAAACATCATTGTAAGGTTATTGCTAAGCCTTGGAAAGCATACATTGTAGAGGTTATTGCTAAGCCTTGGAAAGCATCTTGTAAGAGGTTATTGCTTAGCCTATTGGAAAAGCATATTAGTGGAAATCCGGTGGGGTGTTGGATACACAAGCCGGTAGTGGATGTAGGCATTGAGGCCGAACCACTATAAATGATGGTGTTATGGTGATTGCAATGTGGTGATTATTTATTTAAGCTTCCGCATATTGTTTGTTTAATCATCACATGTGACTAGTTGTTTTAAAGAAATTAAAATTGGTCATAATTGGTCACTAAGTGTAGCTCACCCTATTCACCCCCCCTCTAGGGTTAGGATCCCCAGGACTTTCAATTGGTATCAGAGCCTCGTGCTCTATATTAGGATCAAGTGTTTGAAACTCTTGATTAGGTGTAAAAACCTAGAGTTAAAACCCTAGTGTTGTGCCTCCATGAAAATCATAAGAATGGATTCCACTAGTTTAGACTTTGTAGATTCTTGTGTAGATTCCTCTAGACCCCTCCTTCTTCCATCTATTGGAGATTCTAACATTAAAATGAATGAATCTAAATCTAAATTAAAAGAAGAGGAATATGATGAAAATGAAGCTTATGAGGAATTGTACACATGGTCCTTTGAGCTTTCTAAGAAGAATAAAAGATTAAAAGAAGAATCTAAAAGGCTAAACCAAGAATTAGTCTCTTCAAAAGATGAACTTAGAGAAAAGAAGAATTAATAAATTGTACAGAATCTAAGTTCATGATCTCTTTGCATAACCTATATAATGCTCAAGATGAATTAAAAGATTTAAAGATAGGTTATGACAATCTTAATAAGGAAAATTCTAAACTAAGAGATCAATTACAAAGGCAAGACAAAGACTTTAACAATCTTGAATCTAAGTCAAGTATCTCTAAGGAAAATTTATCTAATGCTCAAATTGAACTAAATAAAACAAAGATAAATTGTGATGAGCTTAAGAAAGAAAATTTAAGTCTAAAAGATACTTTAAAAAGACAAGATGAGAACATTATCCATTTAAGATCCAAGTTGACAATTTCAATGGAAAACTTGTCAAATGCTCAAAATAATTTAAACACCTTAGAACTTGGATCTAATGTTGTTAATGAACTTGAAATGAAGTTAAAACTTGCCAATGAAGAGCTAATCAAATTTAAGGGAATTGAACAAGAACTAACTAAAGTTAAAAATGAGAATTCAACCCTTAAAACCAAAGTCACTCAACTTGAAACATACAAACAAAAGTATGAGTGCAAATTTACCCAAAGTGAAGAAAGATTGGAAAAGTTATTTAAATTGGGTAAATCAAAAGGAGATAGGACGGGTCTTGGATTTGATAGGAATACCTCATATGACCCTAAATTCACCAACACTTTTGTGAAAGGTGAGTCCTCATTCTCTAGCACTCACACTTCTTTGCCCATGTCTAAATGTAATTATTGTGGCATTGAAGGACATTTTAGGTTTGAGTGCAAACAAAGAAGAAGCAATGTGTCTAAATCCATATTTGAACCAAAGAAAGGTAAATCAAATTCTATGATGGATAAGACATCAAAAACCAAGGAGAACTCCATGAAGCTCAAACAAGTAAAATCAATTAAGAAGGAGTCTCCTAAAATAGATTCTAAAAAGATTAAACAAGTTAAATCAAGTTTAAAAGAATCTATAAATAAAAAGGTTCTCAACCTACCTCCCATATCTCAAATGAAAGAACTTTTGAATAAAGTTGCAAAGTTAAATTTAAAATTCAAAAGTCAATTAAAGGGAGGAGATAAGAAGAAAAGAAAAATGGTTCAAACCCCAAAGAAGCAAACTCACCAAAAGACTAATCATCAATCTAAGCTAAACTTAGTTAAATCTATATCTCATGGTGATAAGTCTAAGTTAATAATTTATCAAGTTAAATCTCCTAGAGTTGGTGAGAAGTTTAAGTTAGACCTCAAAGTTCATCCATCCCAAGACCTTAGGTGGATTCCCAAAGTTAGACAAATAGACAAACCTTAGGGCCTTGGACCTCATTGACCAACCTAACCTTAATAGTTAAATCTTTTTGTTGGTCATGATTGCATTTGCATTTTATGTTCTTTCTTAGTTACATTTTTTTTTAAAAATGCATTTGTTTCTTTATGATCATTTGATTTTGTCTTCATGTACTTCCCTAAGTCACATATCATGGTTTTCAAAATCATTTGATTGTATTTCTCACATGTTAGATTTGCTTTTTGCTCTCATATAGTTATATCTTTTGTAATGCATTTCTACATGATCAATTGTTTATGATTCCAAAAGCTTTCATAGCTAGATCTCTCATAATCAATTGATGTTGCAAATTCATTTGTTTGTATGTCATAGTAAGATTATCTTGAAAAACAAATGATTTAAAACAATTTAGTTTTTCCATAGATTTCTAAGTTATATTTTCATATGGAAAATTATTGTTTTGAAAAACCAACTTGTATGTGTTTTAAATAAGTTATATCTTTTAAAATGCAAGTTGAAAAAGTGTTATCTTCAAAATCATCCTCTTTATGCTCATTGTTGGATTTTGTGTATTGAAATGATTTGAAGATTGTATGAATTGAAAATGTTTTTCAAGCTTTGTTAGTTATATTCATTGAAACATTTTCTTTTGAGTATATTTCCTTGTGCTAATAAATATATGTTTTAGAAGGAAATACTTGTTATATGCTATTTGCAACTTTGCTCATTTAGTTTCATTCTTGATGTGCAAATATCATATAGTTTCTTGTATGGTTGCATTATTAGTTACATTTGTAGAAACCATACTAGAACTCTAAAATCCATCCCTTATACTTACTAGTCAATTTTTTTAATGGATGGTTATGATGTTGATTCATGTATATTTTTCTTATTGATGTCATTCTTATACATGTTTCAACTTCATAGTAGTGTTTAATCATATGAACCTCTTTGAAATCCATTCCTTGTATTTCATAGATTGTTTGATGGATTTCTTAGTTGTTGAATTCATATGATTTGACACTTTTGGAAATTGCATATTCTTATAAGTCATATATTTTCAAAATGCAATTTCTCATGTTCATCACTATGCTCAATAGTTATATCATTAAAGTGATGAATATTCATTTATGTTGCTTGATGGAATCTTGTGTTTGTCACATGCTTGCTCTCAAACATGTTCCATATTCAATTGGTAATCAAATGATATCATTTTCAATTAGTATAACTTCCAATTGATGTTATATATTTGTGATAAACCTTGTGCACATTGGATTAAATTTGATAGTAATATGTCTTTGTTCCATGTCACATTCCATTAGCTTCATAAATGGTCATGTTTGCCACCTCTCTTGCTTATTTGGTTAAATCTCGTGACCACCATGTTTATGTGTTAATAATCTTGGTTGGTTAATGATTGAGGTAGGCATCATGGTTTGAATTTCATTTCACTCATCTTACACTTGATAGTCATATTTTATGATTGAGTGAAATGATTTCAAAATTTACATAGCATATGATTTTCATAGTTATATTATTTGATGCTATGTTTAGTAAACCCCTTATCATCATGGATAGCTCTAACTTGGATTAATCCTTCTAGTTACATTCCTTAAGTCCATTTTAGAGTGATTGAGCTAATAAGTCATACTCTTAAATCTCAATTGATATGGTTCTTATTTCAATTGGTATCCATGATAGATTAACCTTTTGACCTTGCTCTTCAACTTTCCTTAAGCTTATAGGTCAATTGGTTTCTCTCCAATTTGGTAATTTGATCATTGAGCCTTATAGTTAATCATTATCAATTGGTATCTAATCCTTCCCTTGAAGTTATCCCTCAATTGGTTTTAAACCATCTTCTTCTTGCATCTAATAGTTATATTCTTGTCAAAAGTATGACAAAAGAAGATTATGGATTGAGGGGGAGTAAACCTTCTAAGGAAGCATTAGAGATGATCAAATTCACCATTGCTATTCCCTTATAGCTTACTCACATGCATAATAGCCTGTTAAGTATTTCATTTTCGATTTCATTTGTTAACAGGTGCTACTAAAGGTATTTTCCTTGTTTCATGTGTGTAGGTACCCCTTTTCAATTGATACCTTTGCAATTTAATGGCAAAGGGGGAGAAAGGATTAAGGGGGAGAAAATGCTCTAGCTACCCAAAAAGGGAGAAAGATCAAAGGGGAGAGAGCATTCAATGGCAAAGGGAGAGAAAGACCAAGGAGAGAGAGTGCTTGGTCTAAGGGGGAGAGAAGATAAAAGAAAGAAAGCTTGGAGCTAAGGACAAGAAGAATGAAGATCAAAAGAGCTAAAGCCCAAGCTAAATGAAGGAGCATCCGAAGATTTCAAGCCGTGTCAAGCCAAGGAGCTGAAGACTTAGTGTGAGGTTTAGTGTTAAGTTAAGGTTTGCCATCAAATTGCAAAGGGGGAGATTGTTAGGAATTTTGTGTATTGCAATTTGATGGATGCATATCATTTTAATCATCATTTGATTTCTCACACTTGCATTGATTTTAGAAATCTTGAAATCTTGATTTATACATGCATTGTTTTAAATCTTGTAAACCTTATGATTTATGCATGTTTTGGTTTTAAACATTGGACGCATTTTTAGTTTGAAAAAGATTTTATAAATCAAGCTAGCCAATGATTTAAAGTTTCAAATGATTTTTGGCTTTTTATGTTTCATGTTTTTAAGCCGCTTAGAATGATTTAAAACATGATTCCAAGCTTGATTTATTGGCCCAAAAAATCCCCAAGGAAAAATACTTTAAAATATGCAAAATAAGCATTTTTGGGGGAAATGGTCCAGGGGACCCGGTCGACCCGCAGTGTGGCCGGTCGACCGAGCCCATGGACCCGGTCGACCGAGCCCACTGCGGGTCGACCGGGAAAGAGCCAACGGCTCTTTTTCAAAACGGTCAGTTTTATGACCGTTGGAGGCCAGGTCGACCGGGGGCTTTTATGGGGTCGACCGGGCACTCGCAGAACTCAACTTTTTGAGTATAAAAAGGGGTTCATTCCCATGAGAAAAGTGTTGAATATTTGGAGCTTCCAAGCCTTCTTTGAGGTGTTTGGAGACAAGGAAAAAGGGGATGAACTAAGAGAGATCAAGGGGGTCATTAGTAAAGCTCAAGCTTGGATCATTAAGTTAAATCATCAAGTAAGCTTTACTTTTATTAATCATATGTTTTATGCTTTGACTAAATTATTGGTAAATGATTTTTAGCATATTAACTATGATGTGTTGAATCCACTCTTCTCTTAATCTTTGATTTTAGTTATTGGATTCTTCACCCTTGATTTCAAACCAAGTTTTGTTTTAAACTTTGTCAATCATGCTTAGCCAAAATCTTTGATTTCTTTATAGCATGATACATTAACTTGTTTGAAACTCTCTTTGTTGTTTTCAATCTATTTGAACTTTAGTTAAACTAATTTGTTTTGAAAACAACATTGAATGTGCATCACATGTTTAGACATAATTAATTTCATACAACTTGTGTCATCTTGATTTTCATAAATCATTTACAAGTTAGTATTTGTGTACATGTGATTTGCCTAACACTTCAATCAAATCTTTTTATGAGCATTAAACTTTTGATTTGCTTTAAGCATAAAATAGATTGAGCTTAATTTTAATCTTGATTGAAGTTTTCCACACACACAAATCATAAGCATTCATCTTTGCATTTCATTGTGTTGTGTGAGTTAGATTTTCACTTTCACATCCGCCTATTTAGAGGCAATTTATTAGAGCTTAAATTGTAATCTCATAAGAGTGTTTTGTGAAGACACTTTCTTTGAGAGTAATATTTACTTGTAAGGTTATTGCTTAGCCATTTAAAAGCATTGTGTAAGGGTTGTTGTTTAGCCTAGAGAAATCATTCATTGTAAGGTTATTGCTAAGCCTTGGAAAGCATACATTGTAGAGGTTATTGCTAAGCCTTGGAAAGCATCTTGTAAGAGGTTATTGCTTAGCCTATTGGAAAAGCATATTAGTGGAAATCCGGTGGGGTGTTGGATACACAAGCCGGTAGTGGATGTAGGCATTGAGGCCGAACCACTATAAATGATGGTGTTATGGTGATTGCAATGTGGTGATTATTTATTTAAGCTTCCGCATATTGTTTGTTTAATCATCACATGTGACTAGTTGTTTTAAAGAAATTAAAATTGGTCATAATTGGTCACTAAGTGTAGCTCACCCTATTCCCCCCCCCTCTAGGGTTAGGATCCCCAGGACTTTCAGTATGAAAATTGAAAGTCCAAGGGATCCTAACCCTAGGGGGGGGGGGGGGGGGGGTGAATAGGGTGATCTTCAAATTAATGGCCAATTTTAATTTCTTGCCAATTTACTTTTAACTAGTGATGATTATGTGAGTAAGTGCGAAAGATAAACAAATCAATCACCACAAGCCATTCACCATTACACAATGATTTATAGTGGTTCAGCCTCAATGCCTACATCCACTACCGGCTTGTGCTCAACACCCCACCGGATTTCCACTATTTATGCTTTTGCAATTTACAAAGTTGTTTTTCTAGGCTAAAAAACAACCTATACACTATGTTTTTCTTAGGCTAAGCAATAACCTCTACAATATATTTCTTTCTCAAGAAAGTGTCTACACACTAGAAGAGAAATAGATTAAGCTCTTAAAAGGTGCCTCTTAATTAGGCAAATATGAAAGTGACAATAAACTCACACAACACACTAAGAAATGTAAAGATGAATGCTCATGGGGTGTGTGTAGAACTTCAATCAAGTTAAAAATTAAGTCCAATGAATTTTATGCTTAAAGCATTTCAAAATTTAAAGCACATAAAAGATATGATTGAAGTCAAATGCAAATCACTTGAACAATTACCAACTTGTGAATGATATGAAAATCTAAAGATCACAGGTTGTATAAAAATGATTAAGACTAATCAAGTGATGCATGTGTAAAGTTGTTTTCAAAAACAAAGGTTTAACTAAAGTTCTAAACAATTGAAAACAACAAAGAAAGACTCAAACAAGTTAATGTATCATGCTATAAAGAAATCAAAGATTTAGGCTAAGCATGATTAACAAGGTTTATACTAAACTTGGTTTGAAATCAAGAGGTGGAACCCAAAACATGTGAATCAAAGATTAAATAAGATATGAATTCCACACAACATAGTTAGCATGCTAGAAAATACTTTCTAAAGGTTTAGAACAAAGCATGAAACATATGAACTAGGAAATTAAAGCTTACTAGAATTTAACTTCTTGTAATCAAGCTTTAGCTTTCCATTTGGACCAATTAAGCTCAATTAATTCATTCCCTTTGCTTGGGCACTAGCAACACCAAAAATGGCCTCTTTTTCCGTCACCCATTTCCTTGGAATGAACTTGCTTTTTATAGAAAAAATGGTCCAACGGATGCCTGTCGGTCAGCTGACAACAAGGTATCGGTTGACCGATAGCTCAACGGTCACATGCAACGGTCATATTTTTGAAATCTTTTCTGACCCATGTGCACTTGTCGGTTGACCGTCATTTATCGGTTGACCGACAAGGAACCGATAGATGAACCGATAGCACAAAGATGATGAAAAAGTCGCTGTCTGTTTTTGGAACCGACGAGCTCTCGGTCTTACAATTTATGCACTATCGGTTGACCGATGGGAGCCGAAGAGCTGACCGATGGAGAAAGTCTGAAACTGTAGCTCTCTGGAAATGGAACCGATGGAGCCATCGGTTGACCTTGGTTCATTTGTGGGTTAGCTGATGCGAACCGACAACTTGACTGACAGAGTGGTCAGGTTGATTTTCTGAGGATCTGAAGTTTTTTGAAGAGTGAAACTTTGAAACCATTTGAAAACTCAGATTTTGAAAGGTGTTTTATAAATTGTTTCATCAAGAAAAACATGATTAAAATCAATATTCAAATCAACTAAAAAGAGTTTAAATTAAAACATGAGTAGGTTAACTCAAAAGATGATTTTCAAGAAGAAACTTGTGAAATGAAAATGAAAGTAACGAGATGAATATTATGCAAATGCAAGACATCAAATTGCAAACAACTTAGGGTCTAACAATCTCCCCCTTTGCAATTTGATGGCAAATAACACTTAAACATTTAAAACTATCACCACATAAACTAACACATATCCATTCATTCATTTCATATCTTTTTGCTTCAACTTCCCCTAAGTTCTTCAACTCCCCCTTTGTTCCATAATCAGCTCTTTCACTGTTCTCCCCCATTGTTCTTGCTCTCCCCCATTGTTCTAGCAATGGTGTTTTCAAATTTCTTCTATTCATTTCTCTTCTCTTCACCCTTAGTCTTCTTCTCCCACTTAGTCTTTATGTTTCTTCTTCTCCCCCATTGACATCAAATTGCTAAATAGTCTGCAAACAAAACTCATGCAAACACATACCTTTCTCATAGCATAATTTTGATATTGTTAATGTAAGGGAAAGAGAAAGCAATCATATAGATGGCAAATTGAACAAAAGATGTCATTCAATATATAAAGATATTAAAAGTCTTACAATTTTGACAAATGACATAGACATAAACATGACCATCCATAAACTGAAAATAGAAGTTCAACTGACAAACTCTAAACTAATTATCCAGCCTTTTTCCCAACACAAAAGACACCACCAATATTACACCAATTAAACACAAAATGTGGTGACAAGGAAAGTCCTAATCAGAATCTGGAGATGGAGGTGATGGAGATGGTGATCCAGCAATGTCATCCCTTCTGCAACTCTTTGAGATCTTGGAGAGATACTTGAACATTTTGCTTATTGTCTGACTGTTTCTTCTGTTTTCTCTTCAAGTATTCTATGTCTCGCTCCACAGCAGCTTGCCAATCAGTAGATGTGCCGGAGGTAGAAGGACCAGCAGCTTGCCTTGAAGATGAGGCACGAGAAGGAGGAGGTGGAGTACTAGGTAGCTCTTGTCCCAAGGGAGGCTCTTGTGCCAATGGAGGATATAATACTACTCTTGAGCCCTTACTCTGCCCCTCTTTTTCCTCCATCCTACTGTTAAGTCCCTGAACTAACTTAGGCATCGGAGGGGTCTTGTGCTGCCCGCAGCCAGGGTCTCTGACGTCGTCCTCCTCTTGTTCTTTCTCCTCCTTTCAGGTTCCAGGCAGGCATTTCACCTTCATCGAGGAGTCTCAAGGAGATCTTAATTCCCTCTAATCAAGTCCGTAATTTTTAGGCACTTACAATTGGCGCCGTCTGTGGAAAAAAAACAATCCAAACACCTTTCCTTACACCATGCCTCCCAGAACCAAGAAAGGCAAAAATCGCCAAAGATGATACCCCCACTGCCGCTGTTTCCTCCAGGGCCATTGTTGGAATTTGAGATGACTTGAAAGTCTTTTGACGAATTGAAGAAGATAGTATCTCAAGTATTGATTTGAGTTGGAATTATTGTCAACACATTGTCACAAGCATGATGATAGTAGGCTAGTGTTGATAGAGCTGAAAAGAAGAATCAGAGTTCAAACAGTCAGGAATTCAGAATTCCTGAAGCAGAGCACGCGGTCGACCGGGCACCCCATGCGGTCGACCGAGCAAGAAGAAACCTGCAGAAAACAGATTCAGGCACCTCTCAGTTATTTTCGTGACACAGTGTCTTCGGTCGACCGGGACCCCAGGATGTCGACCGAGCGCGATAATTGACTGATTCCAGACAGTGTATGATGTCGACCGAGCAACACAGGATGTCGACCGAGCATGGGATCAGAGTTGCGCAGAAACAGAAGTCTTGCACGAAAATTCAGCACTCTTATCTAATTTGTTTGGGACTCTTTCTAAACGAATTGTAGCTTGTTTTGAATACAATTAAGGGTTACTATAACCTATATAAAGGCATGTATGGGTCGTTCTAAACCACACTAGAAGAGAAGAGTTTTAGAGAGAAAATTGAGAGAGTTCTTGAGAGAAAGAAGAAGCTGTTGCTGTGTGCTGTTGTGCTGCATCTTTCTACAGCAAGTGTGGACGAGGATGTGCTCTTGAAGATGGTATTTCGTCCATAAGATAAGTGTCTCTCTACTTATGCTTTAATTTCAATTTGTAAGGTTTGAGAGAGAGAGAATTGTAGAGGGGAAGGGCTGTAGACAGAGTTTATCTTCTATTCTGTTTATACATCAAGTTGGTGCTTGGTGTTTGGGGTTTGGTGATCCTATCTGTTGGTGCAGATAAATTGTAAAGGGAGTCGGTGCTTCCTAGATAGTTGGTGCTATCTGAAACTAAGGATTGGTGCTCTTTGTCGTTGGTGCGACTAAATAAGATTCAGATTTGTCCCGGATTGGTGTTCGGACAGTCTTTGAACCGTGGACGTAGCCTTTCGGTGAACCACGTTAAATCTGGTGTCATTGTGTGGTTTGACTTGTTTTGTTATTGAATTGGACCTGTTTTTAGAAATCACTGATTCAACCCCCCCCCCTCTCAGTGATCGCGGTATCCAACAATTGGTATCAGAGCCAAGTTCCCTTGATCAGTTTAATACGCTAAGGGTGATCTCTTGTCAAATCACATGGCAGTCAATACAGGGAATATGAAAGCACCTCTGTTTGATGGTTCTAATTACTCTTTTTGGAAGATTAGGATGCAAGCCTTCATCAAATCTCTTGGCTATGATGTTTGGGAGGCTGTCAGAGCCGGTTACAATGCTGCCACCGTACCCAATGATACAGCATCGAAGAAGTTGGCAGACAACGACTCCAAGGCGCAGAATGCACTCTTTAGTGGCCTTGTGGACAGCGAGCTTGTCAAAGTAATTGCATGCAAAACAGCCAAGGAAATTTGGGACAAGTTGCAAAGCATACATGAAGGTGATGAGAAGATTAAAGAAGCCAAATTGCAAACTCATCGCTCTCAATTCGAGTCTCTTCGCATGGAGGAAAGCGAGAATGTTGACTCGTATATGCAACGAGTGAATGAAGTCACGAATGACATTCGTGGACTAGGGGAAGAGATTAAAGAGCCGGTCATCGTCAAAAAGGTTCTAAGATCTCTTCTTCCCCGGTTTGATTCAAAAGTCTCAGCTATCGAAGAAGCCAAAGATCTGAATGCATTTTCCATGGATGAATTACATGGTTCTCTAACTGCCTATGAGATGCGCATAGGAAAGACGTCTTCATCTGATAAAGAAGCGGCCTTCAAAGTTCAGAAAAAGGCAAAAGAGACTGCTGGTCATGATGTTGATACCGATGATGATGAGCTTGAGGCTCAATTTGTTAGAAAGTTGAAGAAAGGAAGCAATGGCAAATACAAAGGGAAGCTACCCTTTAAATGCTTCAATTGTGGAGGTATTGGTCACTTTGCTGCGAAGTGTCCGCTAAAAGAAGACAATGATAATGACTCTTATGCTGAAAAGAGTAAAGGAAAGAGAAATTTCAGAAAAAGGGGCAAAGCTAAAAACTTTCTATGTCAACAAGATGACAGCACGTCTGAAACTTCAGACGATGATGAATCAACCGAAGCTCTCTTCATGGTCACTGTTGAAGAAGAAGAAGAGCTAGATCCGGAAGAGGAAGAGGAGGCTGAAGTCAATCTTGAAGAGGAACTCATAGCCGCACTTGAGGAGCTTAGCATGGAACGCAAAACAAGTAAGAAAAATCTGAAACTTCTCCATGAATCTGAAAGTTCTATTATTGCTTTGAAAACTCAAGTAGAAGAATATAAAAGAATGGTAGAAGTCCTTGAAAACCAAATAAGTATAAAAAAGGAAGAGGCTATGAAACTTGAAACTGAGATCGCTAGAGCAAAGGCTGAAAATTTGGAAAATAGCAAAAAACTCAAAGCGCTCCAAGCGATTGAAGGGACTATGAAACTCAATGAACTACTGAAAGTTCAAAGACCTGCCCACTTCAGATTTGGTCTAGGATTTGAGAAAGGTGAATCCTCTAAGATTGCACCTCCTGAAAAGAAAGAGCTTGTGAAGCAAGTCACTGCACCTTCTAACTCTATGAAGCCCACTCAACCTAGAAAGGAGTCCATTCCTTTTAGAAAGATAATGAAGACTAACCAGCCACAAAGAAGATACAAATTCTATGGTTATTGCTTTCATTGTAATATGTTTGGACATAAAAGAGCTGATTGTAGATTCTATGTTAGAAACAGCCCACTTGTGACTAGGAATCCTTTTTCAATCCTAAACAGCCACAAAATTGAGTGCTATATGTGTCATAATTATGGACACTTGGCTAGGGATTGTAGGTTGCATATTGCTAACAAATTTCAGGCTGAAAAGAAACCCAAGTTAGTCAAAGCTTGGAGAGCAAAGCAAAGTGCAGGAAGTCCCAAAAAATCTCTCATTGTGCAAATGGCATTCAATGCACAAAAGAAGGCAGCACCATGGGTCCTTGATAGTGGTTGTTCAAGCCATATGACTGGTGATAAAGAGAAATTCATCAAATTACAGCACTATGAAGGCGGTTCAGTGAAGTTTGGCAACAATGATGGTGCCAAAATCTGCGGAAAAGGTGTTATTCAGCTTATGGCAAACAAGATCAGATCGGAAGAAGTCTTATATGTGTCTGGATTGAGACACAACCTGCTTAGTGTGAGCCAGATCTGTGATAAGGGTCACGAAGTTATCTTCACAAAGAATGGGTTTGCCATCAAGAAGAGTAGCAACGGCAAAACAGTGGCAACTGGATCAAGAACTGCTGGAAATCTCTATACATTGTCAGATGGAGCTGAAAAGACCTGCTTGATGAGTCGGACAGAGGAAAGTTGGTTGTGGCACAAACGCCTTGGGCATCTAAGCTTTGATAACATGTCAAAGATTTGCAATTCAAAGGCTGTAAGAGGCATGTCTACAGTTGAAAAGCCTTCCAATCCCATTTGCGACTCTTGCCAAAAGGGAAAGCAAACGAGGGTTATGTTCAAGTCAAAGGAGCATCATTCCAAGAAACCTCTTGAGCTAGTGCACACTGATCTCTGTGGACCGATGCGAACTCAAAGCACCAATGGAGATAAGTATTTCATGTTATGCATTGATGATTATCCTCGTATGACATGGGTATTGTTTCTTAAGCATAAGCATCAAGCACTTGATCGTTTTAAAGTGTTTAAAGCACAGGTTGAAAATCAATTGGAAAAACGTATCAAGATTTTAAGGTCTGATCGTGGAGGCGAGTTCACATCTGAAGAGTTCACTAAATATTGTGAACATCATGGCATTCAAAGACAGTACTCAGCCCCTAGAACTCCACAGCAAAATGGAGTTGTGGAACGGAAGAATCGCACCGTACAAGAGATGGCTCGTACGATGCTAAGTGAAAGCAAGATGGCTGACAAGTATTGGAAAGAGGCAATTCATACGGCTGTATACATTCAGAATCGATGCTTGATCGGGCCACATGAAGTCAAAACTCCCTATGAGCTATGGTTTGGAAGAAAAGCAACAGTCAAGAACTTCAAAGTCTTCGGCAGCAAGTGTTACATCAAGCGGCTCGAACAAAATCCGGGCAAATTTGAAGAAAGAGCTGACGAAGGTATATTTCTGGGTTACTCCTCTACTAGCAAGGCATATAGGTGTCTTAACAAAAGAACCAGAAAAATCATAGAAAGTGCTGATGTGAGAATAGATGAGAATATTGAACCAAAGAATGCAACTCATAATGACAGTCCAGTTTATGAGGACTCGAGTGAGATTGATGATGAGATGGCTGAAACTAATGATTCTGAGAAATCAAAGGATGACTCAGAAGATACAACACCTAAGAAGCACAGCACTTGGGTAGAGCAACACCCTAAGGATCAAATCATTGGAGATCCTAAGGCAGGCGTTCAAACTAGACAAAGTGTAGTTAGCAATTACTCACTTGTGTCCACCATTGAACCCAAGACTGTGGCTGAAGCCAGTCTCGATGATAGTTGGTTGAAAGCTATGCATGAGGAGTTGGAGCAAATTGAGAAGAACTCCACATGGGAACTTGTTCCTAGACCTACTGATAAGAATGTTATTGGTACTAAATGGGTCTTTCGGAATAAGCTGAATGAAGATGGTCAAGTCATTAGAAACAAAGCAAGGTTGGTTTGTAAAGGCTATGCTCAAATTGAAGGCATAGATTTTGAAGAGACCTTTGCACCGGTGGCTCGTCTGGAAGCTATTCGTATGTTTCTTGCATTGGCAGCATACAAAATCTTCAAGGTATTTCAGATGGACGTAAAGTCAGCTTTCTTGAATGGTTTACTTGAAGAAGAGGTCTACATTGAGCAACCTGATGGTTTTCTCATCAGCAAAAATTCAGATCTAGTGTGCAAATTGAAAAAGGCTCTTTATGGACTGAAACAAGCGCCAAGGGCATGGTATGCAAGGCTGGATCTCTATCTCCGCAAGATCGGTTTTGGAAAAGGAATGGTTGATAGCAATCTGTATGTCAAAACTGAGTTAAGCAAACAGCTGGTTGTCATTGTTTATGTTGATGACATAATCTTTGGTGGCAATGATGAGGAGATGTGCAGGAATTTTGCTGAAGAGATGAAGAAAGAATTTGAAATGTCGATGCTTGGAGAACTAAAGTTCTTTCTTGGTTTACAAGTTCAGCAGCTGAAACATGGTATCTTCATATCACAAATGAAGTACATTAAGGAAATGCTGAAACGGTTCAATATGGAAGACAGCAAGCCAGTGAGCACACCAATGTCAACGAACACGAAGCTTAGCAAAGATGATAAGGCCTCGTCAGTTGATCATACCACCTATCGCTCTATGATAGGAAGCTTGCTCTACTTGACTGCTACAAGACCAGATCTTCTACAAGCAGTATGTATGGTTGCACGTTTTCAAGCAGCACCAACTGAAACGCACCTTACAGCAGTGAAAAGAATCTTTCGATATCTGAAAGGTACTATGGAGCTTGGTATCTGGTATCCCAAAGGCAAATCGTTCACTCTTGTTGCATATTCTGATGCCGATTGGGCTGGATGCGTAGATGATCGCAAGAGTACTAGCGGCGGCGCATTTTATCTTGGAGAAAGATTAGTTGCTTGGCATAGTAAGAAGCAAGACTCTGTATCCCTTTTGACAGCGGAAGCGGAATATATTGCAGCGGCAACTTGTTGTACGCAAGTGTTATGGATGCGGCAAATGCTCTCTGATCTAGGAGTTCCTACAACGGATCCTACGCCGATCCTATGTGACAACACGAGTGCAATTCATATATCTAAGAATCCTGTTCAGCACTCTCGAACAAAGCATGTAGCAATTCGTTATCATTTTCTTAAAGATAAAGTTGCTGATGGAGAGGTCAAGTTGGAATATGTTCCAACAACTGAGCAAGTGGCTGATATTTTCACGAAACCTCTGCCAAAGGAAGTCTTCGAGTATCTCCGGAAAAAGTTAGGAGTTACTCACTCTCCTAAACCGTAGGAGTTGTGCTTGAAAGGGGGAGCAATGCATTCATTGAATATCCTATTCGCTCCTCGGTTTGGTCCCTTTGGACTTGTTGTCAAAGGGGGAGAGATGTTATGCTATGATAGCAAGGAGAGATGTTATGCTATGAAGGCTAGGGGGAGATTGTTGACAGTGCATGGTTGTTATTTCAGAATTTCAGAATTGGTTCCAAGTGAGTGTTGAAAAGAACTTAGAGAGCTGCAAGCTGGAGTTGAAAGTGTTGAAGTTCCAATAGTGTTGCCAACAATTCCAAAGGGGGAGATTGTTGGAATTTGAGATGAATTTGAGATGATGATAGCAAGGAGAGATGTTATGCTATGAAAGCTAGGGGGAGATTGTTGACAGTGCATGGTTGTTATTTCAGAATTTCAGAATTGGTTCCAAGTGAGTGTTGAAAAGAACTTAGCAAGCTGGAGTTGAAAGTGTTGAAGTTCCAATAGTGTTGCCAACAATTCCAAAGGGGGAGATTGTTGGAATTTGAGATGAATTTGAGATGACTTGAAAGTCTTTTGACGAATTGAAGAAGATAGTATCTCAAGTATTGATTTGAGTTGGAATTATTGTCAACACATTGTCACAAGCATGATGATAGTAGGCTAGTGTTGATAGAGCTGAAAAGAAGAATCAGAGTTCAAACAGTCAGGAATTCAGAATTCCTGAAGCAGAGCACGCGGTCGACCGGGCACCCCATGCGGTCGACCGAGCAAAGAGAAACCTGCAGAAACAGATTCAGGCACCTCTCAGTTATTTTCGTGACACAGTGTGTCTTCGGTCGACCGGGACCCCAGGATGTCAACCGAGCGCGATAATTGACTGATTCCAGACAGTGTATGATGTCGACCGAGCAACACAGGATGTCGACCGAGCACGGGATCAGAGTTGCGCAGAAACAGAAGTCTTGCACGAAAATTCAGCACTCTTATCTAATTTGTTTGGGACTCTTTCTAAACGAATTGTAGCTTGTTTTGAATACAATTAAGGGTTACTATAACCTATATAAAGGCATGTATGGGTCGTTCTAAACCACACTAGAAGAGAAGAGTTTTAGAGAGAAAATTGAGAGAGTTCTTGAGAGAAAGAAGAAGCTGTTGCTGTGTGCTGTTGTGCTGCATCTTTCTACAGCAAGTGTGGACGAGGATGTGCTCTTGAAGATGGTATTTCGTCCATAAGATAAGTGTCTCTTTACTTATGCTTTAATTTCAATTTGTAAGGTTTGAGAGAGAGAGAATTGTAGAGGGGAAGGGCTGTAGACAGAGTTTATCTTCTATTCTGTTTATACATCAAGTTGGTGCTTGGTGTTTGGGGTTTGGTGATCCTATCTGTTGGTGCAGATAAATTGTAAAGGGAGTCGGTGCTTCCTAGATAGTTGGTGCTATCTGAAACTAAGGGTTGGTGCTCTTTGTCGTTGGTGCGACTAAATAAGATTCAGATCTGTCCCGGATTGGTGTTCGGACAGTCTTTGAACCGTGGACATAGCCTTTCGGTGAACCACGTTAAATCTGGTGTCATTGTGTGGTTTGACTTGTTTTGTTGTTGAATTGGACCTGTTTTTAGAAATCACTGATTCACCCCCCCCCCTCTCAGTGATCGCGGTATCCAACAGCCATCACTAGTCGTTTCCCATCAGATGAGGCCCGGGACGAAGTCTGGTACAACTGAGGTCGAAGAGCAAGAGCAACCTGAAGGACTTCACTTTGTCCCGGTCATCGTTGGAGAACACCAGGCTCAGTCAGATTCACCTTCGGAAGAAGAGGTAGCACCTTTTCACCCAGTTGACTTCCAATGGGAACATTCTCGAGGAAAGGGTCCTTTACAACAAGAGAGGTCCAGGCGGGACGCATCTCCAGTGGTAGACGGACCACACCAATCTCATCGACAGGCTGACGATGAATACGATGATGACAATCCTTATCTTGGGGATATCAGAGCCCAAAACCTTGTTATCCAGGAGAAGGATAAGTTGATCCAACAGCTCCAACAACAACTTCAGAAGAAGAAAACGAAACATGCGATCCCCCCTCCCATAAGCAAGCAAGCTCCTTGAGCCGAATTAGATCTGAGGCGGATGCTGGACGAGAAGAAGCGTAACCGAGCTCATGATGAGAGCTCCAGTAACAGCCATTCGAAGAAAAGGTCGGAGAGCATACTAGAATACAAAGACGGTCTTAGAGAATCTGTCAAGCAAACGATCCTACACAACATAGAGGTAGCCGGTTTCACCCGAGGCCAGCTGGACGCTTGTGACTCCGAGGACCTCGGTGCATCTCCTTTCTCTCGGGAGATAAGGGACTATCCCCTTCCCGAAAAGTTCATCCTTTATGACGGAGCCTCGGACCCAGCGGCGCATCTTCAACATTTTATTCAAAGGATGTCAATTTGGGGTGATATCGGACACTTGAACTGTAGAGTCTTTTCCTCCAGTTTGGGTGACTTCCCCCTGAGATGGTTCTGTGCACTCCCAGAATGTCGCGACCCCGAACTGAGATCCAAGGATTAAGACCCGGGCCCGCGAGGTGATTGTATATTATTTCGTTTTCCAACATGTTACCGCAGTGAGGATCCCAAGACACGGGGATTTAACTCACATGCACAAATATGCAGAAGCGTGTAGCAAGAACATATTCAGTCATGATATAAACATTTTAATAAATCTCACAAATAGGATCAAATCGAGACATAAAATCAGAAAGATAATCATAATATGGCATTTCCATTAATAGTTAAAGTTTCAAAATAACAAGATGGGTTAAGTTAATACATCCCCAAAATAAGAGGCCAACAAAAGGCCAATACATCTGAAATTCCCAAAAGTATCCCAAAACTAGGTGGAACAGATATCAAGATCCTGTCCAACGTCTAGATGACGTCGTCGGGCTGCCACTCTCGTGCTGGGGGTGGCTCAATAGCCTCCTCCGGGCACTCCACCTCAAAGGTAATACCTCCTGTACCTGACACCAAAATAACGAGCATCAAACACGACGGTTTGGCAAATAAACAATTTAGGCATGAGTATGAAATCGATATTAAAATAGTTTAATATGGTTGTAACAATTCAAGGACAAGATATACATTTCGAATATACAAAACTAACATAAATACTTATAATATCATGAATAACAAATCCACATGCGAGCTCATCCTTGCTCTATCATACATGGTGATAAGAGTAAGCAAAGACAAAGCAAAACTGAACCAAGCAAAGCAAAGAGCCCAAGCCGCATGAAGCGGGAGGGGAAACCGGCCGCGGAACCAGGACAAAGCAAAGGTGTGTATAAAATACACGATATATCTGCAGACAGTCCTGATGTTTAAGGACCCCCCCCCCCAACTAGTGGATCAGACTGAAGGGGCAGTCCAAGCTCAGTGGTGTTCACTTAAATCCATGAATGCACAAAATAAAACAATATACTTATCAGGCTTATCGAGAATTAAGGGGAAATACTTATAAAAAATGAAACGAGACATGGCTAGCAAAATAGCATAAGATATATGCATAACAAGCTCAATAAGTGATCCCCTTGCATTCCAAAACAAATTTCTAAATAAGTTTATACTTGAAATCCCAGAATTTATCAAGATATTTCCTAAATCAAAACAAAGTTAGAAGAACAAGGTTCATCAAGTATATGTCAAGACTATTCATTAATCTTTATGTTATTGAAACCTAAATACCAGAAAGATAAAACAAATTGGTGCCCCCGAAGTTAATGAGGTATTTTAGAATTTCAATTGTATACAATCAAGTTAAAAGTCCATAACACAAACTAGTTTTCATTCTAAGAAATTCTTCGAAAACAGAAAAAGAAAAATATGGAATTTCGGTTAGCTTGTCGGTTACCTGTCGGCTAGCCAAATTGGGGAATGTCGGCTAGCCGCCAGCTGACCGCCAACTGACCACTGGATCAAAGACAGAGAAATGCAGCTCTCGGGAAAAGTGACCGAAATGGGACTCGGTTAGCCGTCGGCTAGTCCGAAATGAGCATTTCAGTTAGCCGCAATCTGACCGTCAAGCTGACCGCTGAGATTTGACAAAAAAGCACGCTTCTGGAAAAGGAACCGCCAGATCTCGGTTGGCTGTCGGCTAGCCAAATTGGAAATTTCGGTTAGCCGCCAGCTGACCGGAAGCTGACCGATAGAACACAGACAGTGCATTTCAAGTCAGATTTTAACATTTGCCTTCCCTCCTACATTCCCATTTCTGAACCACCTACACTCCCCTAAGCCACCATGGTTTCCAAGGGATACAATTTCACATATTTAAATGCCATTCCATCCATGATAAACCATTCATTCTATCGAAAACATCAAGACTTGTCTATGCACTAAAATTACAAAACTTGCAAGAGCTTAACATAAATCGAAGAACTTGGAAAAATCATTAACATCAATACAAGTGGAGAATACTGAAACTAATGATTTTTAAAGAACATAACACAACATACATTATGAGGTTAAACATTTAAAATCATGCTTTAATGAAAAATAGTGAAACCATATCACAAATACACTTAGAAATCCTATAAAGTTTACCTGCCTTCGCCAAAAATCAAGCAAATCTCTCACAAATCCAAGTCAAAGGGCTGGCCCACGAAATTTACACAAAAACCCCAAAATAGAGCATACAAGAAAATCACATTTTGGCCATTACAAATCCCCATTTCGAAAATGGGTTTGATAGTATGGAAAACAAGCTCTTTGTGAGCTAAAATAACTTCATTGAAAAGATGGGTTCAAGCTCTAACCTTTTGCTAGTCAAACAAGAAGAAGAGAGCTAGAAGATGATGAATAGTAGCAGGGATTTGTCCCAAAATGAGTCCAGTTGAAGCTTGAGAGGCGAGGAAGAGAATGACGGAATCGGATTTGAGAATGGAGCCTTCTAGCTAGATCAATCCCAAGGTGGAAGACTATGGAGAAAGCTTTTTCTCTCTTTTGCTCTAGGGTTAGAAAAGTTGCAGGAATTTGGTAAAGGTGAAAGTGAATAGTGGGAGAGAGAATAAGAGAGTATTTATAGTTTTTGAAAGTGGGTCCCTTGCAGCTGAAACTTGAAACGATTACATGGTCTTGTGGACCCTGGATGAGATTGGCGAAGAAGGATAAAACGGTCATCGAAATATCTAGTTTTCAACAAGTATAAGTTTGACATGGTTTTGAGATTTTGAAATTTGTGCCCATATTTAGCATGAATAGTCTGATTTACCCTTTTTGGGCCAAAATTTGAGTTTTTGGGCCTCACACACACAGGCTAAAAATGAGAGTTGTAACAAATAATAAAATCATTCAAATGACATAAAAACCACGATCAAAACCACAAAATTAGAATGAACACCCATTTCACACGTGCGCTCAGGGCATCCCTGAGTGTGACTGACTAATGTTAAACGATCTCAAAATCTCCAAAACTAAACTAAGACTAAATCTAATCATATTCTAACCCAACTAATACTAAAACTCACCTAAGGCTAAACACTCACTTAATTAATACTAATCGAGTTGGTTTGGGTCGGGATCTAACATCCTCCACCCCTTAGGATATTTGGTCCTCCAAATAAAACAAGTTTATCTCCGGAAATAAGTGTGGATATTTTCTCTGAACTTGATCTCTCAATTCTCATGTTGCTACTTCTGGCTCGTCATTTTCCCAAAGTACCTTGACCCAATGGATAGTCCGATTCCTCAACTCATGTACTTTGGTGTCAATGATCCTGACTGGCTTCTCCACATACGATGCATCTTCTCGAATCTCTAAAGGCTTGTGTGGAATCAAATGAGAAGGACTGTGGACATACTTCTTGAGCATAGAGACGTGAAATACGTTATGCACCCCGGAGAGTTCCGGCGGTAACGCAAGTCTATAGGCAACATTTCCAATCTTGCTCAAAATCGCGTACGGCCCAATAAATCTGCTTGACAACTTTCCCTTCTTTCCGAACCTCAGAGTCCATCTAACCGGCGAAACCTTCAAAAACACTTTGTCACCCACATCAAACTGTAATTCTCTTCTGCGAGTGTCAGCATAGCTCTTCTGTTTGCTTTGGGTAATTCTCAATCTGTCCTGAATCAATTTGACCTAATCACTTGTTTCTCCAACTATTGTCGGTCCATGGAAGCTACGAACACCGACTTCTTCCCAACAAACCGGAATTCTGCATCTTCTGCCATAGAGTGCCTCGAAAGGTGCCATTCCAATGCTAGAATGGTAGCTATCGTTATACGCGAACTCACAAAGTGGTAGGTACTCATCCCATTGAACCTTGAAGTATAATACACAAGCTCGTAACATATTTTCAAGGGTTTGTATCGTCCGTTCTGACTGACCATCTGTCTGAGGATGATACGCTGTACTGAATTAGAGTTTGGTACCCATGGACTCTAGAAGAGATTTCCAGAATCTCGAAACAAATATGCTGTCTCTATCTGAAGTGATGGAGACGGGTTACTAATGATCTCATTGATGAACAAACTTGCAAGTGGTGCCATATGCATCATATTCCCTGTCTTCATCAGAATGAAATGAGCAGACTTTGTAAGGCGGTCTACGATTACCCAAATGGCATTGTTTCCTTTCTTGGTGTTAGGCAAATCGGAGACAAAATCCATAGTGATGCGCTCCCACTTCCACCGTGGGATCTTCAAAGGCTGTAGCAAACCTGGAGGCTTTTGATGTTCTACTTTAATCATCTGACAAGTCAAGCATCGAGATACAAATGAAAGCTCTCATGGCCAGGAAAAACCGGTTTGTTGAACAAGAAGAGGATGAGGTTTGAGCTCGGGAGAATTTCGGATTCTGGCGTGAAGACCGAGCCTCCAAGAAAGATAAGAGATCGTCTCGAAGGGAAGAGACAGACCGAAATCGGACTTCCGTGAGTTCGGCAATGGTCTCGTTTCCTAACTCAAGAGATGGCAAGATATTTAAGCAGGCTCGCCGAGCCAAACAAAGGCCACCAGCCGCCACCGCCTTCAAGGCCGTTAATACAATCTTCAAGGAGCCAATCTATAGGCTCCTCAACAAGATCAAGACACAGCCGTACTTCAGCTGGCCACAGCCCATGAGAGGTGATCCTTCCACTTGCGACTAGAGTAAGTTCTGTGCCTACCACAAGCAGAATGGGCACAGGACCAAAGGCTGCATGTCTCTCAAGTCGCACCTGTAAGATCCCGACCCCCAGTTCTTTTGTTTAGTATTGTTTTAATCATGGTTTAACTTGTTAAGTGAGATTTGATTTAGTTTGACCTTGTTTTTGAGTTTGACTAGACTTTTCCGTAGCCTTGGAGATTTTGAGGACCGTTGACTTTGGTTTGACCCGGTCCATATGATATGTATTTTTATGAGAAATTACTTTTGATTTCAAAAAAAAATTCTGAATTTGGTGTATTTTGACTTATTTTAGGAAGTTTAACAACTTTCATGTTTTGACCATTTTGATTTGATGATCAGAAAATGCGTTTTTCGAGGAAAAGGGGCAAAATTGACTTTTCACACTAAATCTGTCCATGAATTTCGAAAATTTCAGAAATTGGGGAAAATATACTTTTTGAAAAGTAGAAATTTCGCTGATCATTTTTGTCTTCTTCGTCGTTTTCATTTGGGGCACGCAAATGCCACTTTCAGCCTTGTGAAGATCGGGGCCCACAAAACCCATATTATAAGAAGAGGAACCCTCTTCTTCTCCTTCATTTTTCTCTTCCTGCACGGTTTGGAGCAATGGCTCTTTCCCTCTCCTCCAGCAACTTTCTCTCTCTTCTGAATCACCCATCTCATGGAGATTTCATGGAGGATTGATCTCCTAGGGCCCTTCTTCTCCATTCAAGCTTTCCAAAGGACCCATTTGCAAGGATTTTGAGCTAGGAGAGACCTCTCATCCAAGCTTCTCTTCTTCGTTTGGGCTTTTCAAGGTTATCAATGGCTTTCCAAACTTTAGATCTTGGTTCTCCTCTTCATTTTGAGTGTTTTCATCACTCATGCAAGAGCTTTCCTTGGAGATTTGAGAAAAATGGATTTTTAGGGTTTTCTTTGGAAATTTTAGGGTTTTTTTAGGTTGGGAGCTTGAGATCCTAGAGCTTGGTTTGTGGAGTCTTATTTCTCTCAATTAGACTTGAGGCAAGTGGAATTTTCAATTAATATGATGGTTTCTTTTCTCTTGTTTGGTTTCATGGCTTTTTCTTATTATGTTCTAATTCCTCATGATTTATGGATTTGCTTTGAATGCATGAAGCATTGTTATGTTGATTTCCCCTTATGTTGATGTTGTACAAGGAGTTGGAAGTTTGGTTTCCACTTTGGTCATTTAGAAAAATTTGTCTTCTTTGTGTTAAGTATGGTGTTCAAAGAAAGGGGGAAAACTTTGATTTAAAAGTGTTTGTTTGGTTAATTAGATTGCTAATGAATGGTGATTTGATGAGTTTGGAAGGTCAAGGAAGGGTCCAAATGATCTATGAAATATGTATGAAGGATTGGGAATGAAAAAGAATCAAAATGATGGAAAAAAAATGGGAGAAATGCTCACGAGCCGGACTGGACAGAGCCCAGTCCGCTCGAGTGACCCACTGGGCCGCTCGAGCGACCCAGGCTCTGTCTGGGCTCCGCTCGAGCGGACCTTGGGTCGCTCGAGCGAGCCCAGCCCAGCCTGGGAGGTTTGTTCAGGGCCCGGTTCTGGGTCAACTTTGTGGGCTGTTTGGGCCTATTTCAAGGCCTGCTTGGGTTGTTCTAAGACCTGATTTCTTGGGCCATTTCAAGACCTGACATTGGGCCATTTCAGGGCCTGATATTGGGCTGTTTTAAAACTTGTTTTGTGGGCCATTCAAGGTTTTGTTTCAAGGCCTGCTTGGGTTGTTCTAAGACCTGATTTCTTGGGCCATTTCAAGACCTGACATTGGGCCATTTCAGGGCCTGATATTGGGCTGTTTTAAAACATGTTTTGTGGGCCATTCAAGGTTTAGTTTTGGGCTGTTTTGAAACTTGTCTTGTGGGCCATTCAAGGTTTAGTTTTGGGCTGTTTTAAAACTTGTTTTATGGGCCTGGTTCAGGTTAGTTTTGGGGCTGTGTTTAAAGTCTGTTTTGTGGGCTTGGTTAAGGTTAGTTTTTGGACTGTTTTTAAGGATTGTTTGGGCCATGTTTAAAGGGCTGTTTTGGGTTAAATGAGTAGATTGTTTTGGACTCGGTTTAAGGCCAGCTATGGGCTTGTTTTAAAGAGTTTTGGGATTACTTGTGATGCTTGGAAAATTGTGAAATGGGAATGGGAATGAAGTGAGAATGAGCATATGTGAAATTACCCGGGAACCCTTCAGGTCTCAATACGCACTTTATCATTTAAATATTATGGATTCTCATTGGCATCAAACGCACTCTTTATTAATCAATGTTTAAAGGGTAAATGTGTATTGGGATGGTTCTTTGGTAAGTCGTTAAGTCATTCTCCACTATCCATTCCATTTCAAGTTAGAGAATGTATTTGTATTTGTATTCTTTGGTAAACCATTTTGAATAGCATCGGTGATTTGTTATAAAATCATGGGGCTTTCCATATTCGAAAGGATTGATCGTATGATTTTATACAAATCACTTTGATGTGTATTTGAGCGGCTTACCATGGATATTCGTATGTTTTCTCCGAATCGATTTGAAAGGAGATTGGAGTGGTTCGTCACATTCGGGATTTCTTCGATGAGAATATTATTTTGACAAGACTAGTGTTTTGAAAATAAAACCTCGAGGCAAGACGGGGCCAGAGCTTTGTAGTGTGAGCCCCTGAGCCAAAGGGATTAGTATTATGGTTTGATTTGTATCGGTTCGAGTTTTGAAAACTAAAGGCACCACTAGGCTTAGGTCACCTTGTCGGGCTGATCACCCGGCTTGGGATCTTTAATTTATCCGCCAGCTGCAGCTTGGATTCTGTCTGTACCGACCATGGCAACGGTTCCTATCTGCCGGTCCCATTTGTATGGCTACGGTTCTGATTTTTTATCTGCCGGTCCCATTTGTATGGCTACGGTTCTGATCCTATTTCCGGTACCACGTTCAGTGGCTACGTTTCTGTCTGTTTTTTGTTACTTCGGTAATAGGAGAATATAGCTATGTGTGGTTGCCTATGTTTTATCTGTTTTATGGTTCTTATTTGTTTATACACATTATATTCTTGGAATTTGTTAATGTTTATGATATTGATCTTTCCTCGTATTGTCTCTATTATTCAGGATTTTAAATGTATTTCCAATTATTAAATGTTTTATGCAGGCTATTATCTTTTCAAGATATTTATGCTCAGGATCCGTCCATTTATTTGCTTTGATATTTATGTTCGGTCTTTCGATCATTTTATCATGATTTGTTGCTAATATTGTTTGGACTCTTTAATCGGTTTTATAATGATTCCATAAGGTTTTATTAATGTCCTTTTGTTTCATATTACTTATTTATTTACTTGCCAGACCGTCGTGTCTGACCTGTTTGTTTGGTGCCAGTTTTCTTCTCTTTCTGTTTTTAGGTGTTTGATCGGAGGAGGCGGTTGGTCTAACGTGAGAGGCTGCCCATTGATATCATCTAGATGTCAAGTTTGGCACCGGAGCTCGTAAAATCACTTAGGGTAGTATGTCACTTAGTGGTTTATTTGTATGGCTTTGATAGCCTTTTTCATTGGGTTTGTAATTAAGACACTTGTTAATTGTAATTTGAATATGTGGGAAATAAATAGTCTTGTTACTACCAGCTCAATGTTCTTTGGGTTATGATTTGTGCCAGTCTGCTATTTGATGGCTTTGTGATATTGGTTGCATGCGACACGGAACCCGATGGCCACGGATTCCGAGTCGTAACACCATGTTTAGCTTCCGCGAAAATATACTCTGATCGTGATGGAATTTGATTATCCTCATTCACGAGGATCTTGGGAAATATAACAAAAGTTTCAAATTATCCCAAAATTTCGCACTCCGGGATCGGATCACTGCAGGGCCCGGTTTCGGGGTGTGACAGGTTTGGTATCAGAGCTGGTTAGTTTCTAGGAAATAAAATACTCTAGAGACATTAAGACGTGTGGTGAGGATTCGTTAGATTGTGTCGATTTGTTTTCTCGTGTCATTGTTTATTTGAATTTGAGTCTGTTCTTCTTTCAGTTCGGGAGACTTTGCTTGTCTTTTCATTTAGTTCTTGTTGTTAGGGGATTTGGATGACCAAATTTCCTCCTTAGTGGTGGAGAATTTGAAGTCTCCATACTCTTGTTCGGTGTCTTTTGTCTGTGCTTGTGTCGGAGACTGAGAACCCTGTGAACTTAGTATGTTGTTTTCGGAGAACATCAATAGACTTTCAGCCTTCAGCATCTTCATTGTGGTTAATGAGAGAAGACATGTGCATTTGCCAGCCAAAGTAGGACTTGAGCAGTATTTGAAGATCCCCTCTCAGCTAATCAAAGATCATCATGCAGCGAACTAAGGTAAGTAAATGTGGATTTTGGGTGGACTCCGACCAACTTTCCAAGATGAAGGACTGCAAGGGGCGTATCAGCTATTGATTCTATGAAGGGAGAAGTGATCCTTAGTTAGTAAGGTTGGAAGCTAGTGTAAGAAACTCAGGGACTTCCCGGATTCAACGAGCCTCGTCATAGTTTTGGTTGAGAATTTCTATAACTTGCAGCTTAGCCGGTGTAGTTGATTCAGCAGGGATACCAAGTGGATGGTTCGTTGTGGTCAAGATAATTTTTGGCAACAGGGGAAACCTTGTGGATTTTACCGACTTACAAGATAATGGATTGGACAACGTGCAGATGTAAGTGTATACCTCAGTTTTGGTGATGTCTCTTTTCTTGGTGAGAATGATTTTCGTGATGTTTTCATCTTTTGTTACATTCTTCTTAATGTCTATGAATTTATCCTTGCAGAGTTAAAACAATGGATTTATGCTTCTTCTTTAAGGCTTATTTTGAAATAAACTATGTCATTATACTCTTTTTATGAGTCACATGATTTTGTTTTCATAAGGATTTGTGTTTCGAATTTTTGTTTAATCTTCTTAAGATATTGTTTTACAATGATCTTGAAATTTTGCTCTCGTTTTATTTTTCTTAAGTGTTGACATCTACATTTCAAAACCTTGACGATTTTAAAATTTTGTATATGTTTGGTTGGAAATGGATCGATGTTTTTAATGATGGATTGTAGAGACTTGTGGATAAACTGATCTTTAAAAACATGTAACTAAAATTGTATTTCTTTTTTAGAGTATGATGTGAAATTTCTATTTCATTGATTCATTCTCTTTGGCTATGTAAAAATGAACTTCCTAGGGGTTTTTGTGTTCAGATTATATGTGGATTCCTGCATTTGTTTTAACATTCAACTATGTTTGGATTTCTGCAGGATTTTTATAAATAAATGTGTTTGGATTTTTCCACAGTATTTTTATAAACAAATAAGTTCAGATTTCAACAAAGTTTAGTGCTTAACTAACACTCAGATTTCAACAAAGTTTAACGCATGGTCATACTATATGAATATGATTTATTTTTCAAATCCTGATTTGGAATTATCGAGTGTTTCAATGATTGGTTTGGTTGTGAAAATATGAATTTCAAAATGAATAATGATATTTCATACTCAATCTTTGACGAACTTTATTTATTTAAGCTTTATTTGATAATTTGGAAGTTCAATTTCTACTATGTTTTAAAATGATGGAATTCAACTAAGTAATAGTTTTAGTCCCTATGTTTAAAATTTTAAGATTTGTTTTGTTTTAAATGGAATGAGTTGTATTAGCTTATGGTTGGAGTTTGGAGGTGTATGAATTGAAGGGTTGATGGATGTCAGGAGGTGTACTGGTTCAGTTGGAGACAAAGTTGGATTTATGAGAGAGTAAACATCATTCAAGACTTGGATTGAAAGTTTCAACTTACCAGGAAATGATGCCAGCTTGGCAGGTTTATTTTGTTGATGACACAGTATCAAGCAGAAGATCAAGAACAACAAGTAGATAGAATCAGATGTGGGCAAGAATTCTGAGTATAGCACAGAAAGATTTGGAATATGGAGTTGTGAATACAAATTGGATTTTCTAAGATCGGTTATGCTCGTTCGGAGTAGAAGACTTGAAGAGTGAAATCTGAAGAGGCAAGCCATGCGGAGTTTCGACACAGAACAGCTCAACAGGTTATGGCAGTTTAACAATTGGTGTATAGCAGTATGACGTCTAGGTTGTAGCAGACCAAGTCAGTGACAGGAGACCAATAGAATTTGGAGTTGTGATTTCAGAACGAAGAAGTATAGACGATATACTTGGAGGCCAGAAGCTGATGATGCATTCGAGGAACATAGTAAGAGCAAACATATGGAATTTCAGAATTTTCCGAGATGGAGATTGCTTCAGAGAAAACATGCCTACGATCACATCTTCGTACAAGCATCAAGAGCACCGTGTACAGCTCGGTATAACTTAAGGCACAGAATTCCAAGTGATAGAAAGAGACAGAACTTGCGGTTTCTTGGTCCGACAGTGACTGACGAGGTAAGTAAAAGAGATGATCCAGTACAGGAACTACAGATGACACCAGGGATAATGAGAAGAATTGTTGAACCCAAGTTTGGTAAGAAAAGTATGTTTTTGAACAGATATGTAGAATAGTGTGAAGCCTTCAACCGAATCAGAATGCTAATGACTGTGCATCTCAACGTCAGGTTTGATAAGAGGGTATCTCAGTTTCCGAGGTCTAGCATAGGGTGTCAGTGTTTTCGTTTGTCTTTTGGGTTTTTGATTTTAATGTGGTTTAGACCATTTGGAGGACCAAATAGGTACTAGGGGGGAGGATGTAAGATCCTGACCCCCAGTTCTTTTGTTTAGTATTATTTTCATCATGGTTTAACTTGTTAAGTGAGATTTGATTTAGTTTGACCATGTTTTTGAGTTTGACTAGACTTTTCCGTAGCCTTGGAGATTTTGAGAACCGTTGACTTTGGTTTGACCCGGTCCATATGATATGTATTTTTATGAGAAATTACTTTGGTTTCAAAAAAAATTCTGAATTTGGTGTATTTTGACTTATTTTAGGAAGTTTAACAACTTTCATGTTTTGACCATTTTAATTTGATGATCAGAAAATGCGTTTTTCGAGGAAAAAGGGGCAAAATTGACTTTTCACACTAAATCTGTCCATGAATTTCGAAAATTTCAGAAATTGGAGAAAATATACTTTTTGGAAAGTAGAAATTTCGCTGATCATTTTTGTCTTCTTCGTCGTTTTCATTCGGGGCCCGCAAATGCCACTTTCAGCCTTGTGAAGATCGGGGCCCACAAAACCCATCTTATAAGAAGAGGAACCCTCTTCTTCTCCTTCATTTTTCTCTTCCTGCACGGTTTGGAGCAATGGCTCTTTCCCTCTCCTCCAGCAACTTTCTCTCTCTTCTGAATCACCCATCTCATGGAGATTTCATGGAGGATTGATCTCCTAGGGCCCTTCTTCTCCATTCAAGCTTTCCAAAGGACCCATTTGCAAGGATTTTGAGCTAGGAGAGACCTCTCATCCAAGCTTCTCTTCTTCGTTTGGGCTTTTCAAGGTTATCAATGGCTTTCCAAACTTTAGATCTTGGTTCTCCTCTTCATTTTGAATGTTTTCATCACTCATGCAAGAGCTTTCCTTGGAGATTTGAGAAAAAATGTTTTTTTAGGGTTTTCTTTGGAAATTTTAGGGTTTTTGTAGGTTGGGAGCTTGAGATCCTAGAGCTTGGTTTGTGGAGTCTTATTTCTCTCAATTAGACTTGAGGCAAGTGGAATTTTCAATTAATATGATGGTTTCTTTTCTCTTGTTTGGTTTCATGGCTTTTTCTTATTATGTTCTAATTCCTCATGATTTATGGATTTGCTTTGAATGCATGAAGCATTGTTATGTTGATTTCCCCTTATGTTGTTGTTGTACAAGGAGTTGGAAGTTTGGTTTCCACTTTGTCATTTAGAAAAATTTGTCTTCTTTGTGTTAAGTATGGTGTTCAAAGAAAGGGGGAAAACTTTGATTTAAAAGTGTTTGTTTGGTTAATTAGATTGCTAATGAATGGTGATTTGATGAGTTTGGAAGGTCAAGGAAGGGTCCAAATGATCTATGAAATATGTATGAAGGATTGGGAATGAAAAAGAATCAAAATGATGGAAAAAAAAATGGGAGAAATGCTCACGAGCCGGACTGGACAGAGCCCAGTCCGCTCGAGCGACCCAGGCTCTGTCTGGGCTCCGCTCGAGCGGACCTTGGGTCGCTCGAGGGAGCCCAGCCCAGCCTGGGAGGTTTGTTCAGGGCCCGGCTCTGGGTCAACTTTGTGGGCTGTTTGGGCCTGTTTTAAGGCCTGCTTGGGTTGTTCTAAGACCTGATTTCTTGGGCCATTTCAAGACCTGACATTGGGCCATTTCAGGGCCTGATATTGGGCTGTTTTAAAACTTGTTTTGTGGGCCATTCAAGGTTTAGTTTTGGGCTGTTTTGAAACTTGTCTTGTGGGCCTATTCAAGGTTTAGTTTTGGGCTGTTTTAAAACTTGTTTTGTGGGCCTGGTCAGGTTAGTTTTGGGGCTATGTTTAAAGTCTGTTTTGTAGGCTTGGTTAAGGTTAGTTTTTGGACTGTTTTTAAGGATTGTTTGGGCCATGTTTAAAGGGCTGTTTTGGGTTAAATGAGTAGATTGTTTTGGACTCGGTTTAAGGCCAGCTATGGGCTTGTTTTAAAGAGTTTTGGGATTACTTGTGATGCTTGGAAAATTGTGAAATGGGAATGGGAATGAAGTGAGAATGAGCATATGTGAAATTACCCGGGAACCCTTCAGGTCTCAATACGCACTTTATCATTTAAATATTATGGATTTTCATTGCCATCAAACGCACTCTTTATTAATCAATGTTTAAAGGGTAAATGTGTATTGGGATGGTTCTTTGGTAATGCATTAAGTCATTCTCCACTATCCATTCCATTTCAAGTTAGAGAATGTATTTGTATTTGTATTTGTATTCTTTGGTAAACCATTTTGAATAGCATCGGTGATTTGTTATAAAATCATGGGGCTTTCCATATTTGAAAGGATTGATCGTATGATTTTATACAAATCACTTTGATGTGTATTTGAGCGGCTTACCATGGATATTCGTATGTTTTCTCCGAATCGATTTGAAAGGAGATTGGAGTGGTTCGTCACATTCGGGATTTCTTCGATGAGAATATTAATTTTACAAGACTAGTGTTTTGAGAATAAAACCTCGAGGCAAGACGGGGCCAGAGCTTTGTAGTGTGAGCCCCTGAGCCAAAGGGATTAGTATTATGGTTTGATTTGTATCGGTTCGAGTTTTGAAAACTAAAGGCACCACTAGGCTTAGGTCACCTTGTCGGGCTGATCACCCGGCTTGGGATCTTTAATTTATCCGCCAGCTGCAGCTTGGATTCTGTCTGTACCGACCATGGCAACGGTTCCTATCTGCGGTCCCATTTGTATGGCTACGGTTCTGATTTTTTATCTGCCGGTCCCATTTGTATGCTCTACGGTTCTGATCCTATTTCCGGTACCACGTTCAGTGGCTACGTTTCTGTCTGTTTTTTGTTACTTCGGTAATAGGAGAATATAGCTATGTGTGGTTGCCTATGTTTTATCTGTTTTATGGTTCTTATTTGTTTATACACATTATATTCTTAGAATTTGTTAATGTTTATGATATTGATCTTTCCTCGTATTGTCTCTATTATTCAGGATTTTAAATGTATTTCCAATTATTAAATGTTTTATGCAGGCTATTATCTTTTCAAGATATTTATGCTCAGGATCCGTCCATTTATTTGCTTTGATATTTATGTTCGGTCTTTCGATGATTTTATCATGATTTGTTGCTAATATTCTTTAGACTCTTTAATCGGTTTTACAATGATTCCATAAGGTTTTATTAATGTCCTTTTGTTTCATATTACTTGTTTATTTACTTGCCAGACCGTCGTGTCTGACCCTGTTTGTTTGGTGCTAGTTTTCTTCTCTTTCTCTTTTTAGGTGTTTGATCGGAGGAGGCGGTGGGACCGCCGGTCTGACGTGAGAGGCTACCCATTGATATCATCTAGATGTCAAGTTTGGCACCGAAGCTCGTAAAATCACTTGGGGTAGTATGTCACTTAGTGGTTTATTTGTATGGCTTTGATAGCCTTTTTCATTGGGTTTGTAATTAAGACACTTGTTAATTGTAATTTGAATATGTGGGAAATAAATAGTCTTGTTACTACCAGCTCAATGTTCTTTGGGTTATGATTTGTGCCAGTCTGCTATTTGATGGCTTTGTGATATTGGTTGCGTGCGACACGGAACCCGATGGCCACGGATTCCGAGTCGTAACACCATGTTTAGCTTCCGCAAAAATATACTCTGATCGTGATGGAATTTGATTATCCTCATTCACGCGAATCTTGGGAAATATAACAAAAGTTTCAAATTATCCCAAAATTTCGCACTCCGGGATCGGATCACTGCAGGGCCCGGTTTCGGGGTGTGACAGCACCTTTAGATGCTCATCAAGGACGACCACTTGAAGGACTATATCAAGGAAGGAGGAAACGCGAATAATAACCAAGCTCGGCGCCAATATGACAAAGGCCAGGAGAGCGATGAGTCAGAAAACATTATCAACGTCATTCACCTAGCTCCCGCCCCCAAGGGGAGTAATCAGGACAGTCCCGAGACCAGGAGGGCTTCACACAGCAAACAGGTGACGACAGCTGAGCTCGGATCGGCCTCCAAAAAAGCTCGGAAAGAGAATCCGAAGATTTGATTCTCAGAGAATGACCTGGAAGGAGCCAGCTCCCCCACAATGACTCGCTGATCGTCACACTGAAGCTAAAGAACTGCCACGTGTAGAGGATCCTCGTTGACCCCGGCAGTTCATCCAAGATGCTTTACTTCGACTGCTTCAAGAAGATGGGTCTTAGAGAAGAAGACTTGCAGGAGGCATGAAATCCCCTAGTGGGTTTCAGCGCCAAGCCTGTATACCACAAGGGGAAAGTCTCCATAAAGGTCAAAATTGAAGGCGCCTCAATGATGGCCGACTTCCTTGTGGTAGATGCGCCATCCCTATAAAATGCCATAATGGGAAGGACTTGGCTGCGTAACATGGAAACGGTGCCGTCCACTCACCACCAAGCTCAAATTCCCATTTGAAGATAAGGATGGCAAGGTGGAAGTAGTCACGGTCAGAGGCGATCAACAAATTGCCAAGTAGTGTTTGATGGCCTGGTACCTGGCGAGCAGGAGCCAAAGCAGGTACACATGGCCGAGCTGGAAGTAGAGTTGGTCGAGAACCCGAACAGAAGAGCATCGAAGTATTTACTGAGATTAGGATCGACCCTAATGATCTTGAAAGATATTTCATGCTCGGGAGCCAGCTTCTCGAGCCAGAGAGGGTCGAGCTCCTGAACTTCTTGTTGCAGAATAAAAAAGCCTTCGCTTGGACCCCCTACGAGATGCCTGGCATCTATCCCGAGATCATGTGCCACAAATTGAATGTGGATCCCAAGCACAAACCTGTAATCCCGAAGGCTCGAAGGACAGGAATCCCACAAACAGAAGCCTTGATCGAGGAAGTCAAAAAGTTGCTAGAAGCCAGAGCAATCAGAGAAGTCCATTATCTGAACTGGCTGGCCAACACAGTAGTGGTGAAGAAGAAAACTGACAAATGGAGAGTCTGCATTGACTTCACCGATCTCAACAAAGCCTGTCCCAAAGATAACTTTCCTTTACTGAAGATCGACCAGATGATTGACGCCACTGCCGGCCATGATAGGATGAGTTTCCTCGATGCATACCAAGGTTACCATCAGATTCCGATGTATGGGCCTGACGAAGAGAAGTCTTCCTTCATCACACCTCGAGGCATTTATTGCTACAAAGTGATGCCCTTTGGGTTGAAAAATGCAGGAGCGACCTACCAGAGGTTGGTGACTAAAATGTTCCAGACCCAACTCGGCAAAACTGTAGAGGTCTACATCGATGACATGGTCGTCAAGTCAAAACAGTATCAGGACCACTTAACCGACCTACGTCAGGTGTTTGACATCCTCCAGAGGTATCAGCTCAAGCTGAATGCCTCTAAGTGCGCTTTCGGCGTCGGCTTCGGCAAATTCCTGGGGAGCCTGGTCACGAAAATTGGGAGTGAAGCCAATCCGGATCAGATTTCGACGATCCAGGGAGTTCAGAGTCCAACCACGGTGAAACAAGTCCAGAAGCTCATCGGCATGGCTGCCACGCTCAACCGCTTCATCAGTAGATCTTTGGACAAGTGCCGGCCTTTCTTTCAGCTTCTGAAGAAGAACTTAAAGTTCCAATGGACTCCGGAGTGCGACAAAGCCCCGCAAGAGCTGGCTTATCCAGCGTCACTTCCCCTGCTTTCGACTCCAACACTGGGAGAAGTGCTCTATCTATACCTGGCGGTCTCGAATCATGTAGTGAGCTCGGTCCTCGTCAGAGAGGAAGACAAGCAACAGAAGCCCATCTACTACACTAGCAAGATCCTTTTAGATGCCGAGACCAGGTACATGCCAATGGAGAAACTTGCATTAACACTCATCAGTGCTTCTCGCAACTCTTCCATTACTTCCAGACTTATGCAATAGTGGTCGTTCTTGAACATCCACTCAAATCCCTTTTTCAAAAAAGCTGATTTTTCTGGAAGAGTATCCAAATGGGTCGTCAAAATGGGGCAGTATGACATCCAGTACCAACCCAGAACGGCGATCAAAGCTCAGATTTTGGCTGACTTTATTGTAGAGTTTGTCTCTCCTAGTTCGGCACCGACCCTGCTCGACACCGAACTAGGGGGTAAAGGGAGTGAGGACAGAGTCACCGAGACCGAAGAAGAGAGATCTTGGAAATAGTTCCTTGCTTCAGCTTGAAAGGTCTTTGTCAACGGATCCTCTACCTCCAAAAGAGCCGGCGCTGGTATAGTCTTCTAATCTCTGGAAGGACTGGTTATCGAGCAAGCCCTAACGCTTGACTTCAAGGCGTCCAACAACGAAGCAGAATATGAAGCACTGATCGCAGGACTGAATAGCGCCAAAATCCTGGGGGCACAGCAGCTGGTGGTTTTTAGTGACTCACTGTTGGTGATGAGCCAACTAACTGGAGATTACCAGGCTCAAGACGAGAGGATGGCGGCCTACCTCGCTCTTGCGAAAAAGCTCCTCACTCAGTTCCAAAAAGCAGAAGTCAAGTAGGTCGGCAGAGACTCCAATTCTCACGCGGATGATCTCGCCAACCTATCCTCCGCCGTCGAGGCAAGAAATAAGAGAATTATCGAAATGGAATCTCTGGGAAGGCCAAGCATAGAGCTTCCCCCACCTCAACAAATTTTGTGCATTGATCTCGGTCCAAGCTGGATGGACTTGATCATCGCCTACCTCAAAGATGACCAACTTCTTGAAGATAAGCTCGAAGCTCATAAGATCAGACTCAAGGCAGCTCAGTTTTGGTTGTCTCCAGAAGGTAAACTTTATAGGAAATCCTTCACTGGCCCATACCTTCAGTGTGTGCACTCGAGCAAAGTTGAAGACTTTCTCTACGAGACACACGAAGGGATCTGTAGAAGCCATATTGGAGGACGGTCGCTAGCGTACCGGGCTATCAGTCAGGCTATTAGTGGCCATATATGCAGAAGTATGCTCAACAATATGCCAGGAAGTGCGAAAAGTGTCAGAAGTTCTCACATTCCCTCCATTAGCCAGCACAAGACCTAAGCCCACTCTACAGTCCATGGCCCTTCGCCCAATGGGGGTTGGACATTGTGGGACCTCTTCATCGAGCCTTAGGAAGTAAGAGGTGGCTAACAGTGGCTACCGACTACTTCACCAAATGAGTTGAAGCAGAAGCATTATCTTCCATCACCGAGCAAGACTAAAAAAACTTCGTATGGAAGAACATCATCACGAGGTTTGACATTCCACGAACTTTGGTCTCGGACAACGGGACCCAATTCAATTCCAACCTTTTTCAGAAACTTCTGCCAAGAGCTCGGCATCAGAAATCACTACTCCACTCCAGTCTATCCTCAGAGCAACGGTCAAGCTGAAATCTCCAATAAGGTAATGCTCGACAGACTCAAGAAGAGGCTCGACCGAGCTAAAGGGAGATGGGTGGAAGAGCTACCAAGTGTGCTCTGGGCATATAGGACCACTCCAAGGCACTCCACCTCGGCAACGCCTTTCTCCTTGGCCTATAGAATAGAAGCCGTGATCCCATTAGAGATCGGTCTCCCGACCCTAAGGTCAGAACTCTATGATTAAGGCCAAAATGATGCAAATCTGGCTCAAGAACTAGACTTGGCCGAAGAGCGAAGAGAAGCAGTAGCCATCCGCCTGGCTGCTTATCAGCAACGGTTGGCTAGGGGCTACAACGAAAGAGTTAGAGAAAGGAAATTCTCAGTCGTAGAGCTGGTCCTGAAGAAGGCACTCCCTGCAGACAGAGATCCAAACCAAGGCAAGCTAGCACCAAACTAGCACGGACCATTCAATGTGGTCTTGGCTACTGGACAGTCGGCATACAGACTTGAGGACATGGATGGCAGAGAACTGCCACGACCATGGAACATAACGCACCTTAAGAAATACTATTTTTGAATTGTAATCGATTTTTGAAGATCAATAAAATAAGCCTTGTTCTCTGATTGGTCTCAAATCTCTGATTGGTTTCAAGTCTCACTAAGATGAAGAACTCGACAGCAGTGCCACTCTCCAGTTCGGCAGTAGTGCACTCTCCAGTTCGGCCGCACGGGCGTCTCGGTAACAGTACCAAATCGCTGGCCAACGGGACTACACCTCTGGTGACGAGCCAGCTGGTCATGTCTCGGTTTTATCAAGCTCATGCTGAGACTAACAAAAATAGCATCGAGTTAGCTCGGCCGCACGCACATCTCGGTAATAGTACCAGATCGCTGGCCAATGGGACTACACCTCTGGTGACGAGCCAGCTGGTCATGTCCCGGTTTTATCAAGCTCACGCTGAGACTAGCAAAAGCAGCGTCGAGTCAGCTCGGCCACACGCGCATCTCGGTAATAGTACCAGATCGCTGGCCAACAAGACTACACCTCTGGTGACGAGCCAGCTGGTCATGTCCCGATTTGATTGAGCTCGTGCTGAGACTAGCAAAAGCAACACCGAGCTAGTTCGGCCACATGGCATCTCGGTAAGAGTACCAGATGACCAGCCAATAAGATTACGCCTCTGGTGACGAGCCAACTGGTCATGTCTCGGTCCTAAGCAACTCAACAAGTGCTAAAAGACCTACCCTGGTTTCGGTAAAATTACTAACCAGGTATGTCAGTTGGTGACAAACCAATTAAATGAAAACAACAAAAGGAAAGACAGATTGCAAGGCAAAAGAGATTTTTCATTGAATTATCAGAAGGATTTACAAGCGGAAATGTTCTCTATTACATCTTATTACAAGCAGAAATGTCCCATGCTACATCAGAAAGGAACTGCGTCATGGAAAGAGCAAAGGTCATCTAGATTGGCCCGAGGTCACCAAATATAGATGCCTTATCTACTACTCCCAACTAGCAAGAGTCGACCAAGGATGTATTTCATGAAGACGCAAACGACTTCATGATAGTATCTCCTTCGATCTCCTCTGTAAAAACGGACGGAAGATCTATTTCATGAAGACACGGGCAGCTTGATAGTAGCAATTCCCTTTCCCAGATGGACCCGGCAGAATGATTTTCCGATCACCAGCGCCATCCCTTCTTCATAAGAAACCAGGCACTCGACCTCAGCAGTAATTCTTCCCTCAGGCAAGCGCTCTTGCTGCAAATTTCTCCGCTTCTTCTCCGGCAAGGGCGAAAATACAAGATGGGAAAACCCTGACCTTCCACCCCTATTCATAAGAGGAGAATGCACCCTTTCCAAGTCTGAAGATACATGTGCCATGTATTCCTTCATATCACCTCGAAAACCGCACACACCTCCTTTGAGACGGTGCGCGCCTTCTCAAAGTGATTGGGAGACCATCCAGATGATGACACGTAGTACCGTCGATACATCTTCTACATCGATAGGAAAGTATTTGTTTATTACCTTAGGAAATCAATTGTCCTAGAAGGTTCTCCTATCCTATAGCTCTAAGAAGTCAGAGACGCCGAGATCACCTTGGCGTCGGTAAAGATACCAGTTAGAGCGCGTCTCAATCATCGCCGAGAACCCCAGCCAGGCAGGAATGCCATGCCCTTCACCTCGGCGGAAGTGCGCGAGATCATCTTAGCCTCAGTAGCAATTCCAGCTAGGAATGACACAGACATCCCCAGCTTGGTGATAATATTGCTCTCCTTCTCAGCCACATGGCATCTCGGTAAAAGTACCAGATTGCCTGCCTACAAGACTACGTTGGTTCTAGTCCAATGCCGATCAGTCATGTCTCGGTCAGCGGCTCAGCAAGAGTGCTAGCGAGATTACACTGGCCTCGGTCCCGCGCCAGCCAATCATATCTCGTTCTTGGCATACGGCAACTCGGCACCACCTACCTAACTGCTATAAGCATTAGGGAGATACCAGAGAGCCTTCATTGCCACCCAACTCATCCCGGCATTGGTTAGAATAACAGCGGGGCGAGTTTCGGCCCATGCATCCTCCAAAATGCGGCCAATGAGACTACACTGGCGCTGGCCCAGTTGCAGCCAGTCATGCCTCGGTCTCTCAATCGATGACGAACCAGTGATTGAAGACTATCCGGGGCAGCCCAAAGGGAACTCGGCATCCACCTACCTAACTGCTACGAGGCATTAGGGAAATGTTGAAATGCCTCAAGGCGCGACTCTAATAATGCTCGGTGACTACCTTAATGACTACTTCGGCTACATAACCAAGTGCATTACAGATAGTGCCGAGATAAAAGATTTATATCCAATCTGTTTCTATCCAAGCTCGGTCAACAGATTAAGCTACGCTAAGACAGATACTATGGCCCCAGTTGTTGCACAGAGGTCAGGTATTTTAATGCTCCGAGTTCGGATGCCTACCTTCAGTCAAGAAACTAAGGCCACTCGCGCACAAATATTCAACAAATGCTTGAAAGCAAACATACACAGAAAAGAAAAGTTGTTCAAGAGGAGACAATTTGATTGCAAAAAGTTTCATTATATTACTAAAATTGTCCATTACATCAGAAACAAAAATATGCAAAAGAAGAAAATTTCAAGAAACAGCGGCCTCGGTAAAAATCTCGTGAGGGTCGGCCGTGACATTCTCAGCCGCAGCAGCTTGAGGCATGTCCACAGGTGGCAAAGGAGGGGTAGAAGCGACCTCCAAAAGGACCACCGGAATGGGGGCAACATTCGGCTCAAGTTCCGAACCTGGGCACTTGAGGAGATTTTGATAAACAGGATGATCGTCGGGGACCCCAGCCTCTTTCAGCGCAGCTCGGCACCCAAGCTCAAACACTTCGAGGCTTATCTTCTCCACTTGAGCCTCGTAGTCTTTTGTTGCTCCATCCACCCAATCCTGGAAGGCCGCATAGATTTCGGCCTGGATTGAGGCTTGAAGTTCAGCTTTTCTCTTTAACGCAGCCTCCAGTTCGGCCTTCTGCTTTGCCAGCTCGGCCTCAAGCTCAGTTGACCTGTTCGCCTTGACCGTGGCAGCTGCACTTAGCTCATGGGTCTCGGCCTTCAACTTGCAGATGTCGGCTACTGCCATTTTCACCTCTGCAACAAGGCCGTTGTTCAACTCTTCCGACTCCTTGAGCCTCTTATGGCTTGCCTCCAAGGCCGTTTCGAGCTCTTTCTTTTCTGCCTCCTGCCGCGAAATCTTGGAGGCATTTTGATTGTTCCTGTCTAGAACCACCTGGATCCTCTACACATTCTGTATAAGAAAACATGTGAAAAGGAAAGCCGAGATCAGACATTCGGCAAAAATTATAGAGAGTCGGGATCAAACACTCGGCAGAATCTGTGAGAATACTTACCAAGATAAACACCTGCAATAACGACAGCAGCAATCCCATGTCGTCAACCTTCTCGTGCCTCTCCATTTCACGATGAAGGGAGCAAGCCTTGGAAAGCACCGCTATGACCAAGGGGTTTCCGGCCACCCGGTCCTCCACGGTCACGGCCCTCCCGAGCTCGGTCTGAAGTTCAGGTCTCCATGGAGCTGATGGACCGGCGCATTCTGCCCGGTTCTACCAAGGTCTGCGGACGTGGGAGTTCGTTTAGGTCTGACCCTTTCATAACCGGGGGGCAGAGGCGCGCATCAACATTTCTTTTGTGTGGGTGTGCCAGATTTTCTATTTTACTTGGAATTGCAAGTGGTGATCCGGAGATCAACCTTCGCAAGTAAAAAGGAAATCAACTTCTTTCAAGTTTTCCATTGCACATATATTTAAGAAAAGAGACATTTTCTTGATCTGCTGTGAAAGGCGATTTTTTGGCATTTATAGCCGATTTTGGCATTTATAGCCGATTTACAATTCTTATCAATAATGAAAGACAAGAGTTGTGATTTTTGTCTCTTTTAAAAAATACAAACTACAATGAAAAGCAAGAAAAGAAGGATCTAACTTCTCAGGAGATTGTGGGGGACCCGTTCAGATTGACGGTCGCAAGCCATATGTGGACTTCGCCATCATCCATGCAGATGAGAACAGAGGATGCTATTGATTCGCTTGGCTTGGCTATAACCTCAGGTTTTTAGAGGACAAAGACCAAAAGGAGGTCCTATGTCCAATAAAAAACTAAGTAGACGGGCTGAAAAGCCACGTCTAAGCCATTGGAGGCAGAAGGAGAAGGCAAGGACCTTGGAGGGGGGGTACCCTCCAAGGGACTTTTGTCACCTTGTAGCGGTGGTCGGTATAGAACTTCCGCAGAGTTCTCTCTTTCTTTTTCTGGATTTCTGATGCCTTTTTTTTGTCTGAGTTTCCAGATTTTCTGCAGTTGTGTGTTTTCTGTACTGTCTGTGCTGTTCTTTCTTCTTGGAGTGCTCTCCTATTTATAAGCTTTTTAGTAGCCATTTAGGAGGGTTTATGGGCTTTTATTGTCATTAAACCGCATAATGGGAGGAGTCACAGAATTTTATTCCTTTATTTTGTAACTCCTTTTTCTTGGCTTCTGATTGGCCGGAGGAGATTGAGGGCATTTAATCGCCTTTAATCGCCATGATGGGAGGAGTTTCATGGTTTAAATGTCATGAATCTCTTGACTTGTAACTCCTGAATGCTTACTTCTGATTGGGCCGTCCAAAGAAATGGATTAATGACTGTAATAAAGCTAGTCAATTAATCGCATTAAGTGGTCGCCGAGCAGTTGAAGAGTCGCGGGCCTGCCGCATCTTTTGGGATTCTTCTGGCGATGATCAACGATGGATCTTCATGTAGATCGACATCGGATGACCATGTAACTTCAGGTTTTGGTTGCCAACAGCCGGTCGGTGCCATCTGTCCTGTCGATTTCTCGATCGGTCGGGTAGAAAGCACACTTTTTTTGGTTGACCGATTGGCGATCAATGTTGATTTCGATACTCTTGATGATTGACCCGTGTTTTTGATGGATATCAGAGGATTTGGTGTCTCAAAAGTATGAATTTTGAAAAATACCAGAGGCCGGACGCTTCGAATCGTGAAAAAACGGCGAAAAACTGGGGTTTCCGGGGCCCTCCCGGCGATCCCGGGCTCCAGGGTCGCAGGGGTCTGCGACCCTTGGGGCGTTTTCCCCCCTTTTGTCCCGTTTTTGCTGTTTTTCGATTCTTTTTTCTTCAGTATTTTTCCTTGACATTTTTTATCATTGCACGGCCTGATTTCCTTATAGAAAACCTGATGAGAATCCTTGCATTTTATTTTGAAGAGTTTCTAATTTTTCGAGAAAGCCAAAGACTTTGTCGCGCAGAGCTGCCGATTTTCCGTTAGAAGCTGAAACTGGGTCAAACGATGTCGGAATGACCTGAAATTTGGGGTGAAGCCCGCTGAGCAATAAATAAGACCAACCATAGGCTTTTGTTTGAGTTTTGAAGCCGTTTGGGGTCTTATCACAAGTAGACTTGCTTTTGTCGCGATGAAGTCGCGGCTTGTTGTGCGGTCAACCGATGTCTGATTGACTTGAAATTTGACAGGGAACCTATTGGAGTCATTTTAAGATGATCCATAAGCTCTGTCTTAGAAACCATGGTCCCGGGGAGCTTCGCCGCCGAGAGGCCTGATTTAGCAGTTCGAGGGTTGATGTAGGGTCAAACGTTGTCGGTTTAACTCAGAACTTGACATGGAGCCTTTTGGATGTATTTTGAGACCATCCATCAGCTCTGATCGAAGATTTGGTGCCTCCGATGCTTTCGCCGCCGGGAGCTCCTTTTCAGCAGCCGGAGAAGCGAAGTTAGGCCAAATGATTTTGAAATAGCCTGAAACTTCTTGTGTACTCCTCTTTTGGCTATCTTGAAGGATCTTGCAGTTTTTGTTTGATTCTGACAAGATTTGATTTTTTGGAAGTAACATTGCCTATTTATGGCAGGTTGCGACTTCATATAGCTTTTTGGATCTTGAAGAGGCAAAGTGACATTTTTGGTGTCAACAAATGCCCCCTCGAGGTGCAGAGACGAGTTGCTTAACTTTTGTAGTTGATGTGCCTCGAAGAGATTTTGTGAAGGATAGCTTGTGACTTGACCAAGAGTCTTTGAGCAGTCTTTCTTTTTGGTATTTGTAGCCTTTTGAGCTTCCAGGGGAATTTTATGGTAGTGAAAGGGATCACATACCATCTCGAGGCAAAGTTTTGAAGATGACATCAGGGATGTGGATTTGGGTTTTGACCTTGTGACCTAACAGGCTGTATGTGACAGGTTAGGGGGTCGGGTTTGGTTTTGACCGTGTGACCCAACAAACTGTATGTGGAATGTCGGGGGATCAATTTTGGTTTTGGTCTTGTGACCTAACAGGCTGTATGTCGCAAGTTAGGGGATCAGGTTTTGGTTTTTGGTTTTGGTCTTGTGACCTAACAAGCTGTATGTGGCAAGTTAGGGAGACCAGGATTTGGTTTGGATTTTTGCAGAATGTCGATTTCAAGATTTTGGCTCAATTTGGTAGATGAGGCTGGATGGTTTGATTTTTGGAAGCTCATGTGGCTTGGAACTCTTTTTTGTATGGTCCAATCAACTCAAAAGAGGCATGGAACCATTTTTGTATGCTCTTGGTAAGAGGGATTTCTCTTTGACTAAAAGCTCAATTTTTATTTTTATTTTTATTTTTTTTATTTTTTTTATTTTTTTTAGTGCCTAGGTGGTCAAACCTGGCTCATATGGGCTAACCCATGGGACCTTAAGCTTTTGAAATGGCTTAGATCTCATATGGTGTCATTTTAGTAAAAAATATCTAAAAATATATCCTTTGGATAAAGAATATCTAAGAATATCTTTATTTGGAGAGAATCTTTCATGTTCCCTTTATTTTGGGATACGATATCTCAAGATATCTTTCTTTTGTGAAAGAATCTTTCATTGATCCTATCTTTTGGGAGAAATCTCTCATTGATTACTTTTTGGGAGAGAATCCCTCAAGATATCTTTCTTTTGGAAAGAATCTTTCTAATTTCTTTCTTTTGGTAAGGTTACTAATTAGTAACACTTACCTCTTTCTTCTTTCCATCTTTGGTTTGCTCTCTTCTATAAAAGCAAGGAGGAGGTTGGATCTCTTGCTCTTATTGCTTTCTTTTGCAACAATCCCAAGAGGGCTTCAAGACCAAGAGTTCTTCTTCTTCAAGACTTTTCTTCTTCTTCTCCATCAATGGCTTCAAGTAAGTTCCCTTTTTCAAGAAAACCCCATTGTAGGAAAAAAAAGTTTTTTCTTTCTTTTTTTTTGTTTCTTTCTTTTCTTTTCTTCTTTTTTTTTCTTTTCCACGTGTTTGCTTCTTTTTTTTTACACGTTTTTTTTTTTTGCTTTCTTCTTCTTCTTTTTTTTTGCATGTGTTTTTTTTTCTTTTTGTGGTCCGTACGGACGGATCCGTACGGATCTGGCCGTACGGCCATGTGGCCTGTGGGCCAGCCCCTTTTCTTTCTCTTTTTTTTTTAATTTTCTTTCTCTCTTTTTTTTTCGAGAAAGTTTCGTTTCTTCTTTTTTTTTTTGCTCATCATGATAATGCATTTTTTTTTTGCAAACCAAGATGTTCATGCATGTATATTTTTTTGTAAATTGAATTGTAGCATGATGTGATAGCATACCTGAAAGTTTTCGCAAATTTGGGAATTTGGAGCTCGCAGCGATGTTGAGCCCTTCCTGATTTTGCGGAGACTTTGAGGTTTTGAAAGTTTGGAGTTTCGGAGCTCGCAACAATGTTGAGCCCTTCTTCAAGCTTTCTATTCCTTTCGGGATAGTTCCTTTTCTTCAGAATTGCCCCGGCATCATGTCAAAATTTCGCCAGATTCTTTTTAGCGAGATTCTGTCATTTTGATGTTTGATCTTTTTCTTTTCCATCCTTTGCAGGTGGCTCTTCCAGAACGAACAAGGGTAAATAGCCTGCTACAAGCGTACCTCGTCGATCTGCCGAATCTTCTAATCTGGCCGTTCAGCAGGCCTTTGAGAAGGTCCAGTATGTTGAGAGAAATCTGGAAGACTGCGACTCCTTCAACAGACATGAGATGAGGCAGCGACTGATCGCTCTCAAGGGAGAGGAATTCTATAAGATCATGGTAAGCAGTCGTCCATGGGTGATGGAAGATCAGAGTGTTTTACCCAAGCCTACCTTCTTCTTTGGTGATGCCGTCCCTGATGACATGACATACCAGAGGAGATGTTTTCAGTTTTCTTTCATAGCAGATGGTGAGAAGAAGACTGTTGCTACCCGGTCGATGTTTGATCGCACCATCTCGATCATGAGCCTTGCCCCCACGTGCTCTAAGAGGGAAGATCCTCCAAGCTGGGTGAGAAGGACAAATGTAATCAAGACCAGGGTTTTTGTTGGCGGTTCTCCTGGATATACGGAGAGGTCACCTGTTGACATGGACCTGTTGATGCCATCCAGCGGCTACCAGGGTTCTGATTATCCGTCGGTCGATTTGAGACCGGTGGGCCTTGGTATTTTCAGCGGTGATGGCAACAATTGGATAAAGCCTTTTCGACTTCGTGGCTGTTTCAATGCTGACTCCGAGTGGAAGTCGTGGACTGATCGCGTCCTGCTGATTGGTGGCGCCGTTTTGAAGGAAGCCGGGATTTTTTATGCTGTCCGCGCCTTTAGGGAGACCGTGATCTTTTCCGACGAGGCCTTCATGGCTATCCTGGAGTCATTCCTTCCACAAACCAATACCTTCGTTGTGACGAATGGTGAGATTGGTTTCTCTTTGAAGGAGCTGAGCGCCATTACTGGATTGCCATCCTTGGCAAACTCTATAAGGAGTTTATGCCGATCGACAACGTCCTTGAGGAGCAGTCTGAGGAGTTCAGGTTTCTGTACTTTCAGCTTGTCGCCTTCTATGATTTTTTGAAGGAGAAGGAGGGTTTGAAAGTTAGATCCAGCAGTTGGAAGAGTTCTAGCTCTTCGTTCCCCAACTTTTTTGATAGCAGGGAGTCTTCTGATAGTGTGACCCAGGAAGCTAGGGCTCAGGATCCAAGTTCGAAGAAAATCTTGGCTGTGCAAGAAGAGTTGAGAGATTTCTGTGCGAGTACAAATGCCATATGTCCTGAGATTGCACTGCGGAGAGATCTTGCTGTTTACCTCACTTATTGGCTTGGTGAGGCTATTTTTGCTGGAGGAGATGGAATGCACATCAGGCCGCACTGTATTTTTCCGGCTTGTCAGATGGCGTTTGGAGAGCAGCTTGCTTTGGTGCCAGCTCTTTACTCCTACCTGTGTACCGAACTGCAGGCTGCTGCTTTTTTGGTTTGGCTTGGGTTCCCTATAACTAGGGTATTTTCAGCCCACATCTTTTATTCGTGGTACGTGTACCACTGTCCTGGCTTCCACGGGCTGGGTGCCGTACAGGATGATGATCCTCTAATGATTCGGCTGGCTAAGGGCAAAGCCGTGTCCGAATCACTTTTGTTTGCCCGCATGAGGATCCGAAGGTTCAAGGACGTCGAGATGGGGCAGTCTTCAGTGAAGCTTTCTCCAGAGTTATGGAAGAAGGCTTTTGATTTTGGTGCCTCCCGAGACTCTACCAGGGCGGGGTCGGGAAGGCATTACTCCTTGACGAACGCAGAGAAGGAGTGGCTTTTCAGCATACGTGTCGGCACGATGGTGTACCGCAGACATCTTTTCGTCGACATCCAGCCATATATACCCTCTCGCTTTGCTTTGCAGTTGGGCTTTTCTCAAGGCGTTGTTAGAGCACCTTCAAGCATGGTGAAGTGCTCTGGAGGTTTACAGGATGGGAGAAATGCATGGGCTTTCTATAGTGCTGAAGACACTACAGCCATGATCTCTTATCCTGTGTTGTTGACTTCCCAGACTGCCGGCTTTGCGAAGTTGTTCGCGGAGAGCTTTTCGGCATATCGGGGGCTTTCCAAGAAGGAGCTTGATGTGAAGCTGGCATCTGGAAAGGGCCTTGGAAAGTCGGATGGCGTCCGGCGAGAGGAAGTTTGGGCCTTCCTTTCTGGAGAGAAGCACAAGATATGCTTTCTCGGTGACCAGGGCGTCATTGGTTCTGAAGCTGTTCGAGAAATACCTGTTGACACCAAAAATGTCACTTTGCCCCTTCAAGATCCAAAGAGCTACATGAAGTCGCAACCTGCCATAAATAGGCAATGCTGCTTCCAAAAATCAAATCTTGTCAGAATCAAACAAAAACTGCAAGATTCTTCCAGACAGCCAAAAGAGGAGTACACAAGAAGTTTCGGGCCATTTCAAAATCATTTGGCCTAACTTCGCTTCTCCGACAGCCAAATCAGGCCTCTCGGCGACAAAGCTCTCCGGGACCATGGTTTCCAAGACAGAGCCTATGGATCATCTTAAAATGACTCCAATAGGTTCCCTGTCAAATTTCAAGTCAATCGGACATCGGTTGACCGCACATCAAACCGCGACATCTTCATCGCGACAAAAAGCAAGTCTACAGGTGATAGGACCCCAAACGGCTTCAAAACTCAAACAAAAGCCTATGGTTGGTCTTATTTATTGCTCAGGAGGCTTCACACCAAATTTCAGGTCATTCCGACATCGTTTGGCCCAGTTTCAGCTTCTGACGGAAAATCAGCAGCTCTGCACGACAAAGTCTTCGGCTTTCTCAGGAAATTGGAAACTTTGCAAAATAAAATGCAAGGATTCTCATCAGGTTTCCTACAAAGAAATCAGGCCAATAAATGGTCAAAATGTCAAGGAAAAGTACAGAAGAAAAAAGAATCGAAAAACAGCAAAAACGGATGCAAAACGGGACACGAAAGGGGGAAAACCCCCCCAGGGTCGCAGACCCCTGCGACCCTAGGGCCAGGGTCGCCGGCGACCTTGGAACCCGGGGTCGCCGGGAAAGCCCCGGAAACCCCGGTTTTCGCCGTTTTTTCGCGATTCGAGGAGCCCAGCCTCTGGTACTTTCCAAAATTCATGCTTTTGAGACACCAAGTCCTCTGACATCCGTCCAAAACACGGGTCAATCATCAAAAGTATTGAAAACAATATTGATCGCCACCCGGTCAACCAAAAAAAGTGTGCTTTCTACCCGACCGATCGAGAAATCGACAGGACAGATGGCACCGACCCGCTGTTGGCAACAAACATCTGAAATTACATGATCATCTGATGTCGATCTACATGAAGATCCATCGATGATCATCAACAGAAGAATCCCAAAAGACGTGGCACGGCCCGCTACTCTTCAGCTGGTCGGCGACCACTTAATGCGATTAATTGACTAGCTTTATTACAGTCATTAATCCATTTCTTTGGACGGCCCAATCAGAAGCAAGCATTCGGGAGTTACAAGTCAAGAGATTCATGGCATTTAATCCATGAAACTCCTCCCATCATGGCGATTAAAGGCGATTAAATGCCCTCAATCTCCTCCGGCCAATCAGAAGCCAAGAAAAAGGAGTTACAAAATAAACAATTCAATTTTGTAACTCCTCCCATTATGCGGCTTAATGACAATAAAAGCCCATAAACCCTCCTAAAAGGCTACCTAAAAGCCTATAAATAGGAGGGCTCTCCAAGAAGAAAGGACATCATCAGACAGCAGACAAAGATCAGAAAATCACAGACAGAAGCACAGAAATCCAGAGAAAGGAAAAAGAGAGAAAACTCTGCGGAAGTTCTACACCGGCCACCGCAACAAGGTGACAAAAGTCCCTTGGGGGGTACCCCCCCAAGGTCCTTGCCTTCTCCTCCTGCCTCCAATGGCTTAGATGTGGCTTTTCAGCCCGTCTACTCGGCTTTTTATTGGATATAGGACCTCCTTTTGGTCTTTGTCTTCTAAAAATCTGAGGTTATAGCCAAGCCAAGCGAATCAATAGCATCCTCTGTTCTCATCTGCATGGATGATGGCGAAGCCCACATATGGCTTGCGACCGTCAATCTAAACGAGTCCTCCACAATCTCCTGAGAAGTTAGATCCTCCTTTTCTTGCTTTTCATTGTAGTTTGTATTTTTTTAAAAGAGACAAAAATCACAATTCTTGTCTTTCATTATTGATAAGGATTGTAAATCGGCTATAAACGCCAAAAATCGGCTATAAATGCCAAAATCGGCTATAAACGCCAAAAATCGGCTATAAACGCCAAAATCGGCTATAAACGCCAAAAAAATCGCCTTTCACGGCAAATCAAGAAAAATGTCTCTTTTCTTAAATATATGTGCAATGGAAAACTTGAAAGAAGTTGATTTCATTTTTACTTGCGAAGGTTGATCTCCGGATCACCACTAGCAATTCCAAGTAAAAATAGAAAATCTGGCACACCCACAAAAAAAAGAAATGTTGATGCACGCCCCCCTTTGCCCCCCGGTTACGAAAGGGTCGGAACCAAACGGACTCCCACGTCCGCCGACCTCGGTAGGAACCCCGGGCATCCCGGAGCGCGGTCCATCAAGCTGGCACACCCGGTGGGACTCGTTTATTTGAGAATACGATGCTAGAAATGAAATATTTGCATATCATATATTTTGCTCTATGCTTATATTTCTTTTCTCGATTCCTTGGCTACTTTATAATTGGTGGCCTATGTTGAATTCCGCATCTAAAAAAAAAAATGAGATGAGATTTTTTGTTTGGAAATTTCTAATTCTTTGAATTTATTTCCACTCTTTCTCTTTTCAAAAAAAAAAAAACAAAAAAAAATCAGATTTGTCATTTTTGGATTCAAAATTGAGAAACCTTGATCCGTTCCTATCGTTCATCGCGCTTGCAGAAATGTTGAGCCTGTTCGACTAAGGTTTTGGGCCATTGTTTCTCTTCGATGAGTTCATTAAAAATCTAAAAAAAATATATATATATATAAAAGTAAAAAAAAAATTTTTAGATTTCTCAATTTGGATTCAAAATTGAGAAACCTTGATCCGTTCCTATCGTTCATCGCGCTTGCAGAAATGTTGAGCCTGTTCGACTAAGGTTTTGGACCATGGTTTCTCTTCGATGAGTTCATTAAAAATCTAAAAAAAATATATATATATATATAAAAGTAAAAAAAAAAATTTTAGATTTCTCAATTTGGATTCAAAATTGAGAAACCTTGATCCGTTCCTATCGTTCATCGCGCTTGCAGAAATGTTGAGCCTGTTCGACTAAGGTTTTGGGCCATGGTTTCTCTTCGATGAGTTCATTAAAAATAAAAAAATATATATATATATATAAAAAGTAAAAAAAAAATTTAGATTTCTCAATTTGGATTCAAAATTGAGAAACCTTGATCCGTTCCTATCGTTCATCGCGCTTGCAGAAATGTTGAGCCTGTTCGACTAAGGTTTTGGGCCATTGTTTCTCTTCGATGAATTCATAAAAAACAAAAAAAAATATATAAAAAAAAAGACATAGACCACTAAGGTTAAACCAACTGTGTTCTTTGATCATGGTTGATTCAAAGAAACGCCTTGTCCAGAGTGTGGAGACAGCTTGACTGTTCTAGGCAAGGGTCCTCCAAACGGGTTCATTAAGTAATCCTACCCTTACCTGGGGGCAATTCTATCAATCAAGATTTCATAAGACCGGGTTAGGAGGCCTATGTGTACTCTCTCGTCTTTTAAATAAATAAAAAAAATAAATTTTAAAAAAGTAATAATAATAAAAATTTTTAAAATAAAAAATAAAAAATAAAAAAAAATTTTCAAAAAAAAAATCTTAAAAAAAAAATAATAAAAATAAATAAAAATAATAATAAAATAAAAAAAAAAGATTTTTTAAAAAAAAAAAAAAAATCTTCAAAAATCTTCAAAAAAAAAAAAAAAACTTCCGTCATTTTGGGTTTAGATTGGAGAAATCTTGGTCTTCTTCTTTCTGAGCACTGGCGCTCGCGGAAATCGCTGAGCCCGTGTTCAGATTGGAGTGCCTTTTGCTCTCTTTGATGAACCCGATATTGGCCTTTCAAAAAAAAAAAACTCGTCATTTTTAGATTCAGATCCGAGAAATCATGGTTCATTTCTTTCTGAGCACTGGCGCTCGCGGAAATCGCTGAGCCCGTGTTCAGATTGGAATACCATCTGCTCTCTTTGATGAATCCAATCTTGACCTTTCAAAATAGAGAATCTCATCTCATAGATGCAGTCTCAAAACATTTGTGTCTAGCGGTACTAGTACGCCCTTTCAGGGTCTACTGTATTGCGACCGGCACATTTGTAACTCCAACTTTATATTCTTCTTACCTCGAGCAAGCTCTGCTTCTCGATAAGTCGAATTTAAGTTCACAATTGCTTCTAGCAGTCACTAGGATGCCCATTCTGGGCTTACCATACCTGCGATCAGAACAATTGTACCTTCTATGGCATTTTGCCTTCCTCATATTGTTTGGGTCATCTACCTCGAGCAATGTGAAAAGACGAAACCATAGAACTTCCCATTTATGATCATTATATTCTTGTGATTACTAATGGATGTGGTCTTGTTTCAGAAATTTTCAAAAAAAAACTAACAATGGCAGCATCGCTTACCATTACCTTCGATGAGAACAAGCACCAAATCATGCTTCAACAGAAGCAAACCACGCGCACCTACAAGCGCCTCATCAGCTGCTGAAGTGTCAACTCGCTCGGCAACTCTCTGAACTCCGGGTCGACCTCGACTCCCCGGACTATTGTCTTTGGGACGCTGGGACCATTCCCACTTCCTGAGGAACAAACTGCTCCCTCCAAGAAGCAGAAACTCGCCTCTCAACGTGTCACTACCGTGACACCAAAGGCGAGCACCAGAAGGCCTGAAGCCCGTGGCAGCCCCACGAAGCCTCAACCTGCAAACAACCAGGTCTACCCCAAGACTTGGTCCCCAAGACCTTCACCAAAACAGAGAAGGTCCAAGACATCCACTAAGCCAGCATTCCTGGCCCCACTCAAGGAGAACCAGTTCTATCCTCTTGCCTACATGAAAGAGGAGAGACCCATCTCCAACCTGACTTCCAAGTCAACCCAGCATGAGCCGGCTTGTTCCTACAAGCCCAAAATCAAGTCATGCATCACAAGGCCTCCACAAGCACCTGCTAAGGCCTACAAATCTGCAGTTCGACCCTTCATCTCTACAGGGGCCGAACTTCAAAAATTCAAAGCTTCGCTGCAACTGGCAAAGGATAGGGTTCGCATCCTGTCCTTGCCCAGCTACAAAGAAGACAGGCTCGGCTGCTGCGCCCGAGGGAGCACATCCTTCATCGTCAAAGCCCAGTCAGAGCTGACCGAAGCTCAAATTGCTCGTCGTATACGCCGCCGCGCGTCGTATAGACAAAAGAGACTAGAGAAGCAAAGGACCCAGCCTCCCACACTTCAAGTCTCTCCTAAATGGGTCGAAAAAGAAAGACCCAACCAAGTTGCTGCCGTCCATATGGTTGGAAAAAACCAGAAGGCGCCAAAAATCAGCAACAAAAATCCATGTCCGACGTCCAATGACCCGCAGCGTCTCAAGGACAAGAAGACATTCAGAAGAATCCCCTGCTCCTTCAAGCAAAGGACAGCAGAGTGATCCTTCCTCAAGCTCTTCTTCAAAAAGAATGAGCCCCAGCTCAGTCACCAGGACAGTTTCTTCGTTCGAATCACGAAGGATGAATGTCTTGGCTACAAATTCTGAGCCACCACCCCGCAATCCACCTCCAGAAGATGCGATCACCCGCATCCAGCAGTTGGAACAGGGCCAGCAGAGAATTGAAACTCTGATGGAAAACCTTCTCCTCGCCTTCCAAAATCAGGCGAACAATGAACCTCCTCCGAATCATCAAGACGACGAGGTAAATAGAGAAGAAAATGAGTCACGCGCCCTTACCAAAAAGGACGTAGACGGTATCCTCGCCAAAGCAAAAGAAGAGGATATACTCAAGGAGCATGGGATCAAGCCACCATATCCCTTATGGATGGACTCGGTCCCGTTCCCCACCAAATTCAAGCATCCTACTCTCCAAACATATACGGGGAAAGGATCAGCCAGACAGCACGTCATCCACTTCAAGATCCTGACGGGAGCTATCGCGGATCAAGATGCACTCAAGATCCGCCTCTTTGCAAGTACCCTAAAAGGTACGGCCTTCGATTGGTACTCCACTCTGCCGGAGGACTCAATCCAAAACTGGGCCATGCTAGAGACACGCTTCCTCACTCACTTCAAAGGTGAAGATCATCCCGCTACTATGGCTCAGCTGTGCAGCCTAAAACAGGGGGAGAATGAATCAACATATGACTTCATTCACAAGTGGAAAGCAATGGCATACAAATGCTCTGATGTATTGCCACAAGCGTCGCTAGTCGACATCTGCCGAAACAACATGAGAGCCAGAATCCGCTCCATGATCATCGGCAACAAATCAAAAAACCTGGGAGAACTCCTAGAAGCTTCCATGGAAGCTGAAACGGTGATTAAAGACCTCAACAGTCAGAAATCATCAAGAAAAGAGCCAACCGCCATTACGACCTCAAAACCAAAAAAGAAAGAGGTCCTCAATGTGCAGACCAAGTCAGCTCCTCAGCCACCAAAGAAAGCTGAAAACAAAGCTACTGGTAAGAGACCTGAACTCTCTGACGCCTTCAAAGAACGAGTAGAGAAGAAATACCCGTTTGATGAAGATGTTGATGAAATCTTCGGGGCTCTTGTGGCAAACGGCAAGCTCACCTTGCCTGAACCAAAAAGACCGGGTGATGTTGGCAAAACCAACGATCCTCGGTACTGTCCATACCACCAGATGATCTCGCATCCTCTCAATCAATGCTTCGTTGTGAGAGAGAAAATAAATGAGATGTGGAAAAACGGAGTCATCACCTTTGACAAAAACTATGGGTCTGCCTCCGTCAACATGGTGACATGTGGACAAACATCAAGATCACCGAAGAAGAAGATCACTACTTCCTTCAAGGTGATAAACTCAATCCAAGCGTCCGAGCAACTGGTTCCTTACCCGACACCAGACGGACAACCGATATGGGTACATCCCGATCTCCTGGAAGATGAAAATTGGGAGGTCGTGAAAACAAAGCCTACAGCTCAACAGCGAAGGCAGGCTAGGAAACATCTCCTCAAGCTAAAACGGCAAGAGAAGACCCAGCCAAAACTAGAGGTCAAAGAAAAGGCAGAGGCTTCCTCTACCGCTTCACTGGAGGTAACAAAAACATCCCTTCCAGAGACTTCAAAGGGGGTAAGGAAATTCACTCTCAGTGATTTCATGCCACCTCAATTTAAAGAAGCCATGCAGGAGGCATCATACTCTTGCAATTCGGTAGTTGGATTCTCCATTGATGGATACGAGTCCAGCGACACCGATGATGGATTCGAATCCAATTACACAGATGAGTGGGAAGAGTCCCTTGAAACAGGAGAATATCTATCCGATGAAGAATGGGTTCCTGAGTCTCATCTTATGCCAGTAATCTGGTATAACCCCCTACAGCCACAAGGATCCTGGTCTGATGATGAAGAAGACCAAGAGGCTGTACAAGAAAATGCTGCTGAACCAGCACCTCTCATCACTCCAGTGGAAATCAACAATGTTGAGCCACAAAGAGATGATGAAGAAGAAGATCCGGCTCCCATGCCTGATCTTGAAGAATATGCAAGGATCTTGCAGCGACTCGCTCTAGAACAAGAGCAAGAACGCGTCAACGAGCCTCCTCGCAATCCAGAGCCTGAAGTCCCTGAAGACCACCAGGTACATCCTCCCTTAACTCCTGAAAATGGAGAAAATTGCTGGATAGACGATCCTCTCACATCCGAGGATGAGTCTGACTCCGATCAGGCAACGTCTCCCGTCAGAGCTTCCTGTAATGTGATAATTCGGGATTATAGCTCTTCCGAAGCATCGTCTGATGAGAGCACTTACACTCCGGCGACGCCTAGCAATATATCTTCTGAAGCCACCTCGTCTCACGTGACTTTCACTGAGATGACACCCTCTCAGGTTTCTTCTCCTGAGACTGTGACTTCAAAGTTCACACCCTTCCTGACTGAAGAATTCCCAGCCATTGATGCTTGGGATGATGAATTAGTCAACGAAGAAGAAAGATTGCTGGATGTTGTTCAGGACTTGTTCCCGGAAAATGCTCCATGCAACACAATTACTGAGGATGGTAACTCTGCTGCTGATGCATCCTCAGCAAATGAAAAACGACAGCCTCTTGATCCTGAAGATAATCTTCCAAATGAAGACCCTTCTCAAGAAGCTCTCGAAGTTGGTAGAGGCACCCGCTCTGGCCGGGACTACCACAAAAATTACAACCAATCTTCCTTTACATATGTAAATCCTTCAGGAAAAGATGTTGTAAGCGCCCCTAGTGGCAACAATGATGAACATGCAGGCCCTAAGGAGGCTTTCAAGTATGACTTGATTGAACACTTCAAGCACATACCTGCACGTCTGCACATCCTAGATTTGTTGCGAATGTCTCCGCACACTCGTGATAATCTCATTTCGGAATTACGAAAGCTGAATGAGGATGTCGACAAACATGCCCCGCAAGTCCTCCAAATTGAAATGGATTACCGGGTCAAAAACTCAAAAGCCTCCTCAAAGGGAGAAAAGAAGAAAACTGAGGGATCATGCATTGAATGCCTCTCGGTTAAAAAAGCAGCCAGTGCAACCATCGCCTTCACAAAGGATGACCTCCTACTTGGCGAAACCAGGCATAACCGACCCCTGTACTTCACAGGGTATATCAAGGAAATGCCTATGCATAGAGTTCAGATCGACCCAGGTTCTGCACTCAACCTCATCTCCACATCGGCTCTTGAAGAGTTGGGCATCCCACCCAGCAAACTGAGCCACACATCTGTATCTATCTTTGGATACGATGGGAGTACTCAAAGGCCTATCGGCAAAATCAGGTTCAAATTGCAGATAGGTGATCTTATCTCTGAGGTCACAGTGTATGCAATAAAGACCCCTTCATGCTACAACATCCTTCTCGGACGCCCTTGGATCCATGAGAATGGTGTTGTCCCTTCAACTCTACATCAATGCATCAAGTTTGTTGGCGACGACGGCATGATACATCGAGTCTTTGCGGACAGAAAACCCTTCAAAGGTAAAGAAGTCCACTTCGCAGACTCACAGATGTATGAAGGTGAAAAAGAAGAAGAGGAGAAGCATACAGCATCCTTTGCCGAAAATCTCCAGAAAGATAAAGGCAAAGCTCCTCAACAATCACCGGAAGAAAACAAACCATCCGGTAAATCTGAAGAGAGCATGCAAACTCCCTTCATCATCTCCCTCAAATCTTCAAAGCCTTTGGTCATCACAACTAAAGTCAAGAAGGCAAAACAAAAGCCTGGGGGCAAATTTATTGTCTCTTTCGTGTCTATCATGCAAGACACGGACTCGGATTCAGAGCCAGAAGACGACACATCGTCAAGCCAAGCTGACACTCAGCAAGTTCAGCCTGCTCTTACTCCAATGGAGACAACTTCTGACATAGAAGATCCTACGTCAGCTTCCTTCGTTGTTCCAGCAACTTCAGCAAAGGAAAAACCGATCTTCTTCCATAGATCGGATGCTTCTTCATCAAACTCCATGCTTGAACCTTTCCAAAATAAAGGTACGCCTCAACTATCCTTATACAGTTCTGTGGCACAAGCTATTATGAAGAAAATGGGCTATGACGCTCAAAACCCAGTCGGTTTGGGAGAAGGACGCGGTATTCTCACGCCATTGGGGCCCGTCTTGACCAAAAGCCAGCTGGAAGATTGGAGACTCTACGGCTATGTAGAAAAGTCTTCACACGGGTTAGGGTATGATCCTGACACTCCCTTGAGAGAGTTGACACAAAGGCTTAAAAGTCAATATACTGACCAAGCCTCAACATCTCAAGTCCATGAAGACATCGATCTCCCTGGATATCTCTTTGATGAGTCACCTGACAAAGATCCAGGAAGCTCATCCAATTGGCACGATTTCTCCGAAAATGAAGAGGAGTTGTCCGATGGCACAGACGTGTGGACTTCTGACCCAGAAGAACCCTCATCTCCAAAAGAAGTAGCCTACTTCGACTCGGTTTCAACAGGCGATTGGGATCATCTCATAGCAAGCCTTGGGAAAATTACCGATCAAGAAGACCCGTGGAAAGGAACAAAACCTTGGTCTGGAAATGCCCTTGAAACCCCAGAAGGTTTCGTTGAGCTGGAAGCCTCCGAAAATATTGTGGAGGAACCACCTTCGAACCTTCCAACAGAAGATCCTGTTCAAAAGATAGACTTGGGAACACCAGATAACCCACGTCCTGTATTCATAAGCAAGAATATAAAGGATGATGAGTTACCCGAGTATATCGCCTTTCTTCGTGAGTTCGTTGATTGCTTTGCATGGTCTTACGCTGAAATGCCAGGCTTAGACCCCAAAATAGCAGTTCACAAACTCAATCTTCAAGAAGACATCAAGCCTGTCAAGCAAGGCCAAAGAAGATTCCGTCCAGATGTGATGGATAAAATTGAACAAGAAGTTCAAAAACTCAAAAGCGTCGGCTTCATCCGTGAGGAACAACATCCTGAATGGTTGGCCAACATTGTCCCCGTGACAAAGAAAAACGGGCAGATCAGGGTCTGTATTGATTATAGAGACCTGAATGGCGCATGCCCAAAAGATGAATTTCCGCTCCCCATACCAGAGGTAATGATTGATAATACCTGTGGATTCGAGCGAATGACATTCATGGATGGTTTCTCTGGCTACAATCAGATAAAGATGCATCCTGAGGATGAAAAACATACATCCTTTCGAACCCCATTTGGCATGTATTGTTACACTGTCATGCCATTTGGTCTGAAAAATGCTGGTGCCACATATCAGAGGGCTATGATGAAAATATTCCAAGATATGCAGCACAAGACGGTTGAATGTTACGTTGATGACCTCGCCGTCAAAAGCAAAAGAAAAGAAGATCATCTCGAAAACCTTCGAGAAGTCTTCCTCCGGCTTCGCAAACACAAACTGCGAATGAATCCATTGAAATGCTTCTTCGGCGTCTCGTCGGGTAAGTTCCTCGGATTCTTAGTTCGGAAAGCTGGAATAGAGCTTGACCCCATAAAAGTCAAAGCCATTCTAGAAATGCCCTCTCCAAGAACCTTGAGAGAACTCAAAGGGCTTCAAAGGAGATTGGCCTACATCAGACGGTTCATCTCCAATCTTTCGGGGAAATGCCGTCCATTCTCCCGATTGATGAAAAAAGGTGTAAACTTTGTTTGGGATGCTGACTGTGAAGCTGCTTTCCAAGACATCAAGTCATACCTGACAAAACCTCCAGTGTTAGCTGCTCCTACCACTGGAAAACCATTCATCTTGTACACAAGAGCCCTTGATCACTCTCTGGGAGCTCTGCTTGCGCAAGAAAATGATCAAAGAAAAGAAGCTGCTCTATATTACCTCAGCCGCATGCTAGTAGGTGCAGAGCATCGCTACTCTCCAGTCGAAAAAGAATGTCTTGCAGTGATGTTCGCCGTACAAAAGCTGCGTCACTACTTGCTTTCCAATACAGTCTACCTGATCTCGAGGGTCAACCTCTTGAAGGTCCTTGTCACAAAGGCAGGTTCTCTCAATGCTCGACTGGCAAAATGGTCCATCCTTCTGTCACAATTTGATATTAGGTATGTACCACAAAAAGCAATCAAAGGGCAAGCTCTAGCGGACTTCCTCGCAGAGCATCCATTGCCTAAAGATTCTCCACTCAGAGATGATCTCCCAGACGAACCAGTCTACAATGTGGAGACTTTCTCACAAAGTGCCTCCTGGGATATGTACTTTGACGGTGCAACCAGGACAAATGAAAAAAGACAGCTGATCTCAGGAGTTGGCATCCTCTTTGTTAGCCCCGACAAATACATGATTCCACACGCTTTCTCGCTACTGGAACCATGCACAAACAATGCAGCTGAATATCAAGCTCTGATCTTAGGATTGGAACTCGCCATCGAATCCGGTATCACCATGCTGGAAGTCTTTGGAGACTCTCAACTGATCGTCAACCAGTTGAATCAGAAATTTGAAGTCAGGAAGCCAGATTTGCTGCCCTACTACAACAAGGCACAATCACTTCTGCAAAAGTTTGACATCTGTCACATCACCCACATTCGTAGAGGTGAAAACATACGTGCAGATGCCCTAGCCGGACTTGCCGCATCCATGGCAATCCAGGAAGGGGAAAACATGCAAATAACAGTGTGTGAAAGGAGAATCCTTCCTCCTCTTAACACACACCAAGCAGTTGCTGAATGCCACCAAGTGGTCGGAAGTCGGATTTCAATCCTTCAAACTTCAATTGGCGACTGGAGGGATCCGTTCATTGATTACATTATGTTCGGAATCCTACCTGAAGATCCAAAAGAACGGGTAAGCATCCAAAGGCGAACCCCAAGCTTCCATTTGGATATTCCTTCAAAAATCCTTTACAGGAAATCCTTCAACGGAGTACTTCTACGCTGCTTGTCACAACAAGAGGCTGAAGAAACACTCAAAGAAGTTCATGCTGGTCTTTGTGGAGCTCATCAGGCTGGACCTAAGCTCTATGATCAGATAAAAAGGTTAGGATATTACTGGCCTACCATGGTAGCTGACGCAATGCAATTTGCTAAGCGCTGCCAACAATGCCAAGTTCATGGAGATTACATTCACATGCCTCCAGAATGGCTGCATCCTACAGCGATTGAAAGTCCAAGGGATCCTAACCCTAGAGGGGGGGTGAATAGGGTGAGCTACTAATAGTGACTAACTATGACCAATTTTAATTTCTTTACAATAACTAGTCACATGTGATGATTAACATACATAATGCGGAAGCTAAACAAACAATCACCACAAAAGCAATCACCACTACACAAAGATTTATAGTGGTTCGGCCTCAATGCCTACATCCACTACCGGCTTGTGTATCCAACACCCCACCGGATTTCCACTATTTATGATTTTCCAAAAGGCTAAGCAATAACCTCAACACTATGCTTTCCAAGGATAAGCAATAACCTTACAATGTTGTTTTTCAAGGCTTAACAACAACCTATACAAGATGCTTTTCAATGGCTAAGCAATAACCTTACAACAATAGATTTTTCTCAAAGAAAGTGTCTTCACAAAACACTCTAAGAGATTACAATTTAAGCTCAAGTAAAATGCCTCTAAATAGGCGGATATGAAATTGAAAAACTAACTCACACAACACTCTATGAAATGCAAAGATGTATGCTCATGATGTGTGTGTGTGAAGACTTCAATCAAGTTTAAAATTAAGCTTAATCAATATATGCTAAAAGCATTTAAAAGTTTAATGCACATAAAAAGATTTGATTGAAGTGTAATGCAAATCACATGTATAAAATGCAAACTTGTTAATGATTTATGAAAATCAAAATGACACAAGTTGTATGAAATTAATTTATCTTAAACATGTGATGCATATGCAATGTTGTTTTCAAAATGAAAGTTTAACTAAAGATCAAATGAATGAAAACAACAAAGATGATTCAAACAAGTTAATGAAACATGTTTATAAAACAAATCAAAGGTTTTAACAAAACATGATTTATAAAGTTTTAACACAAAACTTGGTTTGAATCAAAGTGAGAAATCCATCACAATCTAAAACAAAGATTGAATGAAGGTAATGGATTTAACACATCATAGTTTTTATGCTACAAATCATTTACCAATAATTTACTCAAAGCATAAAACATATGATTAATAAAAGTAAAGCTTACTTGATGATTTAACTTAATGATCCAAGCTTTAGCTTTACTAATGACCCCTTAATCTCTCTTAGTTCATCCCCTTTATCTTCTCTTCAAACTCCTCAAAGATGGCTTGGAAGCTCCAAAATATTCAACTCTTTTCTCATGGGAATGAACCCCTTTTTATACTCAAAAAGTTGAGTTCTGCGAGTGCCCGGTCGACCCCATGACAGGCCCGGTCGACCCCATCCAAACGGTCAGAAAAATGACCGTTGGAGAGCCAAACGGCTCTCTGCCCAGTCGACCCGCAGTGTACGCGGTCGACCGGGATGTGTACCCGGTCGACCGGGTACACTGGGCCCTGGGCCACTTTTCCCATTTTGCATACTTTTGCAATTTTCAAAGATTTTTGATGTGGGACTTGTTGGGGCCATTAAATCAAGCTTGAAACATGATTTAAATCAATCTAAGTATTTTTTAAAATCATGAATCATAAAAAGCCACAAATCATTTGAGACTTTAAAACTTAGGCTAAGCTTGAATTTTGAAATTCCTTTTACAAAATCAATTGCATCCAAAATTAAAACCAATTCATGCATAAAACATGAGTTTTACCATATTTAAAAACAATGCATGGATAAAAATAAGATTTCAATGTTTTCTAAAATAATGCAAGTGTGAGAAATCAAATGATGATTAAAATGATATGCATCCATCAAATTGCAATACACAAAATTCCTAACAATCTCCCCCTTTGCAATTTGATGGCAAACCTTAACTTAACACTAAACCTCACACTAAGTCTTCAGCTCCTTGGCTTGACACTGCTTGAAATCTTCGGATGCTCCTTCACTTAGCTTGGGCTTTAGCTCTTTTGATCTTCATTCTTCTTGTCCTTAGCTCCAAGCTTTCTTTCTTTTATCTTCTCTCCCCCTTAGACCAAGCACTCTCTCTCCTTGGTCTTTCTCTCCCTTTGCCATTGAATGCTCTCTCCCCCTTTGATCTTTCTCCCTTTTTGGGTAGCTAGAGCATTTTCTCCCCCTTAATCCTTTCTCCCCCTTTGCCATTAAATTGCAAAGGTACCTACACACATGAAACAAGGAAAATACCTTTAGTAGCACCTGTTAACAAATGAAAATGAAATACTTAACAGGCTATTATGCATGTGAGTAAGTTATAAGGGAATAGCAATGGTGAATTTGATCATCTCTAATGCTTCCTTAGAAGGTTTACTCCCCCTCAATCCATAATCTTCTTTTGTCATACTTTTGACAAGAATATAACTATTAGATGCAAGAAGAAGATGGTTTAACCAATTGGGGGATAACTTCAAGGGAAGGATTAGATACCAATTGATAATGATTAACTATAAGGCTCAATGATCAAATTACCAAATTGGAGAGAAACCAATTGACCTATAAGCTTAAGGAAAGTTGAAGAGCAAGGTCAAAAGGTTAATCTATCATGGATACCAATTGAAATAAGAACCATATCAATTGAGATTTAAGAGTATGACTTATTAGCTCAATCACTCTAAAATGGACTTAAGGAATGTAACTAGAAGGATTAATCCAAGTTAGAGCTATCCATGATGATAAGGGGTTTACTAAACATAGCATCAAATAATATAACTATGAAAATCATATGCTATGTAAATTTTGAAATCATTTCACTCAATCATAAAATATGACTATCAAGTGTAAGATGAGTGAAATGAAATTCAAACCATGATGCCTACCTCAATCATTAACCAACCAAGATTATTAACACATAAACATGGTGGTCACGAGATTTAACCAAATAAGCAAGAGAAGTGGCAAACATGACCATTTATGAAGCTAATGGAATGTGACATGGAACAAAGACATATTACTATCAAGTTTAATCCAATGTGCACAAGGTTTATCACAAATATATAACATCAATTGGAAGTTATACTAATTGAAAATGATATCATTTGATTACCAATTGAATATGGAACATGTTTGAGAGCAAGCATGTGACAAACACAAGATTCCATCAAGCAACATAAATGAATATTCATCACTTTAATGATATAACTATTGAGCATAGTGATGAACATGAGAAATTGCATTTTGAAAATATATGACTTATAAGAATATGCAATTTCCAAAGTGTCAACCATATGAATACAACATCTAAGAAATCCATCATTCAAGAGATATAACTATGTAATTCAAGAAATGAATTTCAAAGAGGTTCATATGATCAAACACTACTATGAGGTTGAAACATGTATAAGTATGACAAATACACATGAATTAAACATCATAACCATCCATTTCACAAAAATGACTAGAAAGCATAAAGGATGGATTTGGGTTCTAGTATGGTTAAAAAAAATAATTAAAGAACACAACCATACATGGAACAAATAAACATTTGCATATAACAAGAATGTAACTAAATGAGCAAACATGCAAATAGTCTATCACAACATTCATTTCCATTAAAGGATGACATAAGCAAAAGCATAAGGAAATGAAAACATGGAACATGCTTTGATGAATACAACAAAAAGTTTTAAAGCATTTCCATTCATGCAATCTTCAAATCATAAACAAAATCTAACAATGGGCATAATGTATATGAAAATAAAGAAAGCACCTTATCAAACATCAAATTGTATTCTAAGCAATATCACTACCAAGAATCATACAATTTGATTTAAAAACCATTCAACTTGCATTTTAAAAGATATAACTTAATTGGAAAACATACAAGTTGATCTTTTCAAAGTAATTTTCCATGTGAAAGTATAACTTAAAAATTCATGGAAAAATTAAATTGATTTAAGTCATTTGTTTTTCAAAATAATCTAACTAAGACATACAAACAAATGATATTGCAACATCAATCGATTATGAAAGATCTAGCTATGAAAGCTTTGAACCCATAATCAATTGAACATGTAGAAATGCAAACAAGATGTGACTATAAAAAGCAAATCTAACATGTGAGAAATACAATCAAATGATTTTGAAAACCATGATATGTGACTTAGGGAAGTACATGAAGACAAAATCAAATGATCATAAAGAAACAAATGCATTTTAAAAAATGTAACTAAGAAAGAACATAAAATGCAAATGCAATCATGACCAACAAAAAGATTTAACTATTAAGGTTAGGTTGGTCAATGAGGTCCAAGGCCCTAAGGTTTGTCTATTTGTCTAACTTTGGGAATCCACCTAAGGTCTTGGGATGGATGAACTTTGAGGTCTAACTTAAACTTCTCACCAACTCTAGAAGATTTAACTTGATAAATTATTAACTTAGACTTATCACCATGAGATATAGATTTACCTAAGTTTAGCTTAGATTGGTGATTAGTCTTTTGGTGAGTTTGCTTCTTTGGGGTTTGAACCATTTTTCTTTTCTTCTTATCTCCTCCCTTTAATTGACTTTTGAATTTCAAATTTATCTTTGCAACTTTCTTCAAGAGTTCTTTCATTTGTTGAGTTAAGGGAGGTAGGTTGAGAACCTTTTTATTTATAGATTCTTTTAAACTTGATTTAACTTGTTTAATCTTTTTAGAATCTATTTTAGGAGACTTCTTCTTAATTGATTTTACTTGTTTAAGCTTCATGGAGTTCTCCTTGGTTTTTGGTGTCTTATCCATCATAGAATTTGATTTACCTTTCTTTGGTTCAAATATGGATTTAGACACATTGCTTCTTCTTTGTTTGCACTCAAACCTAAAATGTCCTTCAATGCCACAATAATTACATTTAGACATGGGCAAAGAAGTGTGAGTGCTAGAGAATGAGGACTCACCTTTCACAAAAGTGTTGGTGAATTTAGGGTCATATGAGGTATTCCTATCAAATCCAAGACCCGTCCTATCTCCTTTTGATTTACCCAATTTAAATAACTTTTCAAATTTTTCTTCACTATGGGTAAATTTGCACTCATATTTATGTTTATAGGTTTCAAGTTGAGTGACTTGGGTTTTAAGGGTAGAATTTTCAAGTTTAACTTTTGTTAGTTCTTGTTCAATTCCCTTAAATTTGTTTAGCTCTTCATGGGCAAGTTTTAATTCAAATTTAAGTTCATTAACAACATTAGATCCAAGTTCTAGAGTTTTTAAATTACTTTGAGCATTTGACAAGTTTTCCATTGAAATTGTCAACTTGGATCTTAAATGGACAATGTTTTCATCTTGTCTTTTTAAAGTATCTCTTAGATTTAAAGTTTCATTTTTAAGCTCATTACAATTTATCTTAATCTCATTTAGTTCATTTTGAGCATTAGATAAATTTTCTTTTGAGATAGTTAACTTGGATTCAAGATTGTTAATGTCTTTATCTTGCCTTTGATCTCTTAATTTAGAATTTTCCTTATTAAGATTGTCATAACCTATCTTTAAATCTTTTAATTCATCTTGAGCATTATATAGGTTATGCAAAGAGATCATGAACTTAGATTCTGCACAATTTATTAATTCATCTTTTTCTTTAAGTTCATTTTTAGAAGAGACTAATTCTTGGTTTAGCCTTTTAGATTCTTCTTTTAATCTTTTATTCTTCTTAGAAAGCTCTAAGGACCATGTGTACAATTCCTCATAAGCTTCATTTTCATCATATTCTTCTTCTTTTGATTTAGATTTAGATTCATTAATTTTAATGTTAGAATCTCCAATAGATGGAAGAAGGAGAGGTCTAGAGGAATCTACACAAGAATCTACAAAGTCTAAACTAGTGGAATCCATTCTAATGATTTTCATAGAAAAACAGCACTAGGGTTTTGATCTAGATAGAGAGGATCAACTCCGGGTGTTTAAGCCCCAAATGGAGTAACCTTGCTCTGATACCAATTGAAAGTCCTTGGGATCCTAACCCTAGAGGGGGGGTGAATAGGGTGAGCTACACTTAATGACTAATTATGACCAATTTTAATTTCTTTACAATAACTAGTCACATGTGATGATTAACATACATAATGCGGAAGCTAAACAAAACAATCACCACAAAAGCAATCACCACTACACAAAGATTTATAGTGGTTCGGCCTCAATGCCTACATCCACTACCGGCTTGTGTATCCAACACCCCACCGGATTTCCACTATTTATGCTTTTCCAAAAGGCTAAGCAATAACCTCAACACTATGCTTTCCAAGGATAAGCAATAACCTTACAATGTTGTTTTTCAAGGCTTAACAACAACCTATACAAGATGCTTTTCAATGGCTAAGCAATAACCTTACAACAATAGATTTTTCTCAAAGAAAGTGTCTTCACAAAACACTCTAAGAGATTACAATTTAAGCTCAAGTAAAATGCCTCTAAATAGGCGGATATGAAATTGAAAAACTAACTCACACAACACTCTATGAAATGCAAAGATGTATGCTCATGATGTGTGTGTGTGAAGACTTCAATCAAGTTTAAAATTAAGCTTAATCAATATATGCTAAAAGCATTTAAAAGTTTAATGCACATAAAAAGATTTGATTGAAGTGTAATGCAAATCACATGTATAAAATGCAAACTTGTTAATGATTTATGAAAATCAAAATGACACAAGTTGTATGAAATTAATTTATCTTAAACATGTGATGCATATGCAATGTTGTTTTCAAAATGAAAGTTTAACTAAAGATCAAATGAATGAAAACAACAAAGATGATTCAAACAAGTTAATGAAACATGTTTATAAAACAAATCAAAGGTTTTAACAAAACATGATTTATAAAGTTTTAACACAAAACTTGGTTTGAATCAAAGTGAGAAATCCATCACAATCTAAAACAAAGATTGAATGAAGGTAATGGATTTAACACATCATAGTTTTTATGCTACAAATCATTTACCAATAATTTACTCAAAGCATAAAACATATGATTAATAAAGTAAAGCTTACTTGATGATTTAACTTAATGATCCAAGCTTTAGCTTTACTAATGACCCCTTAATCTCTCTTAGTTCATCCCCTTTATCTTCTCTTCAAACTCCTCAAAGATGGCTTGGAAGCTCCAAAATATTCAACTCTTTTCTCATGGGAATGAACCCCTTTTTATACTCAAAAAGTTGAGTTCTGCGAGTGCCCGGTCGACCCCATGACAGGCCCGGTCGACCCCATCCAAACGGTCAGAAAAATGACCGTTGGAGAGCCAAACGGCTCTCTGCCCAGTCGACCCGCAGTGTACGCGGTCGACCGGGATGTGTACCCGGTCGACCGGGTACACTGGGCCCTGGGCCACTTTTCCCATTTTGCATACTTTTGCAATTTTCAAAGATTTTTGATGTGGGACTTGTTGGGGCCATTAAATCAAGCTTGAAACATGATTTAAATCAATCTAAGTATTTTTTAAAATCATGAATCATAAAAAGCCACAAATCATTTGAGACTTTAAAACTTAGGCTAAGCTTGAATTTTGAAATTCCTTTTACAAAATCAATTGCATCCAAAATTAAAACCAATTCATGCATAAAACATGAGTTTTACCATATTTTAAAAACAATGCATGGATAAAATAAGATTTCAATGTTTTCTAAAATAATGCAAGTGTGAGAAATCAAATGATGATTAAAATGATATGCATCCATCAAATTGCAATACACAAAATTCCTAACAGCGATCTCATGGCCTTTCGAAGCCTGGGGTATGGACATCATAGGTCCTATTTCTCCCCCTTCAAGCAAAGGTCATCGCTTCATCTTCGCCGCTACGGATTACTTCTCCAAGTGGTCAGAAGCATTTGCGTTTAACGAAATGAAGACCTCATCAGTCCTTCAATTCCTACGCACCAACATCATTTGTCGTTTCGGCATACCCAAAAGATTCGTCCATGATAACGGACCACAGTTCCGGGATCATCGATTCTACAGGTTCTGCGACAAATACAAAATCCAAAGCTGTCCTTCGACTCCATACAATCCGGCAGCAAACGGGTTAGCAAAAGCTTTCAACAAGACACTCTGCAAAATCCTTAAAAAAAATGGTCTCTAATCACAAAAGAGACTGGAGCGACAAAATGTCTGAAGCTTTGTGGGCCTATCGAACCACCGTTCGAGGACCAACCCATAGCACACCATTCTCCTTGGTCTATGGATGCGAAGCTGTCGTACCCTTGGAAGTACAAATTCCTTCCTTGAGGGTATCCTTGCAAAATGACATGACTCAAGAAAGCAATGTCAAATTGCGACTCCATGAGCTGGACAATCTCGATGAGAGACGGCTCGAAGCTCAACAAAGCATTGAACTTTACCAAGCACGCATGGCAGGATCTTTCGATAAAAAGGTCAGGCAACGCGCCTACAAAAAGAATGACTTGGTTCTTGCGGTAAAAAGACCAATGGTCTTCGCTCACAAGTCCAAAGGCAAATTTGAGCCGAAATGGGAGGGACCCTACGTCATCGACAAGGTTTTCTCCAACGGCGCATACGCACTCCTAAACATGGAAGGTGACAGATGTATGCTGCCCATCAATGGCAAGTTCTTAAAGCGGTACTACCCTTGAAGACTTACCCAACTGGGTAAGAGCAATGCCTGTACGGCCAAAACCGGTTTCCAGGTACACGCTCGCTAAACCCACCCTTTTTTAGGATTTTCATGTCAAATATTGAAATTTCTAGAAATCTAAAACAATGCTTACTTTCACCGTTTCATTGTTCAAAAAAAAATATATATCCAAGTTTAGGAACCTTTCCCTAACTTGACCAAAATTTTCAACCCTTGAACCCAAAATTCATGGTTTGAAACAAAATCCGGATTCAGGGATTTCCACCCTAGTCCACCCTGCCTTTTACTGCCAAAATGGTTTTAGGTCAAAACTTATGACCCTCGTGTCTTTAAACAAAAAAAAAAATGGTTTTTCAAAAACCGCGATGAAGCGACGCTTAGTCGATACTCGCACAAATCGGAAGCAAGCGAACCACGTTCGACACTTCCAAAATCGCAGGGAAGCGACATTTCGTCGATACTTGCAAAATCAAACAAAAAAAAACCGTGGAATCGCAACATTTCAGTTGATATCCACAACCCAAATTTCAAAGGTTCGAAAAAACCTAAAAAAATGTGGAGACACAACATTTCAGTTGATATCCATAACCCAAAGGTTCGAGAAAACCACAAATTTCAAAAATCGTGGGGAAACGACATCAAGTCAGTACCCGCAAAACCAAAATTTTTGAAAAGCAAGGATGCGACATTCCATCGATACTTGCACCCAAATCCGCGAGGATGCGACATTCCATCGATACTCGCAACCGAATGAGTAAGGATTCGACATTCCATCGATACTTGCAAGAACATTCAGCAGGGAGGCGACTTTTAGTCAATACTTGCATTTTTTTTGAAAACCAAACCGGCTATAAATGCCATCAAAACAGGCTATAAATGCCACAAACCGGCTATCAATGCCACCAAAACAAAACCGGCTATCAATGCCACAAACAAAAAAACTTGGATTTCAAAAACGGCTATCAATGCCACCAAAACAAAACAGGCTATCAATGCCACCAAAACAAACCGGCTATAGATGCCAACAAAACAAACCGGCTATCAATGCCACCAAAACTGGCTATAGATGCCACAAAAAAAAAAAAAAAAAACTCGGCTATCAATGCCACAAGAAAAGTTGGCTCTCATGCCAAAATTGGCTTCCATGCCACAAACAAAAACCTGGCTTTCATGCCAAAACAATCACTTGACAAAAGATTTTCACAAAATGACAACCTTTTGATCAAATCCCATTTAGCAATTACTTTTATCACAAAAAGATTCAAGTGAGCGTAGGGATAACAAAAAAAAAAAAAGAAGAGCATCCCATTTAGCAATTACTTTTATCACAAAAAGATTCAAGTGAGCGTAGGGATAGAAAAAAAAAAGAAGAGAATCCCATTTAGCAATTACTTTTATCACAAAAAGATTCAAGTGAGCGTAGGGATAACAAAAAAGAAAAAAAGAAAAGAGTACCAAAAAATACATGTGGTACCAAAAAAAAGAAAGTGTTCACAAGCACTACAAAAAATAAGTACCAAAAAAAATACAAGTGGTACCAAAAAAAAAGAAAAGAGAGAAGGATGGTTTCTGTAAAAAAAAAAAAAAAATACAGGAGCTCAATCAAAAATGGTCTCCAGCCAAGAGTTCAGCTCCCCAAGCAAACTTTTAGCCTCAGCCGTCAAGGATTCCAAGGCACGCTTCTTCAGGAACCTGCCATGAGATGCTGGAGTGGGCTGTACCCCTTCTCTCACACCAGGAAGCTTACCTCGAGCAGTTTGCCATTGTTCCTCCTCATCAAACTTCCTTTTGAGAACCCGTTCGGCATCTGCAACCTGGTGAATCAGAGCACTCTCCCTGTCGCGAGCCTCTACTATGGCAGTCCACTTGGCAGCGACTTGTGCCTGCAAATGCTCAAGACGTTTCCTGGCCTCATCGACCTCCCTGTCAAGGATCTTAAGGTCATGTGTCAGCCTGATGATGGCTATCTCTTCTAAGTTCCTCTTTCGGACTGCCTGCTTCTTGCTTTCTGTAGCCTCATCCAGGTCAGACTTAGCCTTATCAGCAGGATCCAGGAACATCTCCTTGAAGAACTGGTCATCAGCCAAACTCACGGTCTCAAACCACTCGTCACCCAGTGCAATGATCCTATCAACGATCGCCCTGGCACCTGTGACATCCAGACCAGCCTCTCCAGCATCATTGAGAATCTCCTGCACATGCTGGATCATGCCAAATCCGGCTTCCAAGTGCCCAGAAAAGAGAGTCTCAATCCAAGAGCTCAGAACTCGCATCACCACCTTCTTCGCAAAAAGAAGAGATGGCCCAGCTGAGGATTCGCCCAACTCCGTTGGTCGGCTACTCATATCATCATCTGTTGAAAGAGTAACAAAAGAACTCTTTCCAGCTGAATCTACTCCTGCTCGGGAAGGAATCTCAGCGCGAGGAATCTCCTCAATATTGTCAGAGCTGGTCCCAGGAATCTCTACCTCTGGATCAACCTCTGGCATCTCTTGCTCTGGAAGCGACGGATCCTCCTCTGCCACTTCAAAACCTGCAAAAGAAACACAAAAAGGTATGAATATGATCCTGTTTGAAAATCATTATCAGGGTTATAATTACAAAATACCTTCTTCGACGACTGGCGGAACACTCTCTTCCATCATGAACTCATCGAAAGCATCATCAACATTTGCGTCCATCGATGGTTCAAAGTCATCAGAACCCTGTGGCAAGTCAGCTGACAAAAAAAAAATGTTAGCAAACCGAGTCACAAACAAAAAAAAAAGGAGCAAAAGAAGTCATACCAATTGGAGATTCTGGATTTACTCCAGAGTCCCTCGGTTATTCTTCAGGTGCCTCAACAGGATCCATCACCACGTCATCGGTTGGAACCTCAGGCATCACCAAGTCTTCCTCTGCTAAAAAAAAAAGAAAAGCAGAAAACAAGAAGCAAATCATAACATGGAAAAAATCCCATGAAAAGAAATGGAAAGAGAAAAAGGAAGAATCATACCTTCACCGACGGTCTCTTCTTCTCGGCTTCTCTTCTCTGGAGGCTCGTCAGCATCCACTGGCACATCCTCATTGATAGTAAGAGGAACTTCCAAGTTAGGAGAGTCCTCATGTTGCCCCTTGCTGCGATGATGACTCCTCATCCTCTTACTCCTGCGGGCTCGCTTCTTAGAGGAACCTGCCCCGCTGTCAGAGTCAGGTTTCCCACTTGACTCCTCACTGGATGGTCTGCTCTTGCCAGTAGACTCCACGGAAGCTTGCCTCTGTGCTGCTTGCATCCAAGCACCAAGTTCGGCTTCCTCCTGTTCTAGCTGCTCTAAAGCCTCATCAGGTATCTCCCGAACAGCTTCAGAACCAATGACGCCCTGGTCACCGAGAAAGCCTATCTTGTGCTTCTCTCCAGAAAGGAAGGCCCAAACTTCCTCTCGCCGGATGCCATCCGACTTTCCAAGGCCCTTTCCAGATGCCAGCTTCACATCAAGCTCCTTCTTGGAAAGCCCCCGATATGCCGAAAAGCTCTCCGCGAACCACTTCGCAAAGCCGGCAGTCCGGGAAGTCAGCAACACAGGATAAGAAATCATGGCTGTAGTGTCTTCAGCACTATAGAAAGCCCATGCATTTCTCCCGTCCTGTAAGCCTCCAAAGCGCTTCACCATACTTGAAGGCGCTCCAACAACGCCTTGAGAAAAGCCCAGCTGCAAAGCAAAGCGAGAAGGTACATACGGCTGGATGTCGACGAAAAGATGTCTGCGGTACACCATCGTGCCGACACGTATGCTGAAAAGCCACTCTCTCTCTGCATTTGTCAAGGAATAATGCCTTCCCGACCCCGCCCTGGTAGAGTCTCGGGAGGCACCAAAATCAAAAGCCTTCTTCCGCAACTCCGGAGAAAGCTTTACTGAAGATTGCCCCATCTCGACGTCCCTGAACCGTCGGATCCTCATGCGGGCAAACAAAAGTGATTCGGACACGGCTTTGCCCTTAGCCAGTCGAATCATCAGAGGATCATCATCCTGTGCAGCACCCAGCCGATGGAAGCCAGGACAGTGGTATACATACCACGAATAAAAGATATGGGCTGAAAATACCCTATTCATAGGAAGCCCAAGCCGAACCAAAAAAGCAGCAGCCTGCAGTTCGGTACACAGGTAGGAGTAAAGAGCTGGCACCAAAGCAAGCTGCTCTCCAAACGCCATCTGACAAGCCGGAAAAATACAATGCGGCCTGATGTGCGTTCCATCTCCTCCAGCAAAAACAGCCTCACCAAGCCAATAAGTGAGGTAAATAGCGAGATCTCTCCGCAGTGCAATGTCAGGACATATGGCGTTTGTACTTGCACAGAAATCTCTCAACTCTTCTTGCATGGCCAAGATCTTCTTTGAATTTGGATCCTGAGCTCCGGCTTCCTGGGTCACGCTATCAGAAGGCTCCCTGCTATCAAAAAAGTTGGGGAATGAAGAGCTAAAACTCTTCCAACTGCTGGATCTAACTTTCAAACCCTCCTTCTCCTTCAAAAAATCATAGAAGGCGACGAGCTGAAAGTATAGAAGCCTGAACTCCTCAGACTGCCCCTCGAGGACGCTGTCAATCGGCATAAACTCCTCATAGAGTTTGCCGAGGATGGGCAATCCGGTAATGGCGCTCAGCTCCTTCAAAGAAAAACCAATCTCACCATTCGTCACAACGAAGGTATTGGTTTGGGGGAGGAATGACTCCAGCATAGCCATGAAGGCCTCGTCGGAAAAGATCACGGTCTCCCTAAAGGCGCGGACCGCATCAAAAATCCCGGCTTCCTTCAAAACGGCGCCACCAATCAGCAGGACACGATCAGTCCACGACTTCCACTCGGAGTCAGCATTGAAGCGGCCACGAAGTCGGAAAGGCTTGATCCAATTGCTGCCGTCACCACTGAAAATACCAAGGCCCACCGGTCTCAAATCGACCGACGGATAATCAGAGCCCCGGTAGCCGCTGGATGGCATCAACAGGTCCATGTCAACAGGCGACCTCTCCGTATATCCAGGAGAACCGCCAACAAAAACCCCAGTCTTGATTACATTTGTCCTTCTCACCCAGCTTGGAGGATCTTCCCTCTTAGGGCACGTGGGGGCAAGGCTCAGAATCGAGACGGTGCGATCAAACGTCGACCGGGTAGCAACAGTCTTCTTCTCACCATTTGCTGTGAAGGAAAACTGAAAACATCTCCTTTGGTATGTCATGTCATCAGGGACTGCATCACCAAAGAAGAAGGTAGGCTTGGGCAAAACGCTCTGATCTTCCATCACCCATGGACGACTGCTTACCATGATCTTATAGAATTCCTCTCCCTTGAGAGTGATCAGTCGCTGCCTCATCTCATCTCTGTTGAGGGAGTCGCACTCTTCCAGATTTCTCTCGACATACTGGACCTTCTCAAAAGCCTGTTGAACGGCCGGATTAGAAGATCTAGAAGATCGACGAGGTACGCTTGTAGCAGGCTCTTTACCCTTGTTCGCTCTGGAGGAACCACCTGAAAAGGATGGAAAAGAAAAAGATCAAACATCAAAATGACAGAATCTCGCTAAAAAAAATCTGGCGAAATTTTGACATGATGACGGGACAATTCCGAAGAAAAGGAACTATCCCGAAAGAAATAGAAAGCTTGAAGATGGGCTCAACATCGCTGCAAGCTCCGAAACTCCAAACTTTCGAAACCTCAAAGTCTCCGCAAAATCAAGAAGGGCTCAACATCACTGCGAGCTCCAAGTTCCCAAATTTGCGAAAACTTTCAGGTATGCTATCACATCATGCTACAAATTTAATTTACAAATTGAATGCATGCATGAACGTCTTGGTTTGCGAAAAAAAATCGCATTATCATGATGAGCAAAAAAAAAAAAAAAAGAAACTTTCTCTAAAAAAAAAAAAGAGAGGAGAAAGAAAACAAAAAAAAAGAAAAGAAAAGAAACTTTCTCTAAAAAAAAAAAAAGAGAAGGGAAAGAAAACAAAAAAAAGAAAAGAAAAGAAACTTTCTCTAAAAGAAAAAAGAGAAGGGAAAGAAAACAAAAAAAAAAAAAAAGAAAAGAAACTTTCTCTAAAAAAAAAAGAGAAGGGAAAGAAAACAAAAAAAGAAAAGAAAGAAACTCTCTCAAAAAAAAAAGGGAGGGAAAGAAAAAAAAAAGAGAAGAAAAAAAGAGGGCTGGCCCACAGGCCGTGGCCCACAGGCCACGTGGCCGTACGGCCAGATCCGTACGGATCTGTCCGTACGGCCCACAAACAAAAAAAAAAAACATGAAAAAAAAAAGAAAGAAGAAAAGAAAAGAAAAAACGTGTGAAAAAAAAAAAGGAAAACACGTGAAAAGAAAAAAAGAAGAAAAGAAAAAGAAAGAAACAAAAAAAAAGGGGAAAGAAAGAAAGATCTTTTTATTTTTCCTACAATGGAGTTTTCTTGAAAAAGGGAACTTACTTGAAGCCATTGATGGAGAAGAAGAAGAAAACTCTTGAAGATCTTGAAGAAGAAAAGCTCTTGGTCTTGAAGCCCTCTTGAGATTATTGCAAAGAAAGTAATAAGAGCAAGAGATCCAACCTTCTCCTTGCTTTTATAGAGGAGAGCAAACCAAAGAAGGAAAGAAGAAAGAGGTAAGTGTTACTAATTAGTAACCTTACCAAAAGAAAGAGATTAGAAAGATTCTATCCCAAAAGAAAGATATCTTGAAGGATTTTCTCCCAAAAAGAAATCTATGACGGATTCTTTCCCAAAAGAAAGATATCTTGAGATATCCTATCCCAAAATAAAGGGATCATGAGAGATTCTCTCCAAGTAAAGATATTCTTAGATATTCTCTATCCAAATGAGATATTTTTGGATATTCTTTACAAAGATGACACCATATGAGATCTAAGCCATTTCAAAAGCTTAAGGTCCCATGGGTTAGCCCATATGAGCCAGGTTTCACCACCTAGGCACAAAAAAAATAAATAAATAATTTTGGGCTTTTAGTCAAAGAGAAATCCCTCTTACCAAGAGCATACAAAAATGGTTCCATGCCTCTTTTGAGTTGATTGGACCATACAAAAGAAAATTCCAAGCCCCATGAGCTTCCAAAAATCAAACCATCCAGCCTCATCTACCAAATTGAGCCAAAATCTTGAAATTGACATTCCACAAAAATCAAACCAAATCCTGGTCCCCTAACTTGCCACATACAGCCTGTTAGGTCACAAGACCAAAGCCAAAAACCAAAACCTGATCCCCTAACTTGCCACATACAGCCTGTTAGGTCACAAGATCAAAACCAAAATTGATCCCCCAACATTCCACATACAGCTTGTTGGGTCACACGATCAAAACCAAACCCGACCCCCTAACCTGCCACATATAGCCTGTTAGGTCACAAGGTCAAAACCCAAATCCACATCCCTGATGTCATCTTCAAAACTTTGCCTCGAGATGGTACGTGATCCCTTTCACTACCATAAAATTCCCCTGGAAGCTCAAAAGGCTACAAATACCAAAAAGAAAGACTGCTCAAAGACTCTTGGTCAAGTCACAGGCTCTCCTTCAAAAATCTCTTCGAGGCACATCGACTACAAAAGTTAAGCAACTCGTCGCTGTACCTCGAGGGGGCATTTGTTGACACCAAAAATGTCACTTTGCCCCTTCAAGATCCAAAGAGCTACATGAAGTCGCAACCTGCCATAAATAGGCAATGCTGCTTCCAAAAATCAAATCTTGTCAGAATCAAACAAAAACTGCAAGATTCTTCCAGACAGCCAAAAGAGGAGTACACAAGAAGTTTCGGGCCATTTCAAAATCATTTGGCCTAACTTCGCTTCTCCGACAGCCAAATCAGGCCTCTCGGCGACAAAGCTCTCCGGGACCATGGTTTCCAAGACAGAGCCTATGGATCATCTTAAAATGACTCCAATAGGTTCCCTGTCAAATTTCAAGTCAATCGGACATCGGTTGACCGCACATCAAACCGCGACATCTTCATCGCGACAAAAAGCAAGTCTACAGGTGATAGGACCCAAAACGGCTTCAAAACTCAAACAAAAGCCTATGGTTGGTCTTATTTATTGCTCAGGAGGCTTCACACCAAATTTCAGGTCATTCCGACATCGTTTGGCCCAGTTTCAGCTTCTGACGGAAAATCGGCAGCTCTGCACGACAAAGTCTTCGGCTTTCTCAGGAAATTGGAAACTTTGCAAAATAAAATGCAAGGATTCTCATCAGGTTTCCTACAAAGAAATCAGGCCAATAAATGGTCAAAATGTCAAGGAAAAGTACAGAAGAAAAAAGAATCGAAAAACAGCAAAAACGGACGCAAAACGGGACACGAAAGGGGGAAAACCCCCCAGGGTCGCAGGCCCCTGCGACCCTGGGCCAGGGTCGCCGGCGACCTTGGAACCCGGGGTCGCCGGGAAAGCCCCGGAAACCCCGGTTTTCGCCGTTTTTTATCGCGATTCGAGGAGCCCAGCCTCTGGTACTTTCCAAAATTCATGCTTTTGAGACACCAAGTCCTCTGACATCCGTCCAAAACACGGGTCAATCATCAAAAGTATTGAAAACAATATTGATCGCCACCCGGTCAACCAAAAAAAGTGTGCTTTCTACCCGACCGATCGAGAAATCGACAGGACAGATGGCACCGACCCGCTGTTGGCAACAAACATCTGAAATTACATGATCATCTGATGTCGATCTACATGAAGATCCATCGATGATCATCAACAGAAGAATCCCAAAAGACGTGGCACGGCCCGCTACTCTTCAGCTGGTCGGCGACCACTTAATGCGATTAATTGACTAGCTTTATTATAGTCATTAATCCATTTCTTTGGACGGCCCAATCAGAAGCAAGCATTCGGGAGTTACAAGTCAAGAGATTCATGGCATTTAATCCATGAAACTCCTCCCATCATGGCGATTAAAGGCGATTAAATGCCCTCAATCTCCTCCGGCCAATCAGAAGCCAAGAAAAAGGAGTTACAAAATAAACAATTCAATTTTGTAACTCCTCCCATTATGCGGCTTAATGACAATAAAAGCCCATAAACCCTCCTAAAAGGCTACCTAAAAGCCTATAAATAGGAGGGCTCTCCAAGAAGAAAGGACATCATCAGACAGCAGACAAAGATCAGAAAATCACAGACAGAAGCACAGAAATCCAGAGAAAGGAAAAAGAGAGAAAACTCTGCGGAAGTTCTACACCGGCCGCCGCAACAAGGTGACAAAAGTCCCTTGGGGGGTACCCCCCCCCCCCCCAAGGTCCTTGCCTTCTCCTCCTGCCTCCAATGGCTTAGATGTGGCTTTTCAGCCCGTCTACTCGGCTTTTTATTGGATATAGGACCTCCTTTTGTTCTTTGTCTTCTAAAAATCTGAGGTTATAGCCAAGCCAAGCGAATCAATAGCATCCTCTGTTCTCATCTGCATGGATGATGGCGAAGCCTACATATGGCTTGCGACCGTCAATCTAAACGAGTCCTCCACAATCTCCTGAGAAGTTAGATCCTCCTTTTCTTGCTTTTCATTGTAGTTTGTATTTTTTTAAAAGAGACAAAAATCACAATTCTTGTCTTTCATTATTGATAAGGATTGTAAATCGGCTATAAACGCCAAAAATCGGCTATAAATGCCAAAATCGGCTATAAACGCCAAAAATCGGCTATAAACGCCAAAATCGGCTATAAACGCCAAAAAAATCACCTTTCACGGCAAATCAAGAAAAATGTCTCTTTTCTTAAATATATGTGCAATGGAAAACTTGAAAGAAGTTGATTTCATTTTTACTTGCGAAGGTTGATCTCCGGATCACCACTAGCAATTCCAAGTAAAAATAGAAAATCTGGCACACCCACAAAAAAAAGAAATGTTGATGCACGCCCCCCTTTGCCCCCCGGTTACGAAAGGGTCGGAACCAAACGGACTCCCACGTCCGCCGACCTCGGTAGGAACCCCGGGCATCCCGGAGCGCGGTCCATCAATACCTGATGAGGCTTTAGAACAGCTAGAACAGGAGGAAGCCGAACTTGATGCTTGGATGCAAGCGGCGCAAAGGCAAGCTTCCGTGGAGTCTACTAGCAAGAGTAGACCATCCAGTGAGGAGTCAAGTGGGAAACCTGACTCTGATAGCGGGGCAGGTTCCTCTAAGAAGCGAGCCCGCAGGAGTAAGAGGAGGAGAAGTCACCATAGCAGCAAGGGGCAGCATGAGGACTCTCCTAACTTGGAAGTACCTCTTACTATCAATGAGGAGGTGCCAGGGGATGCTGACGAGCCTTCAGAGAAGAGAAGCCGAGAAGAAGAGACCGTCGGTGAAGGTATGATTCTTCCTTTTTCTCTTTCCATTTCTTTTCATGGGATTTTTCCATGTCTTATTTTGTTTTCTCTTCCTGCTGCTCCTCTTCTTTTTTTTTTAGCAGAGGAAGATTTGGCGATGCCTGAGGTTCCAACCGATGAGGTGGTGACAGATCCTGTCGGGGCACCTGAAGAAGAACCGAGGGACTCTGGAGTGAATCCAGAATCTCTAATTGGTATAACTTCTTTTGCTCTCTTTTCTTTGTTTGTGACTTGGTTCGCTAACATTTTTCTTGTCAGCTGACTTGCCACAGGATTCCGATGACTTTGAACTAGAGGTGGCAAAATATGACCCGACTCGCCAACTCGACCCGACCCGACCCACGTATTACCCGCTTAATCCGACCCGTTTAATAGGCGGGTCGGTCACGGGTCAAGTATTCATGACCCACCATTAAGTGGATCGGGTTAGGGTTGACCCGCTTAACCTGCATAATCCGTTTTTTTAAGCTAAAATTGAATTTGATTATTTTAATGCATAGGCTAAAAATAAATAAATGGGCCTTAACCAATTCAACCCCATGCTTTTTATTAATGGAAAGCAAGGTAATGCGCATCAAATGATTGTTGATATGAGATTAGACCAAATTTGATCTTAAAAGTCAGTTTTGATCAAGCATGGAACCATAGTTGAGTCGATTTATTTACTAGATGGATGTGGGTTATGCGGGTTAAGCGGGTCGGGTCGGGTTGACCCGTGGTGGGTGCGGGTTAGACTTGTGCAACCCGTTTAATAAATGGGTCCGACCCGTTTAGTACAACCCGACCCGATTGCCACCTCTACTTTGAACCATCGATGGATGCAAATGTTGATGATGCTTCCGATGAGTTCATGGAGGAAGAGAGTGTTCCGCCAGTCGTCGAAGAAGGTATTTTGTAGTAATAACCCTAATAATGATTTTCAAACAGGATGATATTCATACCTTTTTGTGTTTCTTTGGCAGGTTTTGAGGTGACAGCGGAGAGTCCGTTGCTTCTTTCAGAACCAGAGCAAGGGGTGCCAGAGGTCGATCCAGAGGTAGAGACTCATGGGACCAGTTCTGACACTGTTAAGGAGATACCTCGTGCTGAAATTCCTTCTCCAGCGGCTCCAACTGGAAAGAGTTCTTTTGTTACTCTTCCAACGGGTGATGACATGAGCAGCCGACCAACGGAACTGGGCGAATCATCAGCTGGGCCATCTCTTCTTTTCGCGAAGAAGGTGGTGGTGCGGGTTCTGAGCTCTTGGATTGAGACACTCCTTTCTAGGCACTTAGATGCCGGATTTGGGATGATCCAGCATGTGCGTGAGATTCTCGGTGATGCCGAAGAGGCTGGTCTGGATGTCACAAGTGCCAGGGCGATCGTTGATAGGATCATTGAGCTGGGTGACAAGTGGTTTAAGACCATGGGTTTTCCTGACGACCAGTTCTTCAAGGAGATGTTCCTGGACCCTGCGGATAAGGTTCAGTCTAACCTGGATGAGGCTACACAAAGCAGGAAGCAGATAGTCCGAGAGAAGAACTTAGAAGTGCTAAACATCATTGGGCTGACACATGACCTTAACATCCTTGATAGGGAGGTCGATGAGGTCAGGAAACGTCTTGAGCATCTGCAGGCACAAGTCACTGCCAAGTGGGCTGCAATAACAGAGGCTCGCGACAGGGAGAGTGCTCTGATTCGCCGGGTTGCAGATGCCGATCAAGTTCTTGAAAGGAAGTCTCAAGAAATCAAACGATGGCGAATTGCTCGGGATAAGCTTCCCAGTGTGAAAGAAGGATTGCAGCATTCTCCAGCATCTCATGGCAAGTTCCTGAAGAAGTGTGCCCTGGAATCCCTGACGGCTGAGGCCAAAAGTTTGCTTGAGGAGCTGAACTCTTGGCTGGAGATCATTTTTGGTTGAGCTCCTGTTTTTTTTTTTTTTTTTTTTTTTTTTTTTTTTTTTGTAACAGAAGCTATCCTTTTCTTTTTTTTTTTGTTACCACTTGTATTTTTTTTGGTACTTTTTTTTGTAGTGCTTGTGAACACTTTCTTTTTTTTGGTACCATATGTATTTTTTTGGTACTCTTTTTTTTTGTTTTCCCTACGCTCACTTAAGTCTTTTTGTGATGAAAGTAATTGCTAAATGGGATGCTTTTTTTTTGTTTTCCCTACGCTCACTTAAATCTTTTTGTGATAAAAGTAATTGCTAAATGGGATGCTTTTTTTTTTGTTTTTCCTACGCTCACTTAAATCTTTTTGTGATAAAAGTAATTGCTAAATTGGATTTGATCAAAAGCTTGTCATTTTGTGAAAATCTTTTGTCAAATGATTGTTTTGGCATGGGAGCCAGATTTTGTTTGTGGCTTGGAAGCCGATTTTGTGGCATTGATACCGGTTTTGGTGGCATCTATAGCCGGGTTTTTTAAAGCCAATTTTTTTTTGTTTTGTTGCATTGATAGCCAGTTTTATTTTGTGGCATTGATAGTCAGTTTATTTTGGTGGCATCTATAGCCATTTTGTGGCATTTATAGCCGGTTTGTTTTGTGGCATTGATAGCCAGTTTGTGGCATTGATAGCCTGTTTTGGTGGCATTTATAGCCGGTTTGTGGCATCTATAGCCGGTTTGATTTTCAAAAATGCAAGTATCGACTAAAAGTCGCCTCCCTGCTGAATGTTCTTGCAAGTATCGATGGAATGTCGCATCCTTGCTCATTCGGTTACGAGTATCGATGGAATGTAGCATCCTCGCGGATTTGGGTGCAAGTATCGATGGAATGTCGCATCCTTGCTTTTTTCAAAAATTTTGGTTTTGTGGGTACTGACTTGATGTCGTTTCCCCACGATTTTTGAAATTTGTGGTTTTCTTGAACCTTTGGGTTATGGATATCAACTGAAATGTTGCGTCTCCATGGTTTTTTAGGTTTTTTTCGAACCTTTGAAATTTGGGTTGTGGATATCAACTGAAATGTTGTATCTCCACGATTTTGAGTTTTGCAAGTATCAACGAAATGTCGCTTCCCTGCGATTTTGGAAGTGTCAAATGTGGTTCGCATGCTTCCGATTTGTGCGAGTATTGACTAAGTGTCGCTTCCCCGCGGCTTTTTGAAAAACCATTTTTTTTTTGTTTAAAGACACGAGGGTCATAAGTTTTGACCTAAAACCATTTAGGCGGTAAAAGGTAGGGTGGACTAGGGTGGAAATCCCTGAATCCAGATTTTATTTCAAACCATGAATTTTGGGTTCAAGGGTTGAAAATTTTGGTCAAGTTAGGGAAAGGTTCCTAAACTTGGATTTTTTTTTAACATTGAAACGATGAAAGTAAGCATTGTTTAAATTTCTAGAAATTTCAACATTTAATATGAAAATTCTAAAAATAGTGGGTTTGACGAGCGTGTACCTGGAAACCGGTTTTGGCCATACAGGCATTGCCCTTACCCAGTTGGGTAAGTCTTCAAGGGTAGTACTGCTTTAAGAACTTACCGTTGATGGGCAGTATACATCTGTCACCTTCAATGTTTAGGAGTGCGTATGCGCCGTTGGAGAAAACCTTGTCGATGACGTAGGGTCCCACCCATTTTGGCTCAAATTTGCCTTTGGACTAGTGAGCGAAGACCATTGGTCTTTTTACCGCAAGAACCAAGTCACCCTTTTTGTAGGCGCGTTGCCTGACCTTTTTGTCGAAAGATCCTGCCATGCGTGCTTGGTAAAGTTCAATGCTTTGTTGAGCTTCGAGCCGTCTCTCATCGAGATTGTCCAGCTCATGGAGTCATAATTTGACATTGCTTTCTTGAGTCATGTCATTTTGCAAGGATACCCTAAAGGAAGGAATTTGTACTTCCAAGACCAAGGAGAATGGTGTGCTATGGGATGATCCCAATCGTCTGTTGAAACCGGGTCGAAGTAGGCTATTTCTTTTGGAGATGAGCGTTCTTCTGGGTCAGAAGACCACATGTTTGTACCATCGGACAACTCCTCTTCATTCTCAGAGAAATCGTGCCAATTGGATGAGCTTCCTGGATCTTTGTCAGGTGACTCATCAAAGAGATATCCAGGGAGATCGATGTCTTCATGGATACGAGATGTTGAGGCTTGGTCAGTAAATTGACTTTTAAGCCTTTGTGTCAACTGTCTCAGGGGAGTATCGGGATCATACCCTTACCCGTGTGAAGACTTTTCTACATAGCCGTAGAGTCTCCAATCTTCCAGCTGGCTTTTGGTCAAGACGACCGCGTCCTTCTCCCAAACCGACTGGGTTTTGAGCGTCATAGCTCATTTTCTTCATAATAGCTTGTGCCACAGAACTATATAAGGATAGTTGAGGCATACCTTCATTTTGGAAAGGTTCAAGCATGGAGTTTGATGAAGAAGCATCCGATCTATGGAAGAAGATCGGTTTTTCCTTTGCTGAAGTTGCTGGAACAACGAAGGAAGCTGACGTAGGATTTTCTATGTCAGAAGTTGTCTTCATTGGAGTAAGAGCAGGCTGATCTTTTTGAGTGTCAGCTTGGCTTGACGATGCGTCGTCTTCTGGCTCTGAATCCGAATCCGTGTCTTGCATGATAGACACGAAAGAGACAACAAATTTGCCCCCAGGCTTTTGCTTTACCTTCTTCACTTTAGTTGTGATGACCAAAGGCTTTGAAGGTTTGAGGGAGATGATGAAGGGAGTTTGAATGCTCTCTTTGGATTTACCGGATGGTTTGTTTTCTTCCGGTAATTGTTGAGGAGCCTTGCCTTTATCTTTCTGGTGAATTTCTGCAAAGGGTGCTGTTTGCTTCTCCTCTTCTTCTTTTTCACCTTCATACATCTGTGAGTCTGCGAAGTGGACTTCTTTACCTTTGAAGGGTTTTCCGTCCGCAAAGACTCGATATATCATGCCGTCGTCGCCAACAAACTTGATGCATTGATGTAGAGTTGAAGGGACAACACCATTCTCGTGGATCCAAGGGCGTCCGAGAAGGATGTTGTAGTATGAAGGGGTTTTTGTTGCATACACTGTGACCTCAGAGATAAGATCACCGATCTGCAACTTGAACCTGATTTTGACGATAGGCCTTTGAGTACTCCCATCGTATCCAAAGATAGATACAGATGTGTGGCTCAACTTGCTGGGTGGGATGCCCAACTCTTCGAGAGCCGATGTGGAGATGAGGTTGAGTGCAGAACTTGGGTCGATCTGAACTCTGTGCATAGGCATTTCCTTGATGTACCCTGTGAAGTACAGGGGTCGGTTGTGCCTGGTTTCGCCAAGTAGGAGGTCGTCCTTTGTGAAGGCGATGGTTGCACTGGCTGCTTTTTTAACCGAGAGGCATTCAATGCATGATCCCTCAGTTTTCTTCTTTTCTCCCTTTGAGGAAGCTTCTGAGTTTTTGACCCGGTAATCCATTTCAATTTGTAGGACTTGCGGGGCATGTTTGTCGACATCCTCATTCAGCTTTTGTAATTCTGAAATGAGATTATCACGAGTGTGCGGAGACATTCGCAACAAATCTAGGATGTGCAGACGTGCAGGTATGTGCTTGAAGTGTTCAATCAAGTTATACTTGAAAGCCTCCTTAGGGCCTGCATGTTCATCATTGTTGCCACTAGGGGCACTTACAACATCTTTTCCCAAAGGATTTACATATGTAAAGGAAGATTGGTTGTAATTTTGTGGTAGTCCCGGCCAGAGTGGGTGTCTCTACTAACTTCGAGAGCTTCTTGAGAAGGGTCTTCGTTTGGAAGATTGTCTTCATGATCAAGAGGCTGTCATTTTTTATTTGCTGAGGATGTATCAGCAGCAGAGTTGCCATCCTCAGTGATTGTGTTACATGGAGCATTTTCCGGGAACAAGTCCTGAACAAGATCTAGCAACCTTTCTTCTTCGTTGACCAATTCATCGTCCCAAGCATCAATAGCTGGGGATTCTTTAGTCAGGAAGGGTGTGAACTTTGAAGTCACAGTCTCAGGAGAAGAAACCTGAGAGGGTGTCGTCTCATTGAAAGTCACGTGAGATGATGGTGGCCCTAGAAGATACATTGCTAGGAGTCGCCGGAGTGTAAGTGACCTCATCAGACGATGCTTCGGAAGAGCTATAATCCTGAATTATCACATTACAGGAAGCTCTGATAGGAGACGTTGCCTGATCGGAGTCAGACTCATGCTCAGATGTAAGAGGATCGTCTATCCAGCAATTTTCTCCATTTTCAGGAGTTAAGGGAGGATGTACCTGATGGTCTTCAGGGACTTCAGGCTCTGGATTGCGAGGAGGCTTGTTGACGCGGTCTTGCTCTTGTTCTAGAGCGAGACGCTGCAAGATCCTTGCATATTCTTCAAGATCAGGCATGGGAGCTAAATCTTCTTCTTCATCAGCTCTTTGTGGCTCAACATGGTTGATTTCCACTGGAGCAATGAGAGGTGTTGGGTCAGAAGCATTTTCTTGTACAGCCTCTTGGTCTTCTTCATCATCAGACCATGATCCTTGTGGCTGTAGGGGGTTATACCAGATTACTGGCATAAGATGAGTCTCAGGAACCCATTGTTCATCGGAGAGATATTCTCCTATTTCAAAGGACTCCTCCCATTCATTTGTGTAGTTGGATTCGAATCCATCATCGGTGTCGCTGGACTCGTATCCATCAATCGAGAATCCAACTACCGAATCGCAAGAGTATGATGCCTCCTGCGTGGCTTCTTTGAATTAAGGTGGCATGAAATCACTAAGAGTGAATTTTCTTACCCCCTTTGAAGTCTCTGGAAGGGATATTTTTGTTGCCTCTAATGAAGCGGTAGAGGAAGCCTCTGCCTTTTCTTTGACTTCTTGTTTTAGCTGGGTCTTCTCTTGCCTTTTGAGCTTAAGGAGATATTTCCTAGCATGCCTTCGCTGCTGAGCTGTAGGCTTTGTTTTCACGACCTCCCAATTTTCATCTTCCAGGAGATCGGGATGTACTCATATGTGTTGTCCATCTGGTGTCGGGTAAGGAACCAGTTCCTCGGACGCTTGGATTGAGTTTATCACCTTGAAGGAAGTAGTGATCTTCTTCTTCGGTGATTTTGATGTTGGTCCACATGTCTCCATGTTGACGGAGGCAGACCCATAGTTTTTGTCAAAGGTGATGACTCCGCTTTTCCACATCTCGTTTATTTTCTCCCTCACAACGAAGCATTGATTGAGAGGATGTGAGATCATCTAATGGTATATATGGAAAGTACCGAGGATCGTTGGTTTTGCCAACATCACCCGGTCTTTTTGGTTCAGGCAAGGTGAGCTTGCCGTTTGCCATAAGAGCCCCAAAGATTTCATCAACATCTTCATCAAACGGGTATTTCTTCTCTACTCATTCTTTGAAGGCATCTGAGAGTTCAGGTCTCTTACCAGCAGCTTTGTTTTCAGCTTTCTTTTGTGGCTGAGGAGCTGACTTGGTCTGCACATTGAGGACCTCTTTCTTCTTTGGTTTAGAGGTTGCAATGGCGGTTGGCTCTTTTCTTAATGATTTCTGACTGTTGAGGTCTTTAATCACCGTTTCAGCTTCCATGAAAGCTTCTAGGAGTTCTCCCAGGTTTTTTGATTTGTTGCCAATGATCATGGAGCGGATTCTAGCTCTCATGTTATTTTGGCAGATTTCGACAAGCGATGCTTGTGGCAATACATCAGAGCATTTGTATGCCATTGCTTTCCACTTGTGAATGAAGTCATATGTTGACTCATTCTCCCCCTGTTTTATACTGCACAACTAAGCCATAGTAGCGGGATGATCCTCACCTTTGAAGTGAGTCAGGAAGCGTGTCTCTAGCATGGCCCAGTTTTGGATGGAGTCCTCTGGCAGAGTGGAGTACCAATCGAAGGCCGTACCTTTTAGGGTACTTGCAAAGAGGCGGATCTTGAGTGCATCTTGATCCGCGATAGCTCCCGTCAGGATCTTGAAGTGGATGACGTGTTGTCTGGCTGATCCTTTCCCCGTATATGTTTGGAGAGTAGGATGCTTGAATTTTGTAGGGAACGGGACCGAGTCCATACATAAAGTATATGGTGGCTTGATCCCATGCTCCTTGAGTATATCCTCTTCTTTTGCTTTGGCGAGGATACTGTCTACGTCCTTTTTGGTAAGGGCGCGTGACTCATTTTCTTCTCCATTTACCTCATCGTCTTGAAGATTCGGAGGAGGTTCATTGTTTGCCTGATTTTGGAAGGCGAGGAGAAGGTTTTCCATTAGAGTTTCAATCCTCTGTTGGCCTTGTTCCAACTGCTGGATGTGTGTGATCGCATCGTCTTGAGGTGGATTGCGGGGTGGTGGCTCAGAATTTGTAGCCAGGACGTTCATCCTTCGGGATTCGAATTAAGAAACTGTCCTGGTGAGTGAGCTGCGGCTCATTCTTTTTGAAGAAGAGCTTGAGGAAGGATCACTCTGTCGTCCTTTACTTGAAGGAGCAGGGGATTCTTCTGAATGTCTTCTTGTCCTGGAGACGCTGCGGGTCATCGGACGTCGGACATGGATTTTTGTTGCTGACTTTTGGCGTCTTCTGGTTTTTCCAACCATATGGACGGCAGCAACTTGGTTGGGTCTTTCTTTTTCGACCCATTTGGGAGAGACTTGAAGTGTAGGAGGCTGGGTCCTTTGCTTCTCTAGTCTCTTTTGCCTATACGATGCGCGGCGGCATATACGACGAGCAACTCGGGCTTCGGTCAGCTCTGGCTGGGCTTTGACGATGAAGGATGTGCTCCCTCGGGCGCAACAGCCGAGCCTATCTTCTATGTAGCTGGGCAAGGACAAGATGCGAACCCGGTCCTCCGCCTGTTGCAGCGAAGCTTTGAATTTTTGGAGTTCGGCCCCTATAGAGATGAAGGGTCGAACTGCAGGTTTGTAGGCCTTAGCAGGTGCTTGCAGAGGCCTTGTGATGCATGACTTGATTTTGGGCTTGTAGGAACAAGCCGGCTCATGCTGGGTTGACTTGAGAGTCAGATTGGAGATGGGTCTCTCCTCTTTCATGTAAGCAAGAGGGTAGAACTGGTTCTCCTTGAGTGGGGCCAGGAATGCTGGCTTGGTGGATGTTTGGGACCTTCTTTGTTTTGGTGAAGGTCTTGGGGACCAAGTCTTTGGATAGACCTGGTCATTTGAGGGTTGAGGCTTTGTGGGGCTGCCACGGGCTTCGGGCCTTCTGGTGCTCGCCTTTGGTGTCACGGTAGTGACACGTTGAGAGGTGAGTTTCTGTTTCTTGGAAGGAGCAGTTTGTTCCTCGGGAAGTGGGAATGGTCCCAGCGTCCCAAAGATGATAGTCTGGGGAGTTGAGGTCAACCCGGAGTTCAGAGAGTTGCCGAGGGAGTTGACGCTTCGGCAGTTGATGGGGCGCCTGTAGGTGCGTGTAGTTTGCTTTTGTTGAAGCATGAGTTGGTGCTTGTTCTCGTTGAAAGTAATGGTAAGCGATGCTGCCATTGTTAGTTTTTTCGAAAAAATTCTGAAACAAGACCACATCCATTAGTAATCACAAGAATATAATGATCATAAATGGGAAGTTCTATGGTTTTGTCTTTTCAAATTGCTCGAGGGAGATGACCCAAGCAATATGAAGAAGGCAAAACGCCATAGAGGGTACAATTGTTCTGATCGCAGGTATGGTAAGCCCAGAATGAGTGTCCCAGTGACTGTTAGAAGCAATTGTGAACTTAAATTCGACTTATCGAGAAGCAGAGCTTGCTCGAGGTAAGAAGAATATAAAGTTGGAGTTACAAATGTGCCGGTCGTGAATACAGTAGACCCTGAAAGGGCGTACTAGTACCGCTAGACACAAATGTTCGGAGACCGCATCCATGAGATGAGATTCCCTGTTTTGAAAGGTCAAGATTGGATTCATCAAAGAGAGCAGATGGTATTCTGATCTGAACACAGGCTCAGCGATTTCCGCGAGTGCCAGTGCTCAGAAAGAAATGAACCATAATTTTTCGGATCTGAATCAAAAAATGACGAGTTTTTTTTTTTTGAAAGGCCAATATCGGGTTCATCAAAGAGAGCACAAAGGCACTCCAATCTGAACACGGGCTCAGCGATTTCCGCGAGCGGCAGTGCTCAGAAAGGAGAAGACCAAGATTTCTCCAATCTAAACCCAAAATGACGGAAGTTTTTTTTTTTTGAAGATTTTTTTTTTAAAAAATCTTTTTTTTAATTTTTTTTTATTTTTTTTAAAGATTTTTTTTATTTTTTATTTTTTATTTTAAAATTTTTATTTTTAAAAATTTTATTTTTGAAAAAGTTTTATTTAAAAGACGAGATAGTACACATAGGCCTCCTAACCCGGTCTTATGAAATCTCGATTGATAGAATTGCCCCCAAGTAAGGGTAAGATTACTTAATGAACCCGTTTGGAGGACCCTTGCCTAGAACAGTCAAGCTGTCTCCACACTCTGGACAAGGCTTTTCTTGAATCAACCATGATCAAAAAACACAGTTGGTTTAACCTTAGTGGTCTATGTCTTTTTTTTTGTTTTTATATATATATATTTTAGATCTTTAATGAACTCATCGAAGAGAAACGATAGCCCAAAACCTTAGTCGAACAGGCTCAACATTTCTGCAAGCACGATGAACGATAAGAAAGGATCAAGGTTTCTCAATTTTGAATCCAAAATGAAAAATCTGATTTTTTGTTTTTTTTTTTAGATCTTTAATGAACTCATCGAAGAGAATGATAGCCCAAAACCTTAGTCGAACAGGCTTAACATTTTAGCAAGCACGATGAACGATTGGAAATGATCAAGGTTTCTCAATTTTGAATCCAAAATGAAAAATCTGATTTTTTTTCTTGAAAAGAGAAAGAGTGGAAATAAATTCAAAGAATTAGAAATTTCCAAAAAAATCTCATCTCATTTTTTTTGATGCGGAATCCAACATAGGCCACCAATTAGAAAGTAGCCAAGGAATCAAGAAAATAAGTATAAGCATAGAGCAATAGATATGATATGCGAATATTTCATTTCTAGCATCGTGTTCTCAAATGAACGGGTCCCACTGGGTGTGCCAGCTTGATGGACCGGCGCATTCTGCCCAGTTCTACCGAGGTCGGCGGATGTGGGAGTCCGTTTGGGTCCGACCCTTTCGTAACTGGGGGGCAGAGGCGCGCATCAACATTTCTTTTGTGTGGGTGTGCCAGATTTTCTATTTTACTTGGAATTGCAAGTGGTGATCCGGAGATCAACCTTCGCAAGTAAAAAGGAAATCAACTTCTTTCAAGTTTTCCATTGCACATATATTTAAGAAAAGAGACATTTTCTTGATTTGCCGTGAAAGGCGATTTTTTGGCATTTATAGCCGATTTTGGCGTTTATAGCTGATTTTTGGCGTTTATAGCCGATTTTGGCATTTATAGCCGATTTAAAATTCTTATCAATAATGAAAGACAAGAGTTGTGATTTTTATCTCTTTTTAAAAAACACAAACTACAATAAAAAGCAAGAAAAGGAGGATCTAACTTCTCAGGAGATTGTGGGGGACCGTTCATATTGACGGTCGCAAGCCATATGTGGACTTCGCCATCATCCATGCAGATGAGAATAGAGGATGCTATTGATTCTCTTGGCTTGGCTATAACCTCAGGTTTTTAGAGGACAAAGATCAAAAGGAGGTCCTATGTCCAATAAAAAACTAAGTAGACGGGCTGAAAAGCCACGTCTAAGCTATTGGAGGCAGAAGGAGAAGGCAAGGATCTTAGGGGGGGTACCCCCCAAGGGACTTTTGTCACCTTGTAGCGGTGGTCGGTGTAGAACTTCCGCAGAGTTTTCTCTCTTTCTTTCTCTGGATTTCTGATGCCTTTTTCTGTCTGAGTTTTCAGATTTTCTGCAGTCTATTGTGTGTTTTCTGTACTGTCTATGCTGTTCTTTCTTCTTGGAGTGCTCTCCTATTTATAGGCTTTTTGGTAGCCATTTAGGAGGGTTTATGGGCTTTTATTGTCATTAAGCCGCATAATGGGAGGAGTTACAGGATTTAATTCCTTTATTTTGTAACTCCTTTTTCTTAGCTTCTGATTGGCCGGAGGAGATTGAGGGCATTTAATCGCCTTTAATCGCCATGATGGGAGGAGTTTCATGGTTTAAATGTCATAAATCTCTTGACTTGTAACTCTTGAATGCTTGCTTCTGATTGGGCCGTCCAAAAAAATGGATTAATGAATGTAATAAAGCTAGTCAATTAATCGCATTAAGTGGTCGCCGAGCAGTTGAAGAGTCGCGGGCCGTGCCGCGTCTTTTGGGATTCTTCTAGCGATGATCAACGATGGATCTTCATGTAGATCGACATCGGATGACCATGTAACTTCAGGTATTGGTTGCCAACAGCAGGTCGGTGCCATCTGTCCTGTCGATTTCTCGATCGGTCGGGTAGAAAGCACACTTTTTTTGGTTGACCGATTGGCGATCAATGTTGATTTCGATACTCTTGATGATTGACCCGTGTTTTTGACGGATATCAGAGGATTTGGTGTCTCAAAAGTATGAATTTTGAAAAATACCAGAGGCCGGACGCTTCGAATCGTGAAAAAACGGCGAAAAATGGGGTTTCCGGGGCCCTCCCGGCGATCCCGGGCTCCAGGGTCGCGGGCGACCCTAGGGCCCTTTTGTCCCCTTTTGTCCCGTTTTATGTCCATTTTTGCTGTTTTTTTATTCTTTTTTCTTCTGTATTTTTCCTTGACATTTTTTATCATTGCACGGCCTGATTTCCCTGTAGAAAACCTAATGAGAATCCTTGCATTTTATTTTGCAAAGTTTCTAATTTTTTGAGAAAGCCGAAGACTTTGTCGCGCAGAGCTGCTGATTTTCCGTCAGAAGCTGAAACTGGGACAAACGATGTCGGAATGACCTGAAATTTGGGGTGAAGCCCGCTGAGCAATAAATAAGACCAACCATAGGCTTTTGTTTGAGTTTTGAAGCCGTTTGGGGTCCTATCACCAGTAGATTTGCTTTTGTCGTAATGAAGACGTCGCGGCTTGATGTAGGTCAACCGATGTCTGATTGACTTGAAATTTGACAGAGAACCTATTGGAGTCATTTTAAGATGATCGATAAGCTCTGTCTTGGAAACCATGGTCCCGAGGAGCTTCGCCGCAGAGAGGCCTGATTTAGATGTTCGAGGGTTGATGTAGGGTCAAACGTTGTCGGTTTGACTCGGAACTTGACGTGGAGCCTTTTTTATGTATTTTGTGACCATCCATCGGCTCTGATCGAAGATTTGGTGCCTCCGATGCTTTCGCCGCTGGGAGCTCCTTTTTAGCTACTGGAGAAGCGAAGTTAGGCCAAATGATTTTGAAATAGCCTGAAACTTCTTGTGTACTCCTCTTTTGGTTGTCTTGAAGGATCTTGTAGTTTTTGTTTGATTCTGACAAGATTTGATTTTTTGGAAGTAGCATTGCCTATTTATGGCAGGTTGCGACTTCATGTAGCTTTTTGGATCTTGAAGAGGCAAAGTGACATTTTTGGTGTCAACAGGGGCTGGCTCGAAAGCTGGAGGTACTGAGATCGGCCCGAAAACTTGCTCCACTAGCCTAAGCCTCTTCTCGGGGGGAGCCTTCTCTTTCGGAGTTTGCCGGACTCCTTTCCCATGGTCCTCTGACCTAAACCTCTTCTCCGGCGGTGGCCCTTCCCTCGCATCAGAAGCGGGATGCTGTCGAACTCCTGAGCCAGAAGCAGCAGCAAGAACAGAAGAGATCCCGTCCGCACCTGAGTCCGTGGGCACAGATTTAGGGTCGGCAACAGGGGGCGTAGAAGATGAAGCTCGACTCACGAAAAACCTAGCCGACAGGTCTTTTGTCTTCAGGATAGGTCGGCGTCGCTCCATATTCTCTCTCTTGTTCTGAAGGAGATGAGTATCCCTCGACGACTTGAAGCAGATCTGCGGTCTCAGAGTTCGCGAGCGATGTAGATGCCTCAGCACCTGAAGCTCTTTGGTTCTCAACGTCGATTAAGGCAGGCGCAGGTCCCCTCTTCTTAATGTATGTTTGGTACCTCGGCATGTACCCTAGAAGGTCCCAAGCAGCTCGCCTATGATGACCCTGGTAGTCGTGCACAGCCTTCAACCAAGCGTCGTTTCTCCTCCAACCTGCTCCCTGTGCTCTTTGTTTTCTCTCGTCGATCTCTGCATGACAAATGAAAGAAACGCCAGCTTGGTAAGATAAAATATAAAATTCGGAAGAAGTCGGTATTTACTTGGAGGAATCCCGAAGCGATGAGGGATTTTGTATAACCTCTCCTTCTCGGTCTCATCCGCACTCCCAGTTCCCAGAGACAAACAGACGATCGTCCCCGCAATGTCTGTTCGAGTCCTCCAAGTCATAGATGAAGGGCTCCCGTCTCGGTCTCCCCCGGAGGTAATAACAGTGGTTATCCCCTACAGACTTGCACAGGTCATATACATCCTCGATGTCATGGACGCCGAGATTAATGCCCAGAATACTATTGAGCTCGACAACCCCCATTATTATTTTGAAACTATTAGGCATCAACTGGCAGGGGCTGAGATGCCATGTCGACAGACAGATCCTAAGAAGAGAATGGACAGGAAATGTAACGCCCCAATTCCGAATACCGAGAAAACCGTCAAGGTACTGAAGTTGGCACGCTACTTCCCGAAAAATTCGAGAACTTCCAAGATCGTAGGCCCGCAGTGAGGTCCAATTTAAAACTTTTTGAACAATATTATAACAATGGTTAAATTGCGGAAGCATAAAGAAATAAGCGGAAGCAATAACAGAGATAGCAGAAGCATAAGGTATCATGAATGATATATCAAGTGTAACGGGCTGAGGTCCAGCCTAAAAATGTTAAGTTAGAAAAACAAATGTTTATTACATATTTGACTAACTACCCAGCTCACTATAAAAGATCACTAAAAAACCCAAATAAACAAATGTACGCTCATGCCCCAGGTGCTGGCACTGCATCCTCCAGCTCGACCACCTGGTCGGCCTATCCCCATCCGTAGTCTCCTACTACGGGTACCTCGACGAGCACGTAAGCACCGTCCTCAAACTCGGGGTCATGACCTAAGCACCAAGAGTGGATCAGATCTAAAGATCTGGCAAGTCACTATATGCAAGTAATATATGATGCATGCATTAAAATGAGTAGAGACAGTAAAGATGTTAAAGAGAGTAATAATGATATAGATTCTAGGCAGTTGAGCAAGATAAAAATTTAGAGTCATAATGAATAAGATGTCCAATCTAAACAATATGGCACATTCACACGAGCTAGAATACCGCAGGATATTATGCAGTGGCCCTCCCATACTGAACACAGTCACGGCGGGGAAACCTTACCAGTGCTGGGGATTATCTAGCCCCGCATACAACATCATCGATCAATACACCCTGAGACTGGACCCGGTATCACACCGTCCGTCTCCAACAATGCTCATCATGATAGCCACACAACACTCACAATAGCTCCTATCAGTGATGATCAGTCCAACTAGCTGAGCTTAGATCAACTGAGTGAGTGTCTATGCCGACTCAGAAAACAATAAAAAGGTCTGTGTCTGTCTAGGCTTTGCCTTGCGTGAACAAGGTCCTAACAATATCTCTAAGAGGTCCAAGTACCCAATACATTACATGGATCACAATCCAGGTCCAAGTCCAATCATGGGATCAAAATGAGATATCAATTCCATTTCCAATAATATATGATCCATTACATCCATAATGAGTCACAAGTCCGTACAATCCAACATCTCCAATCTAGGGTAATCCACATCCAAACTTAGGCCATAAAAGGGCCCGCCTAGCCACAGACAAGGGTTAATATTCAACCATTCATACCACCGGGTCACCTCTAAGTAGTCCTAGGTTCAGGTCATCAATTTCCCATTTAATTAACAGGTATAAACAATAATAAGGGCAATAGAGTGACAATAATAATATGAGGGAGATGAATCTCCAAGTACAAGGATCAATGAGAGATATCAACAGTCCAACCTAAGTAATTGGTCCACTTTCAGGTTCAGGTCTATGTCAGGTAATTTGATCTTTAAATGAAACCTCAGATTCTAAGGAATACTGTGATTGGTGCTCCAGAATTTATGAGCATCATTGGTAATACATAAAGGTCGAATCATCTTAGATTACATAAACTAGACCTTAATTAGTGGGCCCCACGAGTCAAGGTTGAGCCACACCTTTGACTCGTGGTTGGCACAATGATGGAAGTCTATTTGGATGGTCAATGGGCCCCACAAATGATTACAACAATAGAAATTAGAATTTGGAAAGTGTCACTGTACACAGTGTGCTCAGCCGACCTCCTAGCCTGGGCGGTCAGCTCGGCACACTGATATTAGAGAAGTAAACACCCTACAGTCAAGGCCTGATCGTCCAAAAGTTCTTGTGATCTCGGCTAACCCCCTGGCCTGGGCAGTTGGCCGCGCACACTGAAAGTTCTGGCTAAAGGGGATATCCTAGGTTCTAGTCTCCTTTGTTGGAATCCCGACTTTTTAGAATCAAGCTCGGAGTTCGACTAAGCACTTGAGCTCAATCAAACACTCATCTCGGTCACCCAGCTCAGCTCGGCAAAGCACCTAGCTCAGTTCGGTCACCCAGCTTAGTTCGGCAAAGCATGGAGCTCGGTCAGGCACTGAGGTCGGTCAAGTGCTGAGCTCGGTCAAGCACGGAGCCCGGTCAGGCACTGAGCTCGGTAAAACACTGAGCGGCCATAACACTGAGCTCGGCCTAAACACTGAGCTCAGCCTAAAAGCGGATCTCGGCTTGAGCATTGTGCTCGGCAGAACACTGAGTTCGGCCAGTGCTGAGCTCGGCCAACTTGGCACAGAGACGTTCTGCAACTCCAGAATTATGGTTTCCTTCTTCTTCAATCAGAACTCAACCAATCTCATCCAAACTCCACAGAAACATCCAGAAATAAGAAAAGCACTCCAATATACACCCAACCATCCAGTCCGTGGGCCATTGATCTTCCAAATGAGACCAACCCATCCATCAATGGCCGATCACCCATGAAAACATGCTCAAAGGTAAATCTAGCAGTCCTAACATCATCTAAATAGAAATACAGAGAATCAAAGATAGTAAACATACATTCTATATTAAATAAGCATATTGCACTTGCCTTGGTCAATTGTAGAAGAAATAGAGAGAAAACAGAGATCCAATCCGGTAAAAAGGAAAATCCCAACTGTAGGGTCTTCTCCGACACAGAACCAGCCCAGAAATCTCAGATCTACTCCTATGCCCATATCCACAAGAGAATTTCTATTAGGAGGGAATTCTAGAGAGAGAAAGAGAATTTTCTAATGGAATTGAACTAGAAGTGGGTATTCACCTGATTTGAAGAAAGGGGAAGGGATGACCGAAGTGGAGAGAAAGAAATCCCTATATAAGTTGCAGTAATAGGTTGGCAGCAGCTTTCTTCCTCTTAGAACCCATACAGAGAGAACGAGGGAAAGAGAGAGATGAGAGGGAGATGGGGAATTGGAGGGAATTGAGAGATCGTTGGAGGGAAAATGGGGAAGGAAGAGAGAAAAGAGGGGGAAATGAGAGATGAGCAGTAGCCTTCATTTGGAAATGGGGGGTTTGTTTATATAGGTTGGGTTTTAGGGCTAGGGACTAAAGTACCCTTTTAGTTTAAATAGGATTAGGGTTAGGGCCAAGGGCATTTTGGTCTTTGGGTGGGTTCTAGAAGATTCTTTAGTGGACACCCCCTATAGTAAATACTAATTCTAAGCTAGGGCCTCTAACAAACTAACTAACTCTAAAAATAACAAATGACACCCTGTTGACTCTACTAATTACACAATTAGACTAATCTAGCTAAAACCTAGGAAAATACATAACTACCCTTAACTAAACCCCATAATTGGTATAATTAAATATAATAGGCCATTATTTAGTATTCAAATCCAAAATGAGGGCCCACAAGGGGTGGGGCCTCACAGGAAACCTGACCCCACCTTCAACGACCGAGACCAAGGGGAAGGGCATCCAGCCATCACAGGAGGAATAACCATTGAAAGGGTCATCTAGATTGTTCAACCTGGTCCGGACGTCATCTGGGATCCCATACATCTCCCTAAACCCCGACCATGGCCTCAGGGGTGTCCAACCAATGTCTATAACCTCCCATTTTTCCCAAGAAAAGAGAAACCGAAAAAGAAAGGTGAAAACCCTAGAGAGGGTGGAAACCCTAGCAGAAATAGAGGAACTCGCAAAAGGAGATGAAAAAGAAGAACTCACAGAAAATAAAGAGACAGGAAGCGAAGACCTTCGGACTCAGGCTCGCTAGGACTCCCTATGCAGTAGAACTTCTCTCCAGCGAATTCCAAAGTAGAGAAGAAAAAGAAAAGAGGACACCCCTACTTATAGTGAAAAAAGGCGCCCTCTTTAAGTGCCGTTTTCAAATTTTGAAAATATTACATCGATCACTGTGCGCGCCTCTTCGAAAAGACAGGGCGACCAATCAGACGAAGACACATGGTAACCGTCAGCCATATTCCGCGATGATTAAGAAGTGGAATACCTCGGGTAGGCTAAATGACGTCGGATAAGGATGAAGCGTCAGCAACCGAAAACCAATGTAAGATTCAAATTTAAAAGTACCAATCCCGGGTTGAAAAGTAGCTCAGCAACACAATCCTCTGCCGACGTCTTCAACGACGCGGTCTTCTTCCGCCAACCTCTGAAGATTCTCCCGTCTTATAGCTTCTGAACTCAATAGAGTTTTGAAGAGTCTCAAGAGCTCGAAAGCAAGGGGACAATTGTGTAGGGGTGTTTCCTAAGAAGCCGATATTACATTAGCTCTGGTAACAGTGCCAGCTAATCATATCTCAGTGTCGGCCACGCGCACCTCGGCTACAATGCCGAGGTGCCAACCGACCTCAGCATCATACCTCGGCCTTGGTCACGCATCTCGGCAACAATGCCAGCATGCTAGCCGAGACGGGCTCTGAAGGCTGTATTCAGCTACGTCATGGGACGTGTGACAAGACATGAGCACGCGTAGGAGCACGCCTTACCGCTCGTGATCCCTGACAGGATGGCTTCCAGCGGCTACGTCCCCATCAGGGCAAGGCTCCAGGTAACATCCGATGGGACTACCACCAAAGGGCCCAGTAGGATAAGATCCGATAAGACCCTCATTTAATGAATTATGGGCCGATTGGACCACCATTTAATGAAAGGCTGGCCCAATCGCACTATCATTTATTGAATGGTGGGCGGAATAGATTTTCATTTAAAGAAATTTGGGCTGATATGACTGTACTTCTCAAAGTACAGATCAAATAAGTGGGCCCCATTGTCCTTTGTCATAGAGATTTCTTCTATAAATAGGAGAAGATCTCTCCCAATTGAGGTATGCACAATACTACTCTTGAGCCCTTACTCTGCCCCTCTTCTTTCTCCATCCTACTGTTAAGTCCCTGAACTAACTTAGGCATCAGAGGGCCTTGTGTTGCCCGCAGCCAGGGTCTCTGACGTCGCCCTCCTCCTTTCAGGTTCCAGGCAGGCATCTCACCTTCATCGAGGAGTCTCAAGGAGATCTTAATTCCCTCTAATCAAGTCCGTAATTTTTAGGCACTTATAGTATTCATTTACTATTATTGTTGTGGCTGTTGGACTTGTATTTGTATGTCTTTATTGCAAGAGACCTTCTAATTATGATGACAGAATCATGTTGTTAGCAGCTAAGCCGAGGGAAAAAAGATTAGGAAACCAAATTCAGTTGGGAATTTAGTAGATAACGACTAAGGATTCAAATCAATGGGGATCTTAAGTCACCTATATGAAAAGATGAAGCCATAGAAATCGAGATTGATTGAATGTGTTCTTAATTTTTTTTGTTATAGTATGTACTGGCAGATTCATCAACCGCTGCTATTACAACTATTGAATCTTCTGGCATCTTGTACCTATATATATGAATGCCTGCATGTCAACTTGTAACTAACTTCGGGAAATATTGTTTGATAGTTTGGCCAACATCATCATCATCATCAAAGCATTGTCTCAACTATGTTGGGGCCAGCTACAACTTAAGAACTTTTCATGTGCAAAGTTTTCTTAAATAATTTCAATAGTTGTTGTCCTAACTTGCAGATTGAACAGCTACAGTTGTGTTTGCATCAAGAGAAATCTATGCGGACAATGCTTGAGAGAGCAATGGGTCGATCTTCTATCACTTTGTCTCCTGGAAACAGACAGTTGGTTGCTCAGGTTAGTATGGATTTTGATAGCGAAACTCTTCATAACATCTTTATTGGATATACATGAATGAACCCACACACCTAAATATTAGAAGAGATAGACTTCTTGTGAGAGTGAATCTCATCACAACTTTATGAATTTGGTGTGGTACCATAGTTATCTGAATTTTTGCATTGCATCAATTTTGAAAAAGTATGGCATCTCTATGGTATTTTTCCATTGTCTTGGGCTATTCATTAGTCTAGATTCTAGAAGATACACCTCTATAATACACTAACAGGGCCATTTCAGAAACTTTGGTCAGGCAGGTCAGTTATTCTGAAGTCTGTATCGTTTTCAAATTACTTGAGAAAATGAAATAAGAACAATAGGTGAGCACAGGTTCGGCTTCTGAATCATGCAACGATATTTGAATATTAATTTAATTTTTATGCAACTCATTGTTACTCATTAGTATGTCACTACTAATTTAGTCATCTGATTAGTCTATAACAATTTATAAATATTACCTCAAGAAATGTTTAGATTATGATATTGTATAACATCAATTTCTACTTGGATCACACAATGTTGAAGACTTTAATCAACTTTTTTCACTTTCTACCTGTACTCTTGATATGCTTATTTAAAGTGTACCAAAGCTGTATTGTTCAGCTTCTGGAACTGAAGTAGGCTTTAGCTGGTAGTAATCCAGAAAGTTGCTTTCTTTTCAGACAAGGGGACTTATATAAGAGATTGAGCCGCTCGAAGAAGAGGTTGCAAACCGTAAGCGGCATGTTCTTTCTCTATATAGAAATATCTTTGATCAGTGTCTTAGTAGGACACCATCGGGGCAAAGTTCTCTCATGACATCTCCTGCACACATACAGAATGAAGTTAGAAAACATCCCAGTATAATTTCAAGTACATTTTGCTCCTCCAAAAAGTTCTCTTTACAACCTTTCCAGCTTCTTGGTAATAAAAAGGAGGGAGAAAGAACATGTTGCAGCAGTCCAAGGCAAGACATTCCATATTGGATGAAAAAACAAACATTCATATTGACAACAATAGTTTAGATCCTGCTAAGGTATGCAAAAAGGATAAAAAGGTGGAACGTTCTAAATACAGACATCTTTGCTGGTGGGTCTTTCATTTTTTGGTGCCCCTGCATTTTGGCTCAACTCCTGCATGTAACTTTTAAAGAGTTATTTACAACTATCACTTAAGGAATTGTATGATCTTGGACATGAGGATTTGTTGTATCCTTGATCTTTGATTATGTGCAAGTGGAGCCCATGTTTTGGTGATCCAAAATGTTGTTGTGGAAACTCCATACCGTAAAGTCTTATTGGAAAATCCTAACCTTTTGAACAATGGCATGCAATAAGGCATTTAAGATGAAAATATAGCAATGATCCACAATACAAAATCCCTTTCTGACTTGATTTCTCTGCAGTGGGACTATCAATTGAAGGTCAAATGGATCACTGGACATGAGGTCCAGAGCCAGATAACATTATATTTATGCATTATGTTAAGAAACCTCAAATACCTTATTTTTCCGTTTTAGCTTCATATTTTGCTTATTCAATTACCCGACCAATATATTCTACAGTTGCATGCTATTTTTCATCCAATGTGATACCAATATAATCAAAGTTTCAAAGTTTGAAAAACATAGTAGGTAACTAGCACATGTACTTTCCTGTTCTTACGCTGTTTTAGTTTATGATTATATCTTCTCTGCCTTTTAGATAGGTACATTTTGTTTTATGGATAAACTAAAACTCCTGAATTTTGTGGTGGATGTCTTAGTTAAACCGAAAAATAGTTATGATCATTATTTTCATTTTGAAACGTTTTCTTGACATATGGGTAGAAAATATCATGGCCGCTGCTAGCAAGCATGCTTTCTGATAGTCCTTGAATATTCATTTTATCCCAATTTTGACCTTTTTCACGTTGGAATCTTATGTCAAAAGAAACACTAGAAATGTTGGAACATCTAAATTTTGGTCTCTACTTAACCCAAAGAAAAAATTGAGTGACATAAGAGCTTTTCTTTCTGTAACTCCTATGGCAAACTGGGAACCTCCTTTTCATGCGTTTGAAGTTAATCACAGTATTTTCATTAATTTCTTTATGAGTAAAGATAGGTCTATTAGCCACTCAGAGTGCCAATGCTGGATATATATTTCTTCTTACAACTTCAGGTACCTGAGAAAGTACATACTGCGGGAAAGAATTCCTTGCTGGTCCGTACTTTGAAAGATCATCTCTGGCAGTGTCCCAGCAAGCTATCTGAAGAGTTGGTCAGATGCATGGCTGCAATATATTGCTGGGTATGTAATGCAGCACCTGCAAAGCCAGAAAATGGATGTGTGCCATTAGAATCAAGGTCATCCATGGATCCACCAAAGTAGCCCTGCCACGACAAAGTGTGGGAGGAGATCAAGATTCTTCTTGGAGATCAATGATGGAAATATCTAGGATATTGACTGATGGAAACCAGCAGTCACGAGAATCTTATGCCATTAGCAGCTATAGGTGGGAAGTTGATGTCTGATTTTGTTCAGAGTCTCTTTGTGATGAGAGAGATAGATAGAGAGAGATCAGTATTTGTTGTTTGGTCAGCAATGGTGAGATGCAACCAATTAAATGATATCCTTGTCTCTAAGTCATGGAATTTAGCTGGCCCATCATTGGATGGGCCAGGCTTTAGTGTCTTGTCTATTAGATGTCTAGCTATCTGTTTCATTGCTTGATAATGGACAATGAGACTCAATGGTCCATTATTAGTGAGCAAAATCATAAAACTAAAGCCAAGAAATGGGAAGCGAATTTTTGTGTATCCCTTATTAACATTGTGGCCCATCATTTGAATGATTTCTCACCAAAAGGTTCACCCTGCATGTTAAGTTTGTAGTGATCAAAATTGATCAATCAAATATATTTCCTCTCTTGATTATTTTGTTTAATATTTTATCCGTCTTCTCCCCATATTGTAGGTTTACCTGAAAGAATAATCTTCCATTGGTCTCATAAATTTTCAGGGTTTTGGTGGAGCAACTGGAAAGACTGAATTCAAGCCATATGGAAACTGATGCCAAACTAGCATTTTGGATCAATGTGTACAATTTTCTAGTTATGCATGTAATGGTTACTGATAACAATTTAGTTTAACACACCTTCTCGATACTTTTGTAATTTCTTATTATATACTACCTGTTTTGTAGGCATATCTAGTATGTGGAATTCCCATTAGATCTATGAGGAGGATGGCCTTGCTTCAAAAGGTAGTGCTCTTGCTTCAAAAATATTTTAAGATCTATCGTCTGATGACAATTGCCTTGAAATGATGGAAATGGGATGCAAAAGGATATGTTAAGATAACTTGGCTTCAATTCTAGTAACTTCCTGGCTTCATGCTCCTAATTAAGTACAGTATGTATGCCTATTTTTGTGATGTTCATCTAGATTAAAGTTTTTTTTAAAAGATGAGTTACTTGTTGCCTCTAGAAAATCTAATTTTTAAAGACAACTTAGTGATGGGAAGTTCAAGCGCTTGCAATGGCTTAAAGAAATTAAGACAACTGTAATTATATTTCAATGTTTTGTCCAGTTCTAGATTCTGTTTGTTCAAAATTGTCATTTTTGAAGGAAATAGTTCTCTAGCACTCTCACTTTTTTCATTTGAATTGCAACTCCTAAAATTGCTTGCTATGATTAAACCATTCTATTGGAAAATGGATCGCACTATGTCAACTTTTACCAATTTAGATTGTCTTTATTAAACAGAGACAGGTAAACTGAAGTAAAAGCAAGTGTGAAACTTCTCATCCATTGGTTTTTTCTCCTTGCTACTGAATGAGTGGATCATGATTGCAATTGAGCTAGTTTTGGTCTTAAACATGTGATTGAAAATTAATAAAAAAAAATTTTGTGGAAGAGGACCAATGATTTTTTATTATCCCTTAACGAATTTGTTTTTCTAGTGCAGGCCGGTTACAACATTGGGGGACACATCATAAGCGTGAATTCCATAGAGCATTCAATACTATGTTGCCGTTCACCTTGAATTGGTCGTGTATGACAATAAATTTTGCTTCACATTTTATTCATTCTATATTCATGTCGCATACCATTTAGTGTGACTCATGTATTTATTTTGTATATGTTTTATGTTATGACAAAGCATTATGTAAGATAAATGATCCTATGCTGCTGCACTGATGTTTGGAGCCTGTCTTTTTGTGACCCAAATCATTCGTTATCGTATCGCATTCCTCTTTAGATTAGGTAATGGCCCAGATTTTACTCATATAAGAGTTATATGTGATGTTGGATTGATCACGCATGAAATATATAGCTGTATTTTCTATACATTATCAACACAACAATGGATATCACACTGCTTTGAATGAAATTTTGGTCCCATACCCATACAAAGGGTGGTGCGCAGCATGAATGGCTTTAATAAGCAAAGGCTGGAATTTACACCCTACTTCTGATGCATGCACTTCATTTTTCTAATCTCACTCCTATATCATTAATTGTACCAAAAGGACAAAAAGGGTGTATGCAAGATGGTGTAATTTAAGTCTCAAGTATTGTTTCATAAATCTTACCTTTCATTTTTTTTCATTAATATATTTGTATGATCTCGAATTTTCAGAAAAATAATGCATTACAATGTATAAAAATAAAATATTATTTACATATTGTGTCATGAATTCAAGCAGTGTTCCTGGTTTTCTAATTTAAAGGGAGAATTTATATTGAAAGAAAGGGGAAAATGAGAGACCTATATTAATGTTTTTATGCATTCGGTATTTGATTGGGGAGAGGAAGAATGACATTTTCACATACTCTCATATTTAGGCATAAAACTGATTTGCTTGTGCTGAGAGTGAACACATTTTTTTCTCCCCCAAAAGAGAGGAAACAAAACTTTCTCCCTCTTTTTTCTCTTGTGAATTCCAAATAAAAAAACTCTTTCCTTCCCATTTTCCTCTTCTACTTTTTCTAAGTTTCCATTTTATATTAATTTCCTTTCTCCCTTTTCTCTAGCTTTCTCCATCTGGTAGGAATCCATCTTATTTTTCTACTTTTTCCTTCCCATAATCCTCCACTTAATATTCCTCTTTCCATTTTGGCATATAACTTCAAAAAAAGAAAGAAAAAAAAACCATGTTTTGGCATACATACAACTTTTGTGTCTAAGTTGCACGCCTATACATAATCCTTGTTCTTGTAATTTATGATTTTTTTGTATCCATTAATTCACTCCTTGAATAAAATGAGAAATAAATTAGACAATGTGATCTCTGACATCTTCATATCCATTCATTTCTTTTAATTCATTTTGTAGTGGTTTGAAACCATCCTTTTGACTGCCATGCGAAGGAAATCTGGTGAAGAGAGACAACTTGTTGGTACCGGATTTGGACTCTCAAATTCTCAGCCCCTTGTTTTCTTTGCGCTATATAATGGGGTGTCATCTGATCCCATGGTAATCTCTAGATTCTCCGATCTCATCAGTAATTAAAGATCTTCATATACTTCAGCATAAAATCTAACTTCACCCATGCATTGGTCTGGTCTATCAGGCTTCCAGGCCTCATCCATTATGTGCCATTCTCTGGTCTAGTTTATTAGCATCTGAGCCGTGATGGTCCTTATTTTGTGTTATATAGGCCAAACTCGTCCCTGTCATTAATCTTTCCGTTTGGAGGCTCGATCTAATCACGTTCTAAGCTAATTTGTAACCGTCGCCAGTGAGCTAGCCTATATTACAAGCTTCATTATTAAACCAAAACTGGCATTAAACCCATGAGATTATGAAAGAATAGGCTATTCTTTTTTCAAATTGCTTTGACTACTTGAGGGGTGTGGTGGCCATTCTAACAAATCGACTCTTTTAGAACTTCCAAATTCTAAGTGCTTATCCAAAACCCACAATTGTTTTGTGACTCTTGTCCCTCTTGAAACAGAAACCATGCATACAAGTATACTAGTTTATATCTAGTTTTATGTATTTATAGTCACTATATCCTTATGAGAGATGAGATTGACAATTCCATCTTTAATTAACCATTATCCACCCCACTTGAATGAAAATCCTGGGTTTGTGTCGCGACCCCGGTGTCACACCCCGAAACCGGGCCCTGCAGTGATCTGATTTCGGAATGCGAGATTTTGGAATAAATTTGAAACTTTTGTTATATTTCCCAAGATCCGTGTGAATGAGGATAATAAAAATTCCATTACGATCAGAGTATATTTTCGCGGAAGCTAAACTGGTGTTACGACCCGAAGTCCGTGGCCATCGGATTCCGTGTCGCACTCGACCAATATCATAAAGCCATCATATAAGCCGTCTGGCACAAATCATAATTCAAAGAATACTGAGCTGGTAGCAACAGGACTATTTTTTTCCCACATATTCAAATTACAATTACCATTGTCTTAATTACAACCCAAGAAAAAGGCTAACAAAACCATACAAAATTATCCAACTAAACAGAACTACTACCCCCAATATTTATATACGAACTCTGGTGCCAAACTTGACATCTACATGATATCAATGGGCAGCCTCTCACGTCAGACCGGCGGCTCCACCGCCTCCTCCGATCAAACACCTAAAAATAGAAAGAGAAGAATCTGGCACCAAACAAACAGGGTCAGACACGATGGTCTAGCAAGCAAATAAACAAGTAATATGTAACATGGGCATTTATAAAACCTTATGGAATCATTGTAAATCCATTTAAAGAATCTAAACAATAATAGCAATAAATCATGATAAAACGATCGAAAGACCGAACATAAATATTAAGGCAAATAAACAAACAGTCTCTGGAGCATAAATATCTCGAAAAGATAACAGCCTACGCAAAACATTTAATAATTGGAATTACATTTAAAATCCTGGATAATAGAGACAATACGATAAAAGATCGATTTCATAAACATTAACAAATTCAAAGAATATAATGAGTATAAACAAATAAGAATCATAAAACAAATTAATAAACAGATAAAATATTGGCAACCACACATAGCTATATTCTCCTATTACCGAAGTAACAAGAGCAGACAGAACCGTAGCCACTACGCGTGGGACCGGAAACAAAATCAGAACCGTAGCCACTACATGTGGGACCGGCAGATAAAAACCGTTGCCATGGTCGGTACAGACAGAATCCAAACTGCAGCTGGCGGACAAATTAAAGATCCCAAGCCGGGTGATCAGCCCGACAAGGTGACCTAAGCCTGGTGGTGCCTTTAGTTTTCAAAACTCGAACCGATACAAATCAAACCATAATAATCCCTTTGGCTCATGGGCTCACACTACAAAGCTCTGGCCCCGTCTTGCCTCGAGGTTTTATTCTCGAAATAATAGTCTCTTTGGCTCATGGGCTCGCACTACAAAGCTCTGGCCTCATTTTGCCTCGATGTTTTATTTTCAAAATACTAATCTTATCGATGAAATCCCGAATGTGACGAACCACTCCAATCTCCTTCCAAATCGATTCGGAGAAAACATACGAATTTCCATGGTAAACCACTCAAATACACATCAAAGTAATTTGTATAAAATCATACGATCAATCCTTTCGAATCATGGAAAATCACATGATTTTATAACAAATCACCGATGCTATTCAAATTAGTTTACCGAAGAATACAAATACATTCTCTGACTTGAAATGGAACGGAATAGTGTAGAATGACTTAATGATTTGCCAAGGAACCATCTCAATGCACATTTAACCTTTAAACATTGATAAATAAAAGAATATGTTTGATGCCAATGAAAATCCACAACATTTAAATGATAAAGTGCGCATTGAGACTCAAACGATTCCCGGGTAATTTCACATATGCTCATTCTCTCATTGTTCTCATTCCCATTTCACAATTCCTCAAGTATCAAAATTTACCCAAAGCATTCATGGGCTCTTAAGCATAAAAAGGGGATTAACGGACCACAAATCAAGGAGGAGAAACGGGCTGAAATGGGCCTGAAACAGGCTTGAAAAAGAACCCGAAACAGTCCGCGAAATAGCCCAACAGAATGGGCCCAGACAGACCTGGGCTCGCTCGAGCGACCCAGGGTCCACTCGAGCTAAGCCCAGGCAGAACCTGGTCCGCTCGAGCGGCCCACTGGGTCGCTCGAGCGGACTGGGCTCTGTCCTAGTCCGAGCTGAGTGCATTTCTGCACTCTTTTGTGCATTTTCTTGATTCCTTTTCCCCCTCTTTCTTCCATACATATTTTCACAATAACTTGGACCCTTTCTTGACCTACACAAATCATCAAATCACCATTCATAATCAATCCAATTAATCTAACAAACACTTTTAAATCAAATCTTTTTCCTCCATTCTTTGAGCACAAACACTTTTACAAGAAGGAGGCTATATTTTAAGATGACCAAGGTATAAACAAACTTCCAATACATTGTAAAACAATAACATAAGAGGAAAACAAGCATAACATTACTCCATTTGTCCAAAACAAATCTATGAGTCATGAAGAGATTATAATATAGAAAGAAAACCATGAAATGGAACCTATAACATGGAATCATTATATTAAGTGGAGTATTCACTTGCCTCAAGCCAAAATGAAAGCTAAGATGCTCTTCAAACAATGCTCTAGGGTCTCAAGATCCCAATCTACAAAAACCCCCAAAAGTTTCCCAAGAAAACCCTAAAAATCAATCCTTTGCAAATCTCCAAGGAAAACTTTTGCATAAATGAGGAAAATACTCCAAAACCAAACCAAACCAAGCCTTTTCCCATTAGGTGGGGTCGGCTATATGGATTTGACGACGCCAATCAAATCTGTTTAGGGCCATGTCCTCCGTTAGATCCATGTAGGCAAGATCATGTTTAATAGTTTCTTTCCAACTTCTCTTGGGTCTCCATCTCCCTCTCCTACTCTTGGCAAACTCCATGCTTTCACACCTTTTAACAGGTGCCTCTATTGGACGCCTTTTAACATGGCCAAACCATCTCAGTCGATTTTCTCTCAAATGGTTTGAAAAACAAGGATCTCAAGTAAGAAATGCCATTGCTAACCTTTGGTAGCTCAAACAAAGAAGAAGGGCTTGAAAGAGGAATCTTCCCTAGCTCAAATCTCTTGAAAATGGCATCTTTGGAAAGCCAAGAGAGAGGAGAAGAGGATTAAGAGCTCAATCCTCCATTTAGCACTCAAGAGGAGAGGTTTCAAAGAGGAGAGAGAAAGTGCTGGGAGAAGGGTTCTCTCTTGAGCCTAGGGTTTGTAAGAAGAACAAATGGGGAAGAAGAAGAGCCCAAGGCTTTATAAAAGGGTTAAGTGGGCTGGGCCCCATGGGCCCCAATCTTACAAAGGCTGAAACTAACATTTGTGGGTCCCGAATGAGATCGACGAAGAGAACAAAATCGATCATCGAAATATTTACTTTCCAAAAAGTATATTTACCCCAAATTCTGAAATTTTTGAAATTTATGGGCAGATTTAGTGAAAATGTCATTTTTGCCCTTTTTCTCGAAAAATGCGATTTCAGAGCATCAAATCAAAATGGTCAAAACATGAAAGTTGTTAAACTCAATAAAATGAGTCAAAAGGAGCAAAATTTGTAATTTTTCCAAAATAAGAATAATTTCTCACAAAAATACATTTTATAAAGACCGGGTTAAACTAAAGTCAAGGGTCTTCAAAATCTCCAAGGCTATGAAAAATCTAGTCAAACTCAAAGACAAAGTCAAAACCAACTCAAATCTCACTTAACAAGTCAAACCATGATTAAAACAATACTAAACAGAGAAATTGGGGGTCGGGGTCTTACATCCTCCCCCCCTTAGACCCCATTTGGTCCTCCAAATGGTCTAAACCAAATCAAAATAAAAAACCCAAAAGAAAAAAGAAAACACTGACACCCTACGCTGAACCTCGGCAACTGAGATACCCTCTGATCAAACCTGACGGTGAGAAGCACGGTCAACAACATTCTGATTTGGTTGAAGGCTTCACACTTTTCCACATATCTGCTCAAAAACATACTTCTCTGACCAAACTAGAGTTCAACAATTCTTCTAATCATCCTTGGTGTCATCTGTCGTTCCTGTACTGGATCATTTCTTTTACTTACCTCGTCAGTCACTGTCGGTCCAAGAAACTGCAAGTTCTGTCTCTTTCTAGCAGCTTGGAATTCTGTGCCTTCAGTTATACCGAGCTGTACACCATATCCCTGATACTTGCATGAAGATGTGATCGTAGACATGCCTTCACTGAAAAATCTTCATCCCGAAAAATTCTGAAATTCCACATGTTTGCTCTAACTATGTTTCTCGAATGCATCATCAGCTTCTGGCTTCCAAGAATATCATCAATCCTTCTTCGTTCTGAAACCACAAACTCCAAATTCTATAGGTCTCCTGTCACTAACTTGGTCTACTACAACTCAGATGTCATACTGCTATACACCAAATGTTAAACTGCCATAACCTGCTGAGCTGTTCTGTGTCGAAACTTCGCATGGCTTGCCTCTTCAGATTTCACTCTTCGAGTCTTCTACCCTTGACATGTAAAGCCGACCTTGGAATTCCAATCTGTGTTCACAACTCCATATTCCAAATTTTTCTGTGTTGTACTCAGAATTCCTGCCCATATCTGATTCCATCTGCTTGCTCCTCTTGATCTCTTACATGGTACTGTGTTATCAACAAAATAGACTTGCCAAGCTGGCATCATTTCCTGATAAGCTGAAACTTTCAATCCAAGTCTTGAATGATGTTTACTCCCTCATAGATCCAACTTTGTCTCCAACTGAACCAGTACACGTCCTGACATCCATCAACCCTTCAATTCATATACCTCCAAACTGCAACCATAAGCTATTACAACTCATTCCATTTGAAACAAAACAAATCTTAAAATCTTAAACATAAGGACTAAAACAATTACTTAGTTGAATTTCATCATTTTAAAACATAGTAGAAACCGAACCTCCAAATTGTCAAATAAAGCTTAATAAATGAAGTTTGTCAAATTTTGAATATAAAACAACATGATTCGTTTAAAATTCACATTTTCATATCCCAACAAATCATTGAAACACTTGACAATTTCAAATCAGGATTTCAAAAATAAATCAGGTTCATATAGTATGACTATACATCAAACTTTGTTGAAATCTGAGTGTTAATTAAACACTAAACCTTGTTGAAATCTGAACTCATTCTTTCATAAAAATCTTGTAGAGATCTAAGTACAGCTGACCGTTAAAACAAACGTAGAAACCTGTATATAATCTAAACACAAAAACCCTTAGGAAATTCATTTTGCATAGCCAAAGAAAATGAATCAATGAAATAGAAATTTCACATCGTACTTTGAAAAAGAAACACAATTTTAGTTACATGTTTTTAAAGATCAGTTTATCCACTAGTCCCTACAATCCATCATTAAAAACACCCATCCATTTCTAACCAAACATATACAAAATTTTGAAATCTTTAAGGTTTTGAAATGTAGATGTCAACATTTAAGAAAATCAAAACAAGAGCAAAATTTCCAAGATCATTGTAAAACAATATCTTAAGAAGATTAAACATAATTCATTGTTTAAACACTGCAAGAATAAGTCAATAGACATTAAGGAAAAACATAACAAAAGATGAAAACATCACGAAAATCATTCTCACCAAGAAATGGACATCACAACAACTGAGGTATTCACTTGCATCTACACGTTGTCCAATCCAATATCCTGTAAGTTGGTAAAGCCCACAACGTTTCCTTTGCCACCAAAAATTGTCTTGACTACAACTAACATCCACTTGGTATTACCGCTGAATCAACTACACTGGCTAAGCTGCAAGTTATGGAAATCCTCAACCAAAACTATGACAAGGCTCATTGAATCCGGAAAATCCCTGAGTTTCTTGTACTAACTTCTAGTCTTACTAACTAAGAATCACTTCTCCCTTCATAAAATCAATAGCTGATATGCCTTTTGCAGTCCTTCATCTTGGAAAGATGGTCTGAGTTCACCCAAAATCCACATTCACTTACCTTGGTACGCCGCATGACGCTCTCCGATTAGCCGAAAGGGGGTCTCCATGTATTAATCAAGTTCTACTTTGGCGGGCAAATGCACATGTCTTCTCTCATTAACCACAATGAAGATGCTGAAGGCTGAAAGTCTGCTTATGTTCTCCGAAAACAACATACTAAGTCCACAAGGTTCTCAGCCTCCGACACAAGCACAGACAAAAGACACTGAACAAGAGTATGGAGACTTTAAATTCTCCACCACTAAGGAGGAAATTTGGTCATCCAAATCTCCTAACAACAAGAACTAAAAGAAAAGACAAGCAAAGTCTCCGAACTAAAAGAAAAGCATACTCAAATTCAGAGAAACAAAGACAAGAGAAAACAGATCGACACAATCTAACGAATCCTCACCACACGTCTTAATGTCTCTAGAATATTTTATTTCCTAGAAACTAACCAGCTCTGATACCAATCTGTCACACCCCGAAACCGGGCCCTGCAGTGATCCGATTTCGAAATGTGAAATTTTGGAATAAATTTGAAACTTTTGTTATATTTCCCAAGATCCGCGTGAATGAGGATGATAAAAATTCCATTACGATCAGAGTATATTTTCACGAAAGCTAAGTGGAAGGAGAAGTGAGGAAAGAGAGAGATTCAGAAATAGCTCAAAAGTTCACTTCAGAACTCTGCCTGCAGGTCGGCGGTCACCTGGCGGCTAGCCTCGTGATCCCATGCGGCTAGCCAAACTTGGTGGCCAGCTCTCCAGAAGCCTGCAATTCTGGTAGTGGAGCGCGGTCGGCAGACGGTCACCTGGCGGATAGCCGCGTGACCATCTGGCGGCTAGCCGCCTCACTGGCGGTCAGCTTTCCAAAATACAACGTTTTTCCACTGTAGCATTGGCGGTCACCAAACAGTTACCTGGCGGCTAGCCGCCCGTTCCACAGGCGGCTAACCGCCTGGCCACCGCCAGCTGACCGAGATTATGTAAAACCAAAAACCTTCTTAAAATTTTAAGAGACCTTTTTAGGCTATGTTTTAACACCCTAGCTTATTATACGTCCAATGGAAACCTAAGACCTCAATAGCTTTAGAAATTAAGATGTTATCACTATGCCATGGATATTAATTTAGTGAAAATTTCTATTAAATGGTGACACCAAAAAAAATAGTAGTTCACTGAATTTATATCGAATTGGATGGTGATAAATATTAGATAATTAGTTTAGGTTAACTAATAGTTACCTTAAATCCTTCAGTTCAATATTTTATACATTAGTACGTTTTAAATATTATTCGGAATTGGTTCTGTTAGAAAAAATATGATTTGATTTGATTTGATTTGATTAAGGTTATCCTTTGGAAACTCTATTCGATATTGATTATTATTGATTAGATTGAGTCGGCACAACTTAGCTTCGACCTTGTGATGCCCGACGGGGATAAACTTGATTTAGTTTATTTGAGACAACTGCAGTATGTCATCTGGAGCACCGGAACTCCAGAACCGGGTAGCCAGTTAGCCTTTGGCCGGGCCGCTGGGGACATCCCAACTAGATTTGCTCTCTTTTGAGAGGATGGGCTTGATGTAGTAGCCATTTGTTATTTATTAGTATTTATCGATTTCAAGAACATGCATCAATCTATTTTAGTTAAACTAACAATCTTTCTTTTACAATTGGTGTTTTATAAATCCATTTTCATTTAATTCACTTGAATTATTATGTGTTCCCTTTTATTGCTTATGCTTGCCATTTCGTCGTATTTGAGGTACTATACTTGGTGTCACAGGCATAGATGCAGATCCTGGGCTTGAGGAGGCCCAGACGGGAGAGGAAGAAGCCCAAGAGGTTCCTCCAGGATTAGAGGAGTGGCCCGATGTTGGGCAAATGTTGAAACTCCTCATTCATAGAGCGCCACATACTTTTGAGAGTTGATAGTTAGGGTGTGACTAACTTTTTTTGTGTTGTCACACTCAATCTTCTTTTATATTTTAGTTATACTTTTGGTATTGTTGTATAGGGTACCCCCTTGCGGACCCTCTTTTGTTAACAATGTATATACTTGTAAAAGTTCTTTTGTATTAAACTTTAATATTTAAAAGGACTGAATGGGGAGTGATATTCATTTTATAATTACGATTTCCACTTACTTGAAGTGTTTTTATTGGCTCAAGTGAGTTAGACTCACGAGTGGAATCGGTTTATCTCCTTCGTATGATTGTATTTGACTTACGACAGGTATTATCACACGGGAGTACGTGTGTCCCGTCTCGAGGATTGCCCTAGGCCAGGGTAATTCGGGACCGGGATGTGATAAGTGTTGATTGATCCTCTCTATGCAAATGTCAAATAGTTCCTTGTATGGTTGTGCTCTTAAGTTATATTTGTAGATACCATACTAGATCCTCTTTATGCTTTCTAGTCATTATTTTTGAAATGGATGGTTATGATGTTGATTCATGTGTATTTTCCTTGTGATGTCATTCTTATACATGTTTCAATTTCATAGTAGTGTTCTTGATCATATGAACCTCTTTGAAATCCATTTCTTGTATTTCATAGTTATATCTATTGTTTGATGGATTTCTTAGATGTTGAATCCATATGATTTTGACACTTTAAAAATTGCATACTTCTCTAAGCTATATCCTTTTATGGAATTTAACATGTTCATCACTATGCTCATTAGTTATATCATTAAAAGTGATGAATATTCATTTATGATGCTTGATGGAATTTTGTGTTTGTCACATCCTTGCTCTTAATCATGTTTCATATTCAATTGGTTTCAATTAGTATAATTTCCAATTGATGTCATATCTTGAGAATGTGATAGACCATGTACATTGGATTGAACTTAATAGTAATATGTTCCATGTCACATTCCATTAGCATCATATGTTCCATGTCACATTCCATTAGCATCATATTTTTCTTGATTGCCACCTCTCATGCTTATATAGTTAAATCTCTTAACCACCATGTTTATATGATCATGGTTGGTTAATGGTCGAGGTAGGCTTCTTGTTTGAACTTCATTGCACTCATCTTGCACATGATAAGTCATATTTAATGATTGGATGAAATGATTTCAACTTATTCATAGCATATGATTTTCATAGTTATATTAATTGATGCTATGTTCCCTTGACCTTGCTCTTTATATTGGTAATTTGATCATATTGAGCTTTATAGTCAATTCGTATCTAATCATTTCCTTTAAGTTAACCCTCAATTGGTTAAACCATCTTTTTCTTGCACCAAATAGTTAAATTCTTGTCAAAAGTTTGACAAAAGGAGAGTATGGATTGAGGGGGAGTGTAAACCTTCTAAGGAAGCATTAGCTTTGATCAAATTCACCCTTGCATTGGCTTTTTACCCTTATAACTTTCAACCCATACATGATACCCTATTATGTATTTTATTTTCGGTTTCTTTTGTTAACAGGTGCTACTAAAAGGTATTTTTCTTATTTTATGTGTGTTGGTACCTTTGAAATTTAATGTCAAAGGGGGAGAGAGTGCTCAAGTTGCCTAAGGGGAGAGAGTGCTCAAGTTGCCTAAGGGGAGATATTGTATTATCTTTCAAAGGGAGAGAATGCATATCTTGCCAAAGGGAGAGAGTGCTTGGTCAAAGGGGGAGAGATGAAAGAACAATGAAAGAAAGCTTGGGAGCTAAAGAAGATGCTTGGCAAAAGAAAGAAATATGAAAAGAAAGCTTGAAGAATGATCAAGCTCCAAGCATCAAGAAGTTGAAGAAAAAGAGCTAGAGCCCAAGCTAAGTGAAGGAAGCATCCAAGAGTTTTCAAGACTTGTCCAGCTTAGGAGGAGCTGAAGACTTTGTGTGAAATTTTAGTGTTGAGTAAGTTGCCATCAAATTACAAAGGGGGAGATTGTTAGGGATTTTGTGTATCGCAATTTGATGGATGCATTATCATTTTAATCATCATTTGAAGTTTCACACATGCATTGATTTAGAAAATCTCGAAATCTATATTTACACATGCATTGATTTAAGTCTTTTAAAATTCATGTTTCATGCATGTTTTGTTTTTAAACTTGGATGCATTTAAATTTGAAAAGAATTTTTATTATTCAAGCAAGCCATTGGTTTTAATCTTTCAAATCATTTTAGGCTTTTTATATTTCATGATTTTAAAACACTCAGATTGATTTAAATCATGATTCTAAGCTTGATTTATTGGCCCAAAAGCCCCCAAAGAAATTCTCTTTAAAATATGCAAAAAAATGGGATTTTGGTCCCTGGGCCCGGGCCGACCCACAGTGTGGTCGGTCGACCTAGCCCATGGACTCGGTCGACCGACCACACTGTGGGTCGACCGAGCAAAGAGCTGTTGGGCTACTTTTTCAAATGGTCTAATTTTTTACCGTTAAGGGGAGGTTGACCGAGCCAAGGTGGGGGTCGACCGAAGACACGCAGAAACCCACTTTTTGGGTATATATACTAGTTCATTCTATGAAAAATTTGAGGGAATTTTAGACCCTCCTTGAGATGTTTTGAGGCCAAACAAAGGGGAATGAGCTAAGGAATACTAAGGGTCATTTGGAAAGCTAAAGCTTGCAATCAAAAGTTAAATCATCTAAGTAAGCTTGCTTTTCCTAATCATATGTTTTCATGCTTTGCTTTAATTATTGGTAAATCTTTTCTAGCATGTCAAACTATGATTTGTTGTGTCCTTAACATGTATATGTTTTGAATTGATTTATTGTTTTGGATGCAACACCTTGATTCAAACCAAGTAGGACTCAAATTGGTATATCTAAGTGAATCATGTTTTGAAAACATCTTTGAAATTATATGTAACATGATTCCTATACTTGGTTGAATATTTGGTTGTTGTTTTTCATCATAAGAAAATCTCTTTCAAATCTATCTTATGTTTTGGATTCAACAAATTCACAAATCACATGTATTTTGTTTTAAAGTTTCACAACTTGTTTAGCATTGATTGGTATATCATTTTCAAGTTGTATTTTTTAATTACATGAGATTTGTCCCTTCACTTCAATCAAATTTATTTATGTGTTTTACACTTTCAAATGCTTTAAGCATACATTCATTGAGCTTCATTTTTAATTTTATTGAAATACTTATGCATCACATGTTTTGTTCTTTGAATTTCACAACTTGTTTGGAATAGATAGGTATATCTTTTACAAGTTGTTTTTAACATGTGATTAGCATTCTTTCCTCAATCATAAACGTTTTCATGAGCTAAAACTTTTAAAAGCCTTTGGCATACATTTATGATCTTTTATTTTCAAATTGATTGAGGACATCATGCATACACATTGTGCATTCATAGTGTGTGTGTGTGTGTGTGTGTGTGTGTGTGTGAATTAGATTTTCACTTTCATATCCGCTTAATTAAGAGGCATTGTATTGGGCTAAAATTGTATATCCATCAAGTGTATTTTAGACACTACTTAGAGAGAGAACCAACCTTTCGGTTGCATAGGTTATTGCTTAGCCTTAGAAAAGCATATTGTAAGAGGTTATTGCTTAGCCTTGGAAAGCATCTTGTAAAGGTTACTGCTTAGCCTATTGAAAAGCATACATAATGGAAATCCGGTGGGGTGTAGGAACACAAGCCGGTAGTGGATGTAGGCATTGAGGCCGAACCACTATAAATCATTGTGTGATGGTGCATGCTTTGTGGTGATTGCTTTTGTTAGCTTCCGCATTTAGATTGATAATCATCACTAGTGGCTAATTTAATTTAAAGAAGTTAAAATTGGTCATAATTGGTCACTAACTAGAAGCTCACCCTATTCACCCCCCCCCCCCTCTAGGGTAAGGATCCAGGATTACACACTGCTGCCGAGCTGGAGAGGGCCGAGTCATGCCCAGCTGGTACTATTTCCGGAGCTGGTGTGGCCTCGATGCACTGCTACCGAGCTGGAGAGTGGCACTGCTGCCGAGCTGCATAAGGCCGAGAGATGTCTAGCCGGTACTCCTACCGAGGCTAGGACGATCTTGGTGGCCTGATCTTGTCGTCTCCCTAATGCTCTGTAGCAGTTAGGTTATTGTCAAGTTCTATAACTTTGGCGAGAATTGAGAGCAACAAAGAACGCTTTTTTTGATCTTGACAATTGAGTACAATTCAAAAGTAATATTTCTTAAGGTGCATCGCATTCCATGGGAATGGTAACTCTTTACCATCCATGTCCTCAAGTCTGTATGCTGATTGCCCGGCAGTTGAGGTCACCTTGAATAGCCCATGCCAGTTCGGTGTCAGCTTGCCTTCGTTGGGATTCTTATCTGCAGGGAGTGTCTTCTTTAAGACCAACTCTCCAACTGAGAATCTCCTTTCTTTGACTCTTTGATTGTAGCCCCTGGCCAACTGTTGCTGGTATGCAGCTAGGTGGATAGGCATCTCTTCGCTCTTCGGCCAAGTCCAGCTCTTGGGCCAGGTTCACTTTATTTTGGCCTTGATCGAAGAGTTCCAATCTCAAAGTCGGGAGGCCGACCTCGTGTAGGATCACAGTTTCCATTCCAAAGGCCAAGGAGAAAGGTGTTGCTGAAGTGGAGCGTCTCGGAGTAGTCCGATATGCCCATAGGACACTCGGAAGTTCTTCCACCCATCTCCCCTTAGCTCGATCAAGTCTCTTCTTGAGTCCATCGAGCACCACTTTGTTTGAGATCTCAGCTTGACCGTTGCATTGTGGGTAAGTCGGAGTGGAGTGGTAGTTCCTCATGTCGAGCTCCTGGGCAGAAGTTTCTGAAGAGGTTGGAATCGAACTGGGTCCCGTTCTCCGAGACCAAAGCTCGTGGGATGCCAAACCTCGTGATGATGTTCTTCCATACAAAGCCTTTTGAGTCCTACTCGGTGATGGAAGACAGTGGTTCTGCTTCTACCCATTTGGTGAAGTAATCGGTGGCTACTATTAGCCACCTCTTATTCCCTGGAGCTCAGTGGAGTGGTCCAAGATGTCCAATCCCCATAGGGCGAAGAGCCATGGACTGGAGAGTGGGCTTAGATCTTGTGCTGGCTGATGGAGGAAATGTGAGAATTCCTGGCATTTCTCACACTTTCTGGCATATAGCTGAGCATCCTTCTGCATGTAAGGCCACCAGTAGCCCTAGCTGATAGCTCGGTATGCCAGTGACCAACCTCTAATATGGCTTCCACAGATTCCTTCATGGATTTCGTATAAGAAGTCTTCGATTCTGCTCGGGTGAACACACTGAAGGTAGGGGCCAGTATAGGATTTCCTGTAGAGCTTGCCTTCTGGAGACAACCAAAATCGAGTTACTTTAAGCCTTATCTTGTGCGCCTCATTATTGTATTCAGGGAGTTGATCATCTCTGAGATAAGAGATGATTGGGTCCATCCAGCTCGAACCGAGATCAACACATAGAATCTGCCGAGGTGGGTGAAGCTCTATGCTGGGTTTTTCCAATGATTCCACCTCCACAGTCCTCTTTCTCCCAGCCTCGACGGCAGAGGCTAGGTTGGCGAGGGCGTCGGCATGAGAGTTAGAATCTCTGCCGACTTGCTGGACTTCGACTCTTTCAAACTGAGAGAGGAGCTTATTTGCATGAGCTAGGTAGGCTACCATCCTTTCGTCTCGAGCTTGGTAGTCTCCATTCAATTGGCTCGTCACCAACTGGGAGTCACTGAAGACCACCAAGTACTGTGCCGCCAGGATTTTAGCGCTGTTGAGCCCTGCTATCAGAGCTTCGTACTCAGCTTCATTGTTGGATGCCTTGAAGTCAAGTGTTAGGGCTTGTTCGATGACGAGGCCCTCTGGAGATTGAAGGACTATGCCAGTGCCAGCCCTTTTGGAGGTTGAGGATCCGTCGATGAAGACCTTCCAAGTTGAGTCAAGGAACTGCTTCCAAGATTGCTTTTCTTCTGTCTCAGTGACTTCATCCTCATTCCCTTTGTCCCCCAGTTCGGTATCGAGTAGGCTCGGCGCCGAACTAGGAGAGATGAACTCTACGATGAAATCCGCCAAAATTTGGGCTTTGATCATCGTTCTCGGTTGATACTGGATATCATACTGTCCCAATTCGACGGCCCATTTTGAGATTCTTCCAGAGAAGTCTGCCTTTTTTAAAAGGGTTTTGAGTGGATGTTCTGTAACAACCACTATGGTGTATGTCTGGAAGTAATGAGAGAGTTTGGGAGAAACACTGACGAGTGCTAATGCAAGTTTCTCCAATGGTAAATACCTAGTCTCGGCATCAAGAATGATCTTGCTCGTATAGTAGATAGGCCTCTGTTGCCTGTGTTCCTCTCTTATGAGTACCGAGCTCGCTGCATGATCCGAGACCGCCAGGTACAAGTAGAGCGATTCTCCCTGTTTCGGAGTTGAAAGCAAGGGTGTGAAGCCAGATAAGCTTTGAGCTCTTGCAGAGCTTGGTCGCACTTCGGAGTCCATTGGAATTGCAGGCTTTTCTTCAAAAGCTGAAAGAAAGGTCGGCATTTGTCTGAAGCTCAGCTGATGAAGCGGTTGAGCGCGGCAGCCATGCCGGTGAGCCTCTGAACTTGTTATGCCGTTGTTGGACTCTGTATTCCTTGGATTGCTGAGATCTAGTCTGGATTTGCTTCGATTCCTTTTCTTGTGACCATGCTTCCCAGGAATTTGCCGGAGCCGACACCAAAAGCACACTAGGAGGCATTCAGCTTGAGCTGGAACCTCTTGAAGACGTCAAACGCTTGACTTAGGTTTGCTAAGTGGTCCTGTGTCCTTTTAGACTTGACAACCATGTCGTCAATGTAGACCTCCACTATTTTGCCGAGCTGGGCCTGGAACATTTTGGTTACCAGCCTCTGGTAAGTTGCCCCCGCATTTTTTAACCCAAATGGCATCACTTTGTAGCAGTAAATGCCTTTAGGTGTTATGAACGCGGTTTTGTCCACGTCAGGCCCATATATCGAAATCTGATGGTAACCTCGATAAGCATTGAGGAAACTCATCCTCTTATGTCCGGCAGTGGCGTCGATCATCTGGTCGATTTTTGGAAGGGGAAAGCTGTCCTTAGGCCATGCTTTGTTGAGGTCGGTGAAGTTGACGCAGACTCTCCATGTTCCAGTTTTCTTCTTGACCACCACTGTATTGGCCAACCAGTCCGAGTAGTGGACTTCTCTAATTGCCTACCTTCCAGCAGCTTCTCGACCTCCTCGATCACGGCTTCAATTTGTGGGATCCCCGTTCTGCGGGCCTTCTGGACCACAGGTTTGTGCTTCGGGTCCACGTTCAGCTTGTGGCACATGATCTCGGGATCAATGTCAGTCATCTCATAAGGGGTCCAAGCGAAAACCTCTTTGTTCTATAACAAGAAGTTTAGGAGCTCGGCCCTCTCTAATTCGGCGAGCTGGCTTCTGAGCAGAAAGTATCCCTCAGAATCATTGGGATTGATCCTAAATTCGGTCAGGTCTTTGATGCTCTTCTGTTCTGGAGCTCGGCCAATGCTGTCCAGTTTTGCTTCTAGCTCGGCCATATGCACCTGCCTTGGTTCATCCTCACCAGGTACTACGGCCATCAAGCACTGCTTCGCCATTTGCTCGTCGCCTCTGACCGTGACAACCTCAACTCTGCCGTCCCCGTTTTCTAATGGGAACTTGAGTTTTTGGTGGTGAGTGGAAAGCACTGCTTCCATGCTATGCAGCCAGGTTCTCCCCATTATAGCATTGTAAGGAGATGGTGCATCCACCACAAGGTAGTGGACTGGCATAGAGGTGCCTTCAACTTGACCTTTTAGGGAGATCTTCCCCTTGGGGTATACGGGCTTTGAGCTGAAACCCACTAGGGGAGTACGTGCCTCCTGCAAGTCCTCCTCTCTGAGACCCATCCTTTTAAAGCAGTCAAAGTAGAGGATCTCTGATGAGCTGCTGGGGTCCATGAGAATCCTTTGTACCCTGTAGTTCTTCAACTTCAGGGTCACGATCAGTGGATCACGGTGGAGGAGTTGGACTCTGGCTAGGTCCTTATCTAAGAACCAGATCTTGGGCCTCTCTGTCCGAGCTTTCTTGGAGGCTGGTTCAAGCTCGGCTGTCATCACCTGTTTGCCGTGTGAAGCCCTCCTGGCCTCGGCACGAGCTTGGTTACTCCCCTTTGGCGTAGGAGCTAGGTGAATGACTTTGGTCATTCTCTCTGACCCATCGCTGTCCTGATTGTCATCATTTCGGCGCTCAGCTCGGTTGATGTTTCTATCTCCTTCTTTGACATAGTCCTTCAAGTGCCCGTCCTTGACGAGCATTTCGAGATGGTACTTGAAGGCCATGCAGTCCTCTGTTATGTGCCCATTTTGTTTATGATAGGAACAAAAATTACTTTGATCTCGGGTGGAGGGATCGCCCTTCATCGGCTGCGACCACTTGAAGTATGGTTGTGTCTTGATCTTGCTGGGGAGCCTATAGATTGGCTCTTTGAAGATTGTGTTCACAGCCTTGTGGGTGGCAACAACTGACTGGAATTTCTGCTTGAGCTTCTTGCTGCCCCCTGAGGTGGGAGCCGGGACCGCTGCCGAGCTTCAAGAAGCCTGGTTTCGGTCCGCGTCCTCTCTCCGAGATGCCTTCTTGTCTTTCTTGGAGGCTCTACCTTCATGCCAGAAGCCAAAGCTCTCCCGAGCTCGGACCTCGTCCTCCTCTTGTTCAACAAACTGGTTTACCCTGACCATCAATGCTTTCATCATGACAATAGGGTGTCTGACCAAGTCCTTTCAAAGCTCGTTGCTTAGGAGCAGAGCTTGCTTGAAAGACTTGATTGCCACCTCGACGGTGGAATCTTTGACCTGACTATAAATGGTCCTAAATCTTTTGGCAAACTGAGTGACGTTCTCGGTCCGTCTCATTCTGAGAGCCATTATGTCGTCATCGGTCTTGGGGATGACTATGTGTGCCTGGAACTTTTCTGCTAAGGAGTTCTAGAGCTGTTGCCAGCTCGAAATTGACCCCTTTGGAAGCGCACAGAACCACTTCAGGGGAAGGTCCCCTAGACTGGAGGAGAAAACTTTGCAGTTTAAGTGATCGGAATCACCCCAAACCGACATCCTCTGGGTGAAGTGTCGGAGATGTGCTACTGGGTTAGAAGTTCTGTCATAGAGGACGAACCTCGGGACATTAAACTTGTCAGGGAGAGCAAAGTCCCTTATCTTCCGAGAGAAAGGTGATGCGTCGAGGTCGGCAGAGTCATAGGCGTTCAGCAGGTCTCGGGTGAAACCGACCACTTCCATGTTGCGCTGAACTGTATGTTTGACGTGCTGGTCAAGCCAGTTTCTCAAATCAATGCCGACTTCCTGATATCCGCGAGGAACGGGTTGCCATCGTCGTCGCCATTGGTTTGCTGATGGGATTGATGCGATCCGACTGCTATCAGAGATTTATCCTTTCGGGGATGGTCCAGCCGAGGATTATTTTGTTGGGAAGGTGCTGTCACCTCCCTTGAAGATGAATCCGAACGAGACTGATGTTCTCTAATGATTACTGCACCAGCCGTTGGTCCAGATTTCTTTTGGAGAGGAACAACCAGCGGTTGCTCCGGTAATAATGGTTGTAAAGTCTTTGAAGGTTCTCTGCCTTTTTTGGTTTTTGGAGGCATGGTGTTTGGGAATTTTGGTTTGATACCTTCCCACAGACGGCGCCAATTGTGAGGGCCTAAATATTACAGACTTTGAATGGTGGCTTAGGATGAGCTTAATGTTGCTTGATATTAATGGAGTGCCTAAAACCTGAAAGGGAAGAAGAAGAACAGCAGTCAAAGACCCTGACTGTAGTCAGCGCAAGGCTCTCTGATGCCTAAGTTAGTTCTGCAACTAAGCAAAGTATGGAGATGGAGAAGAGAGAGTTCAGTGTGTAGGCATAATGGTTGCTCTGTGTATATGAGTGTTTATTATGGCATATGAGTCTATTAAGGCATACAAGTTCATGGAATGAGCCTCTCTATTTATAGAAGAAGGGATGCTTGGCTTTGGGGATGATGTCCTGTCACTCTGACAGGGAGTCCTGTCACTTTGACGGGTACTTGAGAAGTACTGCCCATCTTTCTTTAATTGCAGTCCCATCATAGCCCACCTTTCTTTAAATGGAAGTCCCCTCGTAGCCCACTCTGTCCCATCGGGCCTTACCCTGATGCCTTGAGAGCCGGGATGCAGTTCTGTCAGGGATTATGGGCGGTGGAGACAACTTCTTGTCCAGTCGCACGTTCTGTAACGTGGCCGAGCATTCATAGAAATACAGCTGTCAGTGTCCGTCTTGGCTAGCATGCTGGCACCATTGCCGAGATGCGTGACCGAGGCCTAGACACGGTGCCGAGGTCAGGAATGACCAAGGTTGGGAATGACCTTGATCTCGGTTGGCGCTCTGGCACTGTTGCCGAGGTGCGCATGGCCGAGACCGAGACATGCTTAGCTGGTACTATTACCGAAGCTAATGTAATCTCGGTATCTTGGAAATATCCCCATACAGAGAGCATCAAATCTTCCTAATGAGACTATTTTCATTTGTACAGTAGGGAGGGCGGCAAACCATTTTTCTATGGAAACTCTGTTCAATGTGGGGGCCACATCCTTGTATTAAGATACGCACAGGTGGGAAACCATAGGGAGCATCCCACTTGGTCTCTATTTTTCACTTCAAAATTGGGGATATGGAAGCACTTGGATTTCAAGTCAGTAATATCACTCAAGTCTAGATTGATTAAGATGCCCGTGGCATAGGATTCCTAGAGGGTGAGCTTCCTCAGATGAATTAGGATTGATAGATTAGGAGTGCAATTAAGGGGTCATTATATAGGATTTTTTTTTTGGCTCTCCCTATCTATATTTTGCACAAGAAGGGTTTTCCTCTAGTACTGAGGGTGGAAAAGGTAAAGAACCAGCCCAAGGTTGGTCTGATAAACAGGCAGCCTCGAAAACCCATATATGGATCTATTTATCTTCCAAGATTGTCCACCTCATGCCTTCTACAGGATTATTCAAGTTGTATGACAAATGTCACCTTGAGGTATACCCAGTTGTCCATAAGAGGCTGTAGCAAAGTGGAAGGTGCTCACTACTGCAACCTTGAGGTTGTAGGTTCACGTCGTTACCTATCCAGGAAAAAAAAAAGATGTTCTCTTCGCTGTCATTTCTGCAACTACACTTTCCTATATGTTCATAGAAAAGGAAGAAAATCATATTCCCATCTTACTATGTAATAAGGACATTCCATTTTCAAAAAGAGGAAAAAGTATGTGATACTCTATCTGTGTACAATAAATGGCTACCTGCCCAAGCTTCTTATAGGCAACACCTTCAAGTTTATTTATTTATTTATTGGCTAGATTGGGTCAGTATTACAGTACATGTGGGATAACTAGGCTCCCAGGATCAATCCATGGATGGCTACGTGAGATGAGACGCCTCTTTCCACTAGGCCCTCTCTTGATTCTCCCTAAAGTATATTATACTAAGTAAAGTTTATTTATTTATTTTCATAGATCTTGACAACATAAATTGGCTTTATATTAAGTTCTGCAACCTTCAGGAGGAGAAAGATGGAGCAAGTAGAACTCACCAGGTTTAAACTGAAATGTTGGATAGATAGAGATGGAACTATAAGACACCAGAAAACAATATCTGGCAGCATCACAGTACCTGCACAAGTCTGCTCAAATGAGCAAAAACAGCTTCAGTTTTGATACTTAAGCAAGAATCTACATCCCACCTGAAGAATCTCTCAACAAAGAAGATTTTCCAAGGTAGCTGCGGAAATATGCATCTAATGAATTCAGCTGTAATTCTTTCCCATGATATCAAATAAAGCATTACATACATAATAGAAAGCAACCATCACAACCTTTAAGTTATACTGTGACCATGAAATTAAGTATTGGTATGGACATAGCTAATAGTCTCAGAACACTAGAACATAGATACAAGTAATGTTGTCCATCCAATATAAGGGAACTCTATCAATGATCATGCCTTTACAGAGATAAAATCAATTAGAAAGGAAATGAAGAGCAAAAAGAATCTGAATATAGTGACTTCTATCATTCCTAATTGGTTGGTAGTTCATATTATATTAATATACTCTTGCAGCATACCTACAAATATACAGAAAAAATATGATGCCGGATAGATCACAAATGATGTAATATACCAAGTGTATTAATATATTCGAGTATAACAGAATACTATTGAAGCCATATCTCATGCATCTCTCTTTATAATTTCCTCTGCAAACCATCACTTGGCCTATAGAAATATCTGGCTACCATGGACTTGGAACTTGAGTCAAGGCAATGATGGTTTCACTCTATTTCCGTCGTTAGGCACGTATCTCTGTGAGTCTATAAAATGAGGAATGGAAAGCTACATTAGTTCAAAGTTTGGACTGACTAACCTGATAAACAGTCTGCAACAGATATCCCCAAAATCTGGTGTGAGGCCCCACCCCTTGCAGGCCCTCAATTTGAATTTGAATACTATATATTAGCGTAAGTATTTTAATTATACTAATTATGGGGTTTAGTTAAGGGTAATTATGTATTTTTCTAGGATTAGTCTAGTTGTGTAATTAGTAGAGTCAATAGGGTGTCTTTTGTTATTTTTAGAGTTAGTTAGTTTGTTAGAGGCCCTAGCTAGAAATTAGTGTTTACTATAGGGGGGTTTGCACCAAAGAATCTTCTAGAAGCCCCACCTAAAGACCAAACTACCCATGACCCTAACCCTAATCCTATTCAAACTATTAGGGCATTTTAGTACTTAACCACCCAAGCCCAACCTATATAACTAAACCATCTCCTTCATACGTATGTTACTACCATTTTCCTCTCAAGCTTCCCTCTCTTTTCTCTCTTCTTCCCTCTCATCTCTCTCAAAGTCTCTCCCAAATTCCCTCCAATTCTCCCATCTCTCTCTACTTTCTCTCTCTAGAACTCTAAGAAGAAGAAGACCTACCATCTTAGCTACATTGGATCTTTGATCATCTCTTTGTCCCCCTACCTTCATACAATTTCTTTGAGGCAAGTACCTTATGCTTTATATTATAGAATGCATGTTTTCTTTCAATTGATTCTGAAATTTTCAATTCATATGGTGTTAGAATTGCTAGAAATGAGTAGATCTACCCAATGAGCTTGGTTTTATGGAAAATTGGCCATTGATGGATGAGATCTCTCATTTGGAAGATCAATGGCCCGATTTGATGATGGATGGATGATTATAGAAGTGTTATTCTTGTTTGTTATGCTTCTGTGATGGATGGTAAATGGGTATGAGGAGAAAACTAGGGATTGGGTGACCTGTAGTGAATTCCTGGATATAAACAGTGTAAACCCATTTTGTTTGCGTTGAGACCGGGACCCAGGTGGGCCACTCGATGGCCAATCTGACCCATGGATCTGATAGAGGACCCACGGGCGACCCTAGATGGGCTGGTCCCATGGTGTGTGGACACCCCCTTGCCCACTATCCAGCGTCTGATCAGAGGGTGAGATGACTGTTTTCTAGAAAACCAGTTTTGGCTTGATTGGTTGTGGGACCCACAGATTGATCGGATCATAGATCTAGTCCGTCCATCAGGCCTGATATGGTGGGGCGACCATGGGGATGGAGTCTGATCTAGATTTGATCAAGAAGGGGCCATGATCCATGCGCGATTGGCGGTGAACACTAAACTATTAAACCCAAAGGATTTATTCCATTTTTGGGATAACGTGGGGCCCAGGTGGGCCACCTTGGAAATTAGGACCCCACATCTGATAGAGGGGCCCTGGGCGACCATAGTGGTGCAGCCTGATCTGAGTTTGATCAGTGCAGGGGCCACCATCCTTGGACTGTGGAGAACCTGGGCGTCATGTGTGTTCTGTTACAGAAACGAAAAGGAAGAGGATGAGTGGGTGCTTGGTGGTCCGAGGGTGCATGGGAAAAAGAGGAAACTGAGGGAGTATGGGGAAAGTGTAGTCCAGCAGTTCGTGGGGCCCAGGTGGGTCCCTGATTTCAGATCAGGTCCGGACATGGGATCAGGGACTGCTTAGTGACCTTGATGATGAAGACTGATCTAGGACTGGGACTAGTGGGGCCCACTGATCTAATGACCAATTAGTTTTATTAATTAAAAATCAAACCTATAGCTTCTAATGAACATAAATGAGACCCATTAGTTTTACAAAATAGAATAAAGAGCCACTAAGTCTTTAATGAACCTAATTAGAGGTGGGACCCTTAAGATTATACATTTGGGAATCACATTAGATTTTAAAATTAAATAAGCCTTGAGTATTTTAATAAACCCAATTAGAATACTTGTGTAACCTGGGATTTTCCTCAGACCCAGAGTTCAATATGCGTGGTTGACCGAACTCAGTTGTTTGGCCGAGGTCAGTGAATTGACCGAGCTCAGTGTTTGGCCGAGCTCAGTGTTTTAGCCGAGTTCAATGTTTGGCCAAGCTCAGTGTCTTAGCCGAGTTCAGTGTTGGGTCGAGCTCAGTGTTTTAACCGAGCTCAGTACTTGACTGAACTAAGTGCTTAACCGAGCTCAGTACTTGACCGATCTCAGTGCTTGACCGAGCCCAGTGCTTGACCGAGCTCAGTACTTGACCGAGCTCAGAGCCAGAAGACCGAGATCAGGTGACCGAGATCAGGATTTCCAACAAAGGAAGCTGAAACCTGGGACACCCCTTAGACAGAATTTGCAGTGTGCGCGATTGACCGACCAGGCTAGGAGGTCGACCGAGCACACTGGAAATTCCAAAAATTCAGGACTTAACCTGAAGGGTGAATACTCTCTGATCCAAGTGTGCCAGGTTGACCCCAAGCCAGGAGATCGACCGAGCACACTGTGTACAGTAAATTTCCCAGACTTTGGTTTCTCATGCTGTGATCGTTTTTGGGGCCCATTGACCATCCAAATAGACTTCCATCACTGTGCCAACCACAAGTCGATGGTGTGGCTCAACCTTGACTCGTGGGGTTCACTAAATAAGGTCTAGGTGATGTAATCTAAGATGATTCGACCTTTATACGTTACCAATGATGCACATAACTTCTGAGCACCAAACACGGTATTCTTTAGCATCTGTGGTTTCACTTAAAGATCAAATTACCTGAGATAGACCTGAACCTGAAAGTGGACCAATTACTTAGGTTGGACTGTTAATATCTCCCATTGATCCTTGTACTTGGAGATTCATCTCCCTCATATTATTACTGTCACTCTATTGTCTTTATTATTGCTTAGACCTGTTAATTAAATGGAAAATGGATGACCTGAACCTAGGACTACTTAGAGGTGACCCGGTAATATGATTGGGTGAACATTGACCCGTGTCTGTGGCTAGGCGGGCCTTTATGACCTAAGTTTGGATGTGGATTACCCTAGACTGGAGAGGTTAGATTGTATGTGCTTGTGACTCATCCTGGGTATAAATGGATCATATGTCATTGGAAATGGACTTGTGTCCTATTTGGACTGTTATAGACCAGGCCATGTATTTGGTGGGCCTTGGTATGGATCCAATGATTGGACTTGGACTTGGACTATGATCCATAGGTTGTATTGGGTACTTGGACCTCTTAAGAATTTTTGTTAGGACCTTGTTCACGCAAGGCAAAGCATAGACAGACACCGACCTTTATTGTTTCCTGAGTCGGCATAGACATTCACTCAGTTGATCTAAGCTCAGCCAGTTAGACTGATCATCACTGGTAGGAGCTATTGAGAGTGTTGTGTGGCTATCATGATGAGCATTGTTGGAGACAGACGGTGTGATACTGGGTCCGATCTTAGTGTGTATTGTGGATGATGATATTTGCAGGGCTAGATAATCCCCAGCACTGTGAGATTTTCCCCGCAGCGACTGTGTTCAGTATGGGAGGGCCGCTGCATAATATCCCGCGGTGTCCAGCTTGTGTGGATGTGCCATATTGTGTAGGTTTTAATATTATGTTTATCTTGATTCTATTTATTTATCTTGCTCAACTACCTAGGATCTGTACCATTGCTATTCTCTTAACTTTATTACTGTCTCTACTCATTTGATGCATACATCCTATATTATCAGCATACTGTGACTTACCAGATCTTTAGATCTAACCCACTCTTGGTGCTTAGGTCTTGACCCCGAGTATGAGGACGCAGAGCTTGCGCATGTCACAACGCCCGTAGTAGGTGACTACGGATGGGGACAGGCCGACCATGAGGTTGAGCTGGTAGATGGAGAGCCAGCACCTGGGGTTTGAGCGCCTTTCTTTGTTTTGGGTTTTGAACGACTTTTGTTGTGAGAAGGGTTTTGATTTTAAAATGTAATTAACCTTTGTTTTTCTCACTTAACATTTTAGGCTGGACTTCAGCCCGTTACACTTGATATATCATGATACCTTATACTTCAGCTATTTCTGATATTGCTTCCGCTTTATCCTTTATGCTTCCGCAATTTAACCGTTGTTATTGTATTGTTGAACAAGTTTTAAATTGGACCTCACTGCGGACCTACGATCTTGGAAGTTCTCGGATTTTTCGGGAAGTAGCGCCCCAATTTCGGTACTTTGACGACTTTCTCGGTATTCGGAATTGGGGCGTTACATCTGGCTTTTAGCTCTAGCTCCTCTTGCGCAAGACAGCTTTGCAATTTGATGGCAGCCATTACTTTGTTTGTTCTGAGAGTATTACTAGCAGATTTACTTCCTTCTAGATCTGCTTCACATGAACCATTGCCTTCCTCATTTGCAACTGGAAGGCTTGAGCATATCCAGCACCCATGAATTGATATCAATGACCCAAGCTAGAACCAGAGATTGTCAAAGGTAAAGTGAGAAAGGATTGAAAATATCTCCCAACTTCACTTGCTTGCATTCAAAACCGACCCAAATTTGCAGTTCCCCTTTTATCATGTTTGGAATAAGTAGGAGTCATTTTGTTATTTAGATGGTATACATCTCATAATATATAACTAGAATCGTCTTCATCAAATCCTGTCTCTTAAAAATGGATAAGAGTGAAAGTGCAGGGCATACCACAAAATAGATAATGGTTAATGTAAATGTCCACCTGCAAATCAATTGCAAAAGAATTGGATATTAGACAGTTGTTGTTACTTGTTACTAGAGATCTTATTTACATATTATGCAAAATTAAATCTAAAGTTCAATTCAACAAGAGTGCATCATTATGTAAGTGCATTGTGAGAGTGTCAATTCAATAGTAAATATCATCCCTTCTACTATGCAAGGCAGGAATTAGAATCACAATTAGTGGAACATTGCATATTTTCCAGGACTGCCGCATCAATGCTATGATTGAAATGATACTGATTTGGGCCAAAATCTTTGAAAAGAGCATCCCATTGTGTAGTATTTAATCCCGCGGTGGGTATGGATTGCCGGATTGGACTCGAGTGAAAGAAGTCCTGCAAACTTTCATATGTTTTTGAAATATTGAATTCTTTTGACACTTTTTTGAAAATCACCCAAAAGTTAAGAACTTTTTTGAGAATTTCCCTTAATTATATGTGGACTTTAGATTTCTGATGGTTTGCTTAAGGTAGAGCTTTTCAAATTGAATATGGTTTACAGGTTGGTAGAGATATTTAGAGCATAGATAATTTATATGAGTGCTCATTACCTATTAAAGATAGTGTATGTGTGTGTGTGTACATACGCACGTATTGGAATTTGACATATTATACTTGATATAGAATGAAATTTTGACGTTCCCCACTCAAATGGAAATCATGGGTCTGCCACTAGCTTCATTGTTCTCTTGATGAAAGATTGCTTGTTGGGTATTTTTCATTGCCGATCCTTGGTATGATGGTGATTTTATTGTACTCTTTATTAGAGTTTACTACATAAAAAAGGTTATAATTGTTACTATTATTATTGTGCATTATCGTAGATTGAGAATTAGGGAAATTCGAGACATATTCAATTGACCATCATCCGCCCCACTCGAATGAAAATCCTGGGTCTAAGTTTTACCTCTTTTTTTTCACTTTTAGCCACTTTTAGGAACATTCTTCTTAGAATTCCTAGGAATTCAATTCCACGAAACAAATCGGCCATTATTGTTCAAAACTCTTATTCATTTAACAAGTTTTTCCCCCTTTTGCACCCTTTTTGGTTTCTCCTTAGTGGGAAAATGCTAATTGAATTGATGATATCTAACTAGTGATAGGTAGTATAAATGTGTTCTTTAACCATTCAAGATTTTCTATAGTGATTACTATTGGATGAAGATATGAGGCAACTGCAACAAAATCTAGTTGAGGTTCAAATTGAAGCAGAGCATCTTCTTCTAGCACAACAGCAGGTTTGTTTTTGTTCTTATCTTTTTTGATACATTATTAATATTATCTTCATTTTCCATTTATATATATATAATGGCTTTGATCACTTTATTGGTTATCTTGTAATATGCAGCTGGTTGGAAATGATAAATTGAGGAATGGAAATAGGAAGGCCTTAACAACACTCCATAAGAAAGCTCGCACGACAAAAACTAGTGTTCCCTCTCCTTTTGAGGCGATCATGCAGGAAATTGAGGGGAGTGAATCAAGATCTTTGGTGAAGGAGGTTTGTCCGACATGTGATGATTACGACTCAAAAGTGCATACATGGATGATGTTCCTGGGCTCAGATGTTTTTGCTAGGGTACCATTTCATGCTGCTCATACCATATTAGAAAAAGGTCTGCCTCATTTACTACCTTAATTTTGGTTGTGAATTGAATTTAATATAAGAATTTTTCTTTTTGTAAATTTAAATTGCCAGGGTTGATAAACAAGTAGCTCAATAAATCTATTACCCTCTTTTTTTGAAGGTTTCTTATTTGCATCAAGACCAAGTTGTCAAATGGTTATTGGATGAAGTTGTGTAAGCACTGATTAGGGAATCCTCAGGATTAATTAAATCATACTTCCGTTGCACTGGCCCCAAAATGTGAGTAGCAGGAAGAATTGAGGGACTTTTATCTCATTAGTGCTTTCTGGTGGGTGTATAAAATATTATGTATTTTTTATTGATTAGGGGAAGTTATTCCTGACATCTTGGGCCAACTTGAGGTGCATTTGTGAGGATTTGATAGATTTGCAAATAAAGCGGTCCACTCAACGTTTAATGTGCATCAAGCATTTTAGTAATACGATTGTGGATAAAATCTACTACCGGCACTCTTGTACCTTTTAGCTCAATAATAATAATCATTTTGAGCCTCTTGATCATTTTCTTTGCAGTTATCTTATGTGCTCCGCCCAAAAACTTGGCATTCCTGATAAGATCTTCATTTATAACTGGATAATCCCATGACCCTTGCCCTGTGCCTATATTTTTAGGATGTCATCTACTTTGGGCTTCAGGCTGAGTGTAATTTATCACTTCTTTTTCTTTTTTTTTTTTTGAATGATACCTAATGTATCGCCTTATTATAATTTATTGATCCTTGAAGTTCTTCTCCATAACCTATTTCTTCGCTTGGATGTCAAAGTTTCTGCTTTATATTTTGGCATTTCTTAGCAAATTCTAACAGCTTATGAGTTTGCCTTCTCTGATTGCCTTTTGTAGATGTTGCATATAGCAAATATATAAATGCCTTTTGGCTTTGTCACACAACTAGGATAAAATTTGTAGCTACAGAAAGGTTCAACCAACTCCCTTTGCTAAAATCAAGCTTTATCTAAGGTCACTTCCATGATATAATTAGGAGTCTTCAATAATATGGCTTAACTCCACTGAAGTACAAACCATTCCTAACAAATTGTGACTGCCAAATCAACAACAACAACGGGGACTCATCTTAAGGTGCTGATTGTATAGGGGAAAACTATGACACTGATTCTTAAACACACAACACACACAACATATTTGAATGGTAACTGAAACACTATATTAAAAAGAAGGCATACAACACACCACCAAAATCAGGAATAAGAGACTTATACCCAGAGAACAAAAGGCAAACAATTACATGGTATAAGCAATCAAATGAAAAGCCCTATCTACCCCTTGATTCGCTAGAGAGTCCGCCATGGCATTCACCGACCTTATAACATGCTTAAACTAGACATAACCTTGAGAAGTAAGGACTTGATTTCCGCGCAGAGGAAGTGGAACCTCCAAGGACCCTCATTGCTTGAGATCCAAGACATAACATTTGAGGAGTCACTCTCCACCAATAATTTGTTCTGAAATGATGAGAAAAACAAAAGAAGAGCCTCTAAGATTGCCAACACCTCAGTCTCATTTGATTCCTTGATACCTACATTCTTAGAGAACATAAGTAAGACATCCCTTTCGTAGTCCCTAAGCACACCCCCAACACCTGCTGGCGCTGGCTTTCCTCTAGCTACCCCGTCCACATTATATTTCAAAAAGCCCCTAGGGGAGGACACCAAACTTCCACCTTCATTATTCTAGGCACTGAACAAAGCAAACAAGCCTCCTAATTATGAAAAATATCATCTATTTTGAAATTAGTAAACTCCTCCCTTACCAAAGCCCACTTCACTATTCGCCAAGTAATAAATGAAAGAAGATCGCCGTAGAGTCGTGGACCATCCTCACTCCGCTGAAAATTCCATCACTCCTTTCTTTCCAAATGGACCGCACTATGGCAAAAGGGACAAGTCTCCACAGAACCACCCCGCATCCTGAAAAGGGACAAAATCTCCAAGCTTCAAACATACTGATCATAGAACCTAACAAACACCATGCTAATCCGCATCTCTGACAGAAGTCTCTCCACGTAGAGGATGAAACATCACACTGTCTCCAACCCATTCTAACATAAAGGGCACACATCTGAAATCTCCTGCGAAGACAAGCTCTCCTTCTAAGATTATCCGCTGAAGACACCTTTCCTTCCATCAACCATCATAGAGTCTCCACCTGAGGAGGCGCCAATCCTGACCGCACAAGTGAGCAAGGGGATCTGAAAGAGGATTCACATGCATATTATAGAAAGACTTGGCAGAGAATTTTCCAGGACTAGGAGCAAGGATCAAAATAGAAGTTACGGTAGGTGTAGCGGTTGCGGCGACACGTAGCGGCGTGAATTTTTAAGTGGTAAAAAAAAAAAACTGAATCTTGTGTAGCGACCAATCTTGTGTTTTTTTAGTGATTTGGAACCATGTAGATAGAGATAACTTTAAAAAAGTCTATTGAGGAGAAGAAATAGGAAAAATAGTGTTTTTAAATTGAAACTATATAGCTCTACTAGGTTTTAGATCGTAGCACTCCTATTTTTAAAATAGCATATCGGCCTCCACCACTACGGCCGATAATGTAGCGGATGCTATTTTGAACCATGACTAGGAGCCCAAATGCGTACATCAGCTTCTTCCCTGCATAAAAATACGTTAGAAATGATATTTAACAAAGACACATACTCTAACTACTCAGAGAGACACAGGGACCTCCTGAAAGACACTGACCAAGAGACCGCCCACCCAAAAAAAATACCCAATTCTCCTTCTCCATTCTTAAACACACATAGAAGACCTATATTTGACTGTTATATGGCCCATCTCAGCCTATGGGGGCCCATTGTAGGTATTATTCTTCTTGTGTTACTTTAAGCCATTTAAACTGCATAATTGCTCCAATTAATAAAAAGTAAAGAGACTGCATCCTACATTTTGCTTTCTCACTAATACTCTCTTTGCAACCTAATTTGTTTAAGACATTATTGTCCTTAGTACTTACTCCTTATTCATCTTCTTTGGTAATGCAGATCAAGAACGGCTAGATTATGAAGCAAAGAAACTTCAGAGCTATGTGAAGGAAAAGTGCTATTCAATTTCAGAGAAGGGAGCTCTTGCTGACAAGATTAGCCCAGGGGTCCTCAGATCTCTGGTTACATTAACAGACAAGTGGAAGTAGCTTGTGTACAGGAAAATGGAGGCAACTTTGTATATCATTTTCTGTAATGCTTTTTGCTCATTGTCTTTCATGAATACAACGGTGAAGTTTACCATATTTTACTAGTTCTTCAAAATTGTGTAGATGAGTCAGGTCCCAAGCCTGACTCATTTTAATAGTGTGCCTCTGTGGCTTAAATTGCAGCTAGTTTGGTTTTGAAAGTTACTTGGTGTTGGAAATAGGGTGGGCCTCTAGGATAGGTTTCAAAAACTTTTGACCCACTTGATGCAGGGATCAACTATCCAGAAGACTATGAAACCCAATCCAATATCCATGTCCTCAATCTCAGCCATCATGATCAGTAAAACAATCTATCTAGAAGATAGAAACAGCAATTAATAAATCTACAACATGCAAGAAAGTAGATTATACCTTTGGAGCTCGGTTGTGCTCTAATGGAGAAATTGCGTCTTTCTTTGATGATAAAACGCTTTCACTAATCAAATATGGATCTCCAAGACCTCTTGATCTTTCACGCTATGACCCGTATCAGATTCTCCTTTTCTCAAGAAGATGGTGGGATCTCCAAGAGAAAACTACTACGAACTCTAGGGAGGAACTAGAAAGAGAACTAGAAGAGGGAAGAGAGAAAGAGCTCGTGCAACTTTTGCACTAGAGAGGGCTGGGCGTGAATCCCTATGTATGGAGCATGCGTGGGACGTCCAGCCCTCCTCTCTTTTATTTATAGCTTTTGCAAGCCCCACTTACTAATTTCCATTAGAAGTCTTACTTCCAAAAATTAGTAACTATCTCTTCTTAATTAAAATAGAAGTCTTACTTCCATTAATTAATTAGTAACTTACCATATCATAATTAGAAGTCTCACTTCAAATATGATTAGTAACTTTCCAATTCCTTTTTAATTAAAATAGAAGTCTCACTTCTACTAAAATTAGTAAGTCTACTATTACCACAATTAGAAGTCTCACTTCAAATAGAAATAATAACTTTCCTTTTAGAGTTCAACAAGAATTAGATACTTTCTAATAATTGGGCTAGCGTGGGGACCACTAGGGATTCCTTAGAAAGCTGGCTCCAACTGGGACACGCGACCGCACATCTCATGTGTAATCCGGGCCCACAGTTAATTGCAAATAACTCCACTATATAAATGCAATTGAACTCCAGTCTAAGGAATATTACATAGAAGACCCTAAACTTCCACATTACCACAAGTAGACCCCTCTATCAATATCCATGGATCAATTGAACTTGTCTTCCAAACTAGATCCATATCTTATTATCCTTGAGCCCCAATTAATTATAATGATCAATGGTACCTTTCCAATTAACTCTTAATCGGAATGGGTGCGCACTTACCAATGATAAATCCATTAATTGGCACAAGGGGATATTAGAGATAGATTCCATCTTGATCATTGAATGTTCCCACAACTCTACTACCACGTACCCAAATCACCGAGGTGTTGACCTACAGTTGGCCTCACTCATTGGTGACTCAAAGCAAATGAATAGATAGAAACTTGAGTTCATTAATGTCTCAGGATTGAGAGCCTATTGCTAGGGAATTATGAGAGCAGACCTTAAAGTAAAGATAGTGTTTATAAGGTCTTCTCATGGTCTTTTAATACATCCAATGTACCAGCACTATGTTCCAGAATCTTCCATTCTGATGATCGAGACAAATCACACTATCTCATAGTGATCAAAGTGCTACAACCTTGTCAGTATGAGATGTCCAGTCTCATCACTGGTTGTGAAGATATTTAAGTATAAGATTTGTCACACATGTCTTCCGTATGTGGATCTCATCCATACACATGTGTTACATCTAATATACTTACGGACTCCAGTTCATCTCATGAACCATCATGTCATTCGTATTGGTTATGTGTAAGTATATAATAAATCACCATTCATCTCATGAAAGGAAAGCATGAATATACTGATAAATAAAGAAATTAATCAATTTATTATATCATCTACTGGATTGAGTCTATAAAACTAACACTTGGATGACTAGTTCCATGTCTGTGATTGTTACTATGGTTAATGATACATATATTTTTATTTTAGAAGGATCCTCTAGCTGCTGATACATGGGAATTTCTGCACGGATGGATTTGTCAAACTCATGCTGGCCCTGCCTCTTGATCCGAGTCAGTTACTTCATGCCCTCAATGAATAGGTAGTGTCTGAGATTTCACTCCATTTGGAGTAATATTCATAATCAGATGGATCAAGGTGAAAACCATAATTAAATACTGGGTCTCTTTTTATACACATTGATCAAACAATGTATATCACTCCAATCAGTTTGAAAATTCGGCGTGTGCATATTTGGGGAGGATGTGTGATATGAATGGCTTAAATTAAGAAAAGTTGAGTCCCAAAAGCATTAAAATAACTCGTGTACATGGAAAACTTCATGTATATCACTCTAATAATCAACATATGATTGTTTCTTGTATCTTTATGTGATCTCATAATATCTATCAGTTTTCTTTTAAAAGGTAAAATACATACACGATCATTTTCTATACCATGTTTTTGTTCTATTTGAACTCATGTTTACTGATAAGCAAATGTTCTAGCTCTTCCGAAAAAAATTAGAGCCATTTGCTTAGTTTGTAAGGAATTACAAGGATATTCTGCTAAATTGCTTCTGCCAACGGGCTAGTGAAGTTGGAGATAGAAAACGATTGCAAGCAAGCCCAAATTGCATAAAATTGAGTCCATGGAATTTAATGGTTCTTCTAGATCTCCTCTAGCCTCCTTCTAGGGGTGGCACTGATCCCGACTTGGTTACTCAGGGTGTATTTGTGCTCTAAGAAGAAAATTCTTTTGAATTTTTTTATTTAGCCCATTGTTTTTTTGTTTGGTGCAACATATTTTTCTTGCAGAAAAAAGAAAAACGTGAACTAATTTCATTCAATCGAGAGGATTTTGATTTCCTGTGGAGAGTAACAACTAAGAATGCATTTATTCCTCTCTCGTGGAAACATAAATTCATGGAGTGTGGAATCCATCATGGCACAAACAAGTCCTTGGACTGGACCTTTTGGGGCACATTTGTGCGGTGTCATTTTCATAGGAAGAAATGTAGTTAAGATTCATGTCTTTTGTGGATGCTTGCTAGTTGGATGTTTGGATTTTTACAAGGATATGTGCTGAGTCGATCTTGGGTGTAGGAATTCAAAAAAAACTCCTGATACATGTAATTTTAGGGAAAGACCAATAAAGACTTATGCTCCATTCCATGCCCAAGCCCTGAACCATGCAAAATAAGCATTAAAACTCTTTTTGTTGAAAAAACAACTGTTAAAACTAAATCCCCATTAACACCCATGAAACATATGATCCAAATGAAATTCCACATCCACCTCTTGTCATCTTAGTCCACTCTTACTGTGCAGAGATCGGAGATCCTGGCCTCCGGTAAAAGCCAGTTGCATCTGCCACCTGGTCCATCTGATCACCAAACTGTGAGCCCAGTTGGATACATGGTCAAACTTGGAAGCTTAGTTCCTTATGGACCGTGAGAAAATTGAGAAAAACCCAGACCATTCATTTGTCCAGTGGGAAGTTATTAGACATGGTAAAGACACCTTCCGCTTCTGAAACTTCCCTTTTGCAATTTTTAGGCTCAAGGCAAAATGCAAAACATTTTTAGGCACAGCTTAAATGCTTGAACTATGACCACAAATCATGTTGGAAGTGAAACAACAGATATGGGGGATTCCTCAAGTTTGGGGTCCTGTTTGATAAGGTAAGGATAGTGGTGCAATCAGGCCGAATTGCACCTTACAATATATGATTGTATTCCTTACTCTTTTCCATCTTATTTTATACTTTTGCCGAGGGAGGTGCCATTTTCTTCTAATTTTGTTTTGCCACTTTTTTCTTTTTGTAAATGTTCTGTTGTTTGAATCTAACCATTCCTAGGTTTCTTGTAATCAGATTATCAATATGCCAGGAAATCCAAATGCAGTTGCTGAGTGCATGGAGGCTCTGATACCTGTGTTGAAGCATGCATTGAAGCAAATAAAAGGAGACAAGAGAGAGAAGCATCCTCACCATGTTCCTCATGCCCAGGCGGAGCCAACAAATGTTTGGGAACACAGTTATAAGCTGGCTTCCTCAAAGTCCCATGCTTGTGCACATTAAAAAACAGGAAAAGAATTAAAAAGAACGGTGGCTTGGTCTTTGGCAGCCATTAATTCCCCTAATGACCTTGACTAACTGGTGGCGGGTTATGGTATGAGTGACGAACGATATAGTTGAAAAATCAAAGGAGAACCAAATGTATTTACATGGTTCATTTCCTTTGGGTTTCTTTTGGGTGTCCCGAAATTTCAGTTGGCGAGGATTCTTTTCTGTCATTTGTAGCAATAATGCATCTACTTAGAGGTTAAACTTGGAGTCAAAGTTTTGGGCAAAGGCAGAAAAAAACTCTCATAAGTAGGAAGCTTTTATGGTGTAGTGCGCCTGTATTTGTTGACGTCTATGACCTTAAATGTTGAAAATATCCTTCTTATATCCAAACTAGCTTCTTTTCCCTGTGCTAAGTTCTACAGTTTGCCTAGGTTTTCATATTGTACCATTGAACTGTTAATATGCAGATAGGCTTTGCGAGACCCGACCTCAATGACCACATACAAAAAAATAATCACATATTGGACAATTCTAGCTTCCAATTGATGGCTATGAAATAAATGGTTGATAAACAGAATAAATGATAAAATCTACATTCAACATAAAATGGCAAAGTTGGATGCTGCAGATTTTTCATGCATCATATTAGTTGTAGCACAATTCTTTTCAGGTTTGCTATGGCTGGAAATATTGAAATGTTAAGTTGTGCAGGAAAAAGACTCTCCTCATGCATTGAATTGGGTGCTATTTAATTCATTCTCTTCACCCTATTTTGGCTTGTAAATTGAGAATATTAGAAAATATGGTTTGTGGTTAAGTTCACAAGAAAATCATCTCCATTTAATTTGTTCTTGTGAGCTATAAAATCTTCGTTATCATAAGTAGGGATGTAAACAGGTTGGGTTCAACTCGGGTCTTTTGTGGAGCAAACCACTCAATTTTCATAAAAAAACAGAAAAATAAAAAAGAAAAGAACTGCCATTCGGGTACTGATGTTGAATTTGTAATGAAGAGGTTGCAGATGAAGCCTTCTACTATCTGTTTTGCACATGGTTTTTGTACATGATATATACAAAATTTAATCAATGATACTTTGAATAAACGCATCATTTTGGGCATGGAAAATTTGGAATGGGCCTGACTGAGCATAGACCCAATTATCACTTAGGTAAAAAAAAAAAAGGATTTTTATCCAAATCCTTCAGGTCTAGTTCTTCAAGGTGACCAAATGATTAAAAGTCCGCTAAACAGTTAGTTAGGGGTTTTATGAGTCAATAAAGAATTTGAATGGGTGAGATTAAGATTTTGGGGCCCATAGGAGCTGCATAAAACTAAATATGATCAAGGATTTTGAATCTCAACCTGGGACCTTTCCACTAATGGCACGTTTGGCGAACGTCCACGGTGAGGATTTTTAGCAGTTTTCCTTGCTTACATAGAAAACTCAAGTTTGGAACAAAGAGGAAAAAGCGTCGAAGGAGTCTTTTGTTCCATGCGTTTGAAAATATTCAGGATTAGACCCCCCCACTCTCAGGAAGGAGAAAGCTATGCGCGCGTGCATTTGCGGAGCAACAATAACCGGACGATAGTTTTGGGGTTAACGTGCTTTTTTCTTTTGTGATTTTCTATTTTATGGGTCCCACAATCACGATCCGGACCATTCATCATCTTTAGAATCCCCAAAACAGGCTCATATGTCAAAAATCAACCGTTGATTTTTCATATATCTTGAGATATTAACAAAGAAATCCAAACCATTGGATCGTGAGAACTGAAATTCTATGGGCCGCTTATGTTGAACCCGAACCATTCAATTGCTCTAAAAGGCCTCAAACGTATGGCCAGTCAAACCTGGCAACATGATTAATGATGGATGATGAGAAAATGGCAAAAAAAAAATATTGACCATTGATTTGCCACAGCATTAAGGAAGGGATTTTTGACGGTCCGTGTTTTTTAGTTTTTTTGGTTTATATGGAACCCAAAGTCATGATCCATAACATACATCATCTTAAAGAAGACCAAGCACGGCCAGGCGGTCAAATTTCAGCCATTGATCCATTATAAATCTTGTAACACGTGGAAAGGAAATTTCAAATTCAAATATTTATTTTTTATTTATGTGAGGCCATTTGGAAGATCCAAGCCGTTCAATTTCTTCAGAGAGATCAAAACAGTTATGGCATGAAAGCACAGCCCTTGATTTCTCATAGAAATTTGCCAAAAAAAAGTTACAACCATTGGACCCAACATAATGTAGATGGTAGGATTCCTCTCCCAAACGTGCCCTGAAAATTATAGTGGTGCTCTTCTAGCCCGCAACCACTTTTCGTCTCCCCTAAACAAGACAGGACGCGCGTCGGTGGCCTCTTCGATTCCTTCCCTTTCTCGCTCAAGAACGGCCATGGCTGCACTAAAAAAGGGTACTACTTCTACTAGTATTATCAGTTGTTATTGTTATTCTAATACTGCAAAGGAATTGAATCCTGATGATGCATCGAGCCGAACCCAGTTCTTGAATTTTGTGAACGATCGATGTAAATCAGAGAATTTGAAGCTTGATGATGCATTGGGTTGGTTCGATCGTATGCTTCTCATGAGACCATTGCCCCCAGTTGATGTTTTCAATCATCTGTTGGGGGGTGTAGCCAGAATCAACCATCATTCCACTGTTCTTGCTCTCTACTTGAGGTTAAGGATGATTTCGACTGGGATTGCACCCGACAAATTTACTCTGGGCATTCTGCTCAACTGTTACTGCAGATTGAAGATGGTCGATCTGGGGTTCGCCATTTTTTGGGAAATCACTAAACGAGGTTTCGAACCCAATGCAGTAACTTGGAATACTTTAATTGGGGGCCTTTGTAAGGTGGGTGAAATTGATGAGGCCATTGAATTGTTGACGAAGATGGTGGAGATGGGATGCCCCGCTAATGTGGTTACTTATGGTACCGTCATAGATGGGCTCTGCAAGTGTGGGAAGGTGGATGCTGCTCTTGAGATGCTGAGGGCGATGGAAAGGGGAAGATGTAGACCCGACACTATTGTATATAACACCATCATACATGGGCTTTGCAAAAGTGGGGTTGGTCAAAGAGGCCATGGACCTCTTTTAGGAAATGGTGGAGAAGGGGTATGGACCTAACATAGTTACATACAATGCCCTCATCAATGGGCTTTGCAAGACTGGTAACGTGAGTTCTGCTCTCCATTTGTTTAGAAAGATGGAGAGGGAACTATGTAGGCCTGATACTTGTACCTACAACACTATTATTGATGGGCTTTCCAAACAAGGGTTTTTGGATGAGGCCCTAGGCCTCTTTTCAGAAATGGTTGGTAACAACAGTGTTTCACCAGATGTAGTCACTTTTAGTTCTTTAATTCAGGGATGTTGCAATTTGAACCGGTGGGAAGAAGGCAGGAGATTATACAACGAAATGATAGATAGCCACATATTTCTTGATGTCGTGACAATCAACATATTGCTAAATGCTTTTTGCAAACAAGGGATGATGGAAAAAGCACATGAGTTATTTGACGTCTTCATTCAAAGAGGCGAAAAGCTTAATGCAAGTAATTATAATACCCTCATTGATGGTTGGTGCAGAGATGAAGCTATTTGATGGCATATCTGACAATGGTTTGGTGCCGGATGTGATTACATATAACATAATGATCAATGCCCTCTGCAAAGAGAGTTTGATGGAGGAGGCCAATGAGCTATTTTTTCAAATGGAAGAAAATGGTTGCTTACCCAATCCTTTCACATTCAAAGCAATTCTTCGTGGTTTTTGTGAAATTAATGAGATGCAAAAGGTAGTGGGAATTCTCCATATAATGGCTAAGAGAGATGTTTTGCTAGATGTAGACACCAAGTCTATTGTAGTTGACTTGCTCTCAAAGGATGAGCAATATAAAAAATATAATGAATGTATTCCCACTTACAAGTGATGTAATGCAAGTCGTGAGGTCAGTTCCCTCTCTTCATACTTCTGATACATCAGGTTAATACTTTGAGAAGGTTTAGCACTCTATTGGGAACATCATGCTATAAAAGGTACTTTTCTTCCTAAAACAAGCATTTGGTTGAAGTATGCTTTATAAAAGAAATTGTCTAATAGAAATAATACCTTTTCTTCTTTTTACTTCCAAGAATAAGAAAATCTTATCATCTATTGATTTTTATTTATATATTGAAATGGTTACTTCAAAGCTATTGATTGTTGCATTTCTCCTAACCCACATGCAATGTGTTTGATAGATGCGTACTTAGTATATGGAAGTAATGTTGATATTTTGTCTCATTATTTTTGTCCCACGGTATCTTGTTGGTTTTTGTTTAAACAGAAAGTGGTAGTGTTGTCTTAGTTGAATTGATTCATTAATATTTGCTGATTTGGAAACCAAACACAAAGCCTTAATGATGATATCAGTTTGTACTTTGTAGTGGATGTCTATAACTCTGTTTTTTTTTTTTTTTCCTTTTTTTTTATTTATTTTAAACATGGAATCCTTTATGTAACACTCAGATCCTTTAGAGCACTCTAGTTGGGTGCTTCTTAACATACATGCCTATGAGGACATAGAAATGAAAATGTGAAGAAGAAAATAAATGTGGGTAAGGGACAGAGATTTGTTCATTAACTCTGTCTATGCAAGCATTAACATAAAATTGTAACCCTATTGCTATTGTCAAACTTGAGTGAATCAACAGAAATCAAATAGCACTAAAGATCTCTATTGTGCCAAGAATGAGGCCTAACATCCCACAAGGGGCTACCAACCTCCAACTTGTACAAAGTTATGCAAGGACAAGTTTGGCGACATCCAGCTGCTCTGGTTTTCTTTGATTTTCCTTTCTTTGTTAGCCTTTTTTGGAGGCAACCCCTGTAAGGCCTCATGCCTTTATTAGTGGGGTTAGTCACTAATCACTAAGATTTAGGATGCTTAATTGGGTTTAGTGGCCTAAGCATTAGGATTAGTGGTGTGTGATGCATTAGGTAGTGGGTCATGCATATCATGCTTACTTGGACCCACCTTGGCCCGGTGGCCCAAGGGACTCTCATTATGAGCCCATACCCATTTGCCAAGGACTTTCTTGTAAACTCCTGAATTTTGTGGTGGATGTCTTAGTTAAACTGAAAAATAGTTATGATCATTATTTTCATTTTGAAACGTTTTCTTGACATACGGGTAGAAAATATCATGGCCGCTGCTAGCAAGCATGCTTTCTGATAGTCCTTGAATACTCATTTTATCCCAATTTTGACCTTTTTCACGTTGGAATCTTATGTCAAAAGAAACACTAGAAATGTTGGAACATCTGAATTTTGGTCTCTACTTAACCCAAAAAAAAATTTGAGTGATGTAAGAGCTTTTCTTTCTTTAACTCCTATGGCAAACTGGGAACCTCCTTTTCATGCATTTGAAGTTAATCACAGTATTTTCATTAATTTCTTTATGAGTAAAGATAGGTCTATTAGTCACTCAGAGTGCCAATGCTGGATATATATTTCTTATTACAACTTCAGGTACCTGAGAAAGTACATACTGCGGGAAAGAATTCCTTGCCGGTCCGTACTTTGAAAGATCATCTCTGCCAGTGTCCCAGCAAGCTATCTGAAGAGTTGGTCAGATGCATGGCTGCAATATATTGCTGGGTATGTAATGCAGCACCTGCAAAGCCAGAAAACGGTTGTGTGCCATTAGAATCAAGGTCGTCCACCAAAGTAGCCCTGCCACGACAAAGTGTCGGAGGAGATCAAGATTGTTCTTGGAGATCAATGATGGAAATATCTAGGATATTGACTGATGGAAACCAGCACTCATGAGCATCTTACGCCACTAGCAGCTACAGGTGGGAAGTTGATGTCTGATTTTGCTCAGAGTCTCTTTGTGATGAGAGAGAGAGAGATCAGTATTTTTTGTTTGGTCAGCAATGGTGAGATGCAACCAATTAAATGATATTCTTGTCTCTAAGTCATGGCATTTAGGTGGCCCATCATTGGATGGGCCAGGCTCTAGTGTCTTGTCTATTAGATGATTCTAGCTATCAGTTTCATTGCTTCATAATGGACAATGAAAGTCAATGGTCCATTATTAGTGAGCGAAATCGTAAAACTAAAGCCAAGAAATGGGAAGCGAATTTTTGTGTATCCCTTATTAACATTGTGGCCCATCATTTGAATGATTTCTCACCAAAAGGTTCACCCTGCATGTTAAGTTTGTAGTGATCAAAATTGAGCAATCAAATATATTTCCTCTCTTGATTATTTTGTTTAATATTTTATCCCTCTTCTCCCCATATTGTAGTTTTACCTGAAAGAATAATCTTCCATTGGTCTCATAAATTTTCAGGGTTTTGGTGCAGCAACTGGAAAGAGTGAATCCAAGCCATATGGAAACTGATGCCAAACTAGCATTTTGGATCAATGTGTACAATTCTCTAGTTATGCATGTAATGGTTACCGATAACAATTTAGTTCCACGTACCTTCTCTATACTTTTGTAATTTCTTATTATATACTACCTGTTTTGTAGGCATATCTAGTATGTGGAATCCCCATTAGATCTATGATGAGGATGGCCTTGTTTCAAAAGGTAGTGCTCTTGCTTCAAAAATATTTTAAGATCTATCATCCGATGACAATTGCCTTGAAATGATGTAAATGGGATGCAAAAGGATATGTTAAGATAACTTGGCTTCAATTCTAGTAACTTCCTGGCTTCACACTCCTAATTAAGTACAGTATGTATGCCTATTTTTGTGATGTTCATCTAGATTAAAGTTTTCTTTTAAAAGATGAGTTACTTGCTGCCTCTAGAAAATCTAATTTTTAAAGACAACTTAGTGATGGGAAGTTCAAGCGCTTGCAATGGCTTAAAGAAATTAAGACAACTGTAATTATATTTCAATGTTTTGTCCAGTTCTAGATTCTGTTTGTTCAAAATTATCTTTTTTGAAGGGCATAGTTCTCTAGCACTCTCACTTTTTTCATTTGAATTGCAACTCCTAAAATTGCTTGTTATGCTTAAACGATTCTATTGGAAAATGGATCACACTATGGAAACTTTTACCAATTTAGATTGTCTTTATTAAACAGAGACAGGTAAACTGAAGTAAAAGCAAGTGTGAAACTTCTCATCCATTGTTTTTTTTTTTTTTTTTTTTTTTTTTTTTTTTTCTTGTTTTTTCCTTGCTACTGAATGAGTGGATCATGATCGGAATTGGGCTAGTTTTGGTCTTAAACATGTGATTGAAAATTAATAAATATTTTTTTGTGGAAGTGGACCAATGATTTTTTATTATGCCTTAACGAATTTGTTTTTCTAGTGCAGGCCGGTTACAACATTGGGGACACATCATAAGCGCGAATTCCATAGAGCATTCAATACTATGTTGCTGTTCACCGCGCATTGACCGTGTATGAAAATAATATTTGCTTCACGTTTTATTCATTCTATATTCATGTCGCATACCATTTAGTGTGACTCATGTATTTATTTTGTATATGTTTTATGTTATGACAAAGCATTCTGTAAGATAAATGATCCTATGCTGCTGCACTGATGTTTGGAGCCTGTCTTTTTGTGACCCAAATCATTCGTAATCGTATCGCATTCCTCTTTAGATTAGGTAATGGCCCAGATTTTACTCATATAAGAGTTATATGTGATGTTGGATTGATCATGCGTGAAATATATAGCTGTATTTTCTATACATTATCAACACAACAATGGATATCACACTGCTTTGAATGAAATTTTGGTCCCATACCCATACAAAGGGTGGTGCGCAGCATGAATGGCTTTAATAAGCAAAGGCTGGAATTACACAGGTTAAATGAAGTGACCTGCTTCCATCGGTACCATACTAATGGCAGCGTAAGATCATTTCTCATGCTGGTGCATGTCAGATTTCTGAACAAAATGAATTACCTAATCTTTCTTTCCCCCCTTTATACTAGGGATGTAGATGAACCTCCTTCCAATGGACTTGGACCTAACCCAACATCCAAAATAAGTTAAAACATTATCATACTGCAATATGACCTCATGCTTGCAAGCACAAGGCACTACCACCTATACTATAATGAGGATTACTGTCATACAGTGTTAATTGTGAATGTGAGGGGGTTGGATTGATGATAGGTGCATCCCACATGGAGCTCAAATCGTAACCTCTCATAGGATCCATGAGAGGTAGCTCTCATATGAAAGATTTGTATGTAATATTTTTTTTTTTATTAGTATATAAATGTTATATAAACCACCCAGGTGGTATTCAGGCATGAACTTGACTAGACTTTAGACCAAACCTGATTACAATTAAATCCAAAAAGAGGGGTCCATACCAGGATTTCAGGTCAGGTCCCGGTAATTAGAAGTCCATTTACATCCCAAATTTACACCCTACTTCTGATGCATGCACTTCATTTCTCTAATCTCACTCCTATATCATTAATTGTACCAAAAGGACAAAAAGGGTGTATGCAAGACGGTGTAATTTAAGTCTCAAGTATTGTTTCATAAATCTTACCTTTCATTTTTTTTTCTTTAATATATTTGTATGATCTCGAACTTTCAGAAAAATAATGCATTACAATGTATAAAAATAAAATATTATTTACATATTGTGTCATGAATTCAAGCAGTGTTCCTGGTTTTCTAATTTGAAGGGAGAATTTATGTTGAAAGAAAGGGGAAAATGAGAGACCTATATTAATGTTTTTATGCATTCGGTAATTGATTGGGGAGAGGAAGAATGACATTTTCACATACTCTCATATTTAGGCATAAAATTGATTTGCTTGTGCTGAGAGTGAACACATTTTTTTCTCCCCCAAAGAGAGGAAACAAAACTTTCTCCCTCTTTTTTCTCTTGTGAATTCCAAATAAAAAAACTCTTTCCTTCCCATTTTCCTCTTCTACTTTTTCTAAGTTTCCATTTTATATTAATTTCCTTTCTCCCTTTTCTCTAGCTTTCTCCATCTGGTAGGAATCCATCTTATTTTTCTACTTTTTCCTTCCCATAATCCTCCACTTAATATTCCTCTTTCCATTTTGGCATATAACTTCAAAAAAAGAAAGAAAAAAAAAACCATGTTTTGGCATATATACAACTTTTGTGTCTAAGTTGCACGACTATACATAATCCTTGTTCTTGTAATTTATGATTTTTTTGTATCCATTAATTCACTCCTTGAACAAAATGAGAAATAAATTAGACAATGTGATTTCTTACATCTTCATATCCATTCATTTCTTTTAATTCATTTTGTAGTGGTTTGAAACCATCCTTTTGACTGCCATGCGAAGGAAATCTGGTGAAGAGAGACAACTTGTTGGTACTGGATTTGGACTCTCAAATTCTCAGCCCCTTGTTTGCTTTGCGCTATGTAATGGGGCATCATCTGATCCCATGGTAATCTCTGGATTCTCTGATCTCATCAGTAATTAAAGATCTTCATATACTTCAGCATAAAATCTAACTTCACCCATGCATTGGTCTGGTCTATCAGGCTTCCAGGCATCATCCATTATGTGCCATTCTCTGGTCTAGTTTATTAGCATCTGAGCCGTGATGGTCCTTATTTTGTGTTATATAGGCCAAACTCATCCCTGTCAATAATCTTTCCATTTGGAGGCTCGATCTAATCACGTTCTAAGCTAATTTGTGACAGTTGCCAGTGAGCTAGCCTATATTACAAGCTTCATTATTAAACCAAAACTGGCAATAAACCCATGAGATTATGAAAGAATAGGCTATTCTTTTTTCAAATTGCTTTGATCACTTGAGGGGTGTGGTGGCCATTCTAACAAATCGACTCTTTTAGAACTTCCAAATTCTAAGTGCTTATCCAAACCCACAATTGTTTTGTGACACGTCCCTCTTGAAACAGAAACCGTGCATACAAGTATACTAGTTTATATCTAGTTATATGTATTTATAGTCACTATATCCTTATGAGAGATGAGATTGACAATTCCATCTTCCTTGCCTCGTCTTTAACCAAAAGAAGTCTGCATTGAATCTCTCCTACTATCATCAGCTGGGGAGATGATATGATAATGGGGTAATTAATTCCATATTGATCCATGTCCAGCCTTCACCAAGCACAATGCCACCCCTGATAAAATCACAGCTTCCTAACTTGATCTTAATTAAACTTTGTGCAGATGAGGGTCTACACTGCCTCAAATGTTAAAGAGGAACTGGAAATTGCCAAGAATGATTACCTTCAGGCTAATGTGGTTGTGAAGAAGTCAATTAAAGTGTTGTTGCCCAGGATTCTTGAGAGATACTCAAAAGGGGCCTCTATTAGCACAAATGACCTTTTTTTCTTGGGTGTGTGACAATGTCGATAAGATGCTGTGTGATGCTATCAAGAAGTGCATTGACTCCAAATCCAATCGAAAGTTATCGCATATTATGGAATGGTTACCCTATGATATGAGATTTCCGTATGTCTTCGCGAGCAACTTGACGGAAAAACCATGGTGGCTGTGATTTCTTCGCTGGAGTGCATAATTTAACTTTGTCATGAAGCAAACCTGCTCTAGTTTTAGGTTGATTTCTTGTTAGTATTGAAATCCTATTCTTTGCACAGAGAAGTTACTGGTATTGACATATGAAACTTCGATGTCTGTACAGAGTCCATTTATGTAGTGTTCCACAAGCAGGTTTTGATCATGATTGGTTGATTTGTGGCAATTTATTTGATTACAAGAAATTATGGGGCTGTGATAAATTATTCTAAGGCACAATAAATGATGTGGTTGACTATATTATGAAATAGGGATATTGAATCTTTATTTTCTAGTGATAAACGGTCATCTCACATTACCACATACAGGGTAGCTCCGCACAGGAATCACACCCTCCGTGGGCTCGAACACTCGACCTCCCGTTCTGATACTTTGTTGACAACCAAGTTTAAGCTGATAGAGACCGGTGTAAAAATGTATATCAAGTTTACAACAATTACAAGTCTAGTTAATCCATGGTGCATGAAAAATGAAGAACCCTTTCAACTTGCAAGTTGGTACTGCTTAAAATCTTCTTTTAGTTACATATTTTTTGAAATCATTGCCTCCAACCACCAAGGAACAGCCATGATAACTGTAAGATTAATTAAGGTCATGGTAAAACTAACAGTGAGGACTAATAATGTTTTTTTATTACTATAACTGGACTTCTAACCACCCAACCCCATGGTAGCCACCTACATATGCATGATGGCCTCAATGTTGATTCCAATATGGCTTAAGTTTTAAAATGAGTCTATGATGATAACCATTAAATCAAGGATTCATGCATGCTATCAACCGGTAAAATATAACTATTCAAGCCATTTCTTTTTAGGTGCCTCACATATGAAGGCAATATTTTAGCAATTCCAATCTATACAAAACACTTCTCCAAAGAAAAATAAAAAACTCAAAGTGCTTCTTATTCAAGTTCTTGGCACCCAAATACAAAGAGAGTAAGCCCACTATAATCCAATTGTTTAGACTTGGATCAATTCAATTTGTTATGTTTACAAAATCTTTTAAAATGTGAAAATTAATAAACAAATTCTCAACAATGGTCTCCACAAACTCTAAGCTTCACAAACAAAGAGTCTGGATAGATGGTAATGGCGCTCAAACTCTTATGTGAAATACATCAGGCTCCTTAGTGGGGCCCACCTAATTAGAAATTGACCCTTGGCCAAATTCGAACTCCAATAGGATTCAGGCCCATCACATTTATCACTTATATATAAAATACATGAATGAAATATTACAAATTCCTGCATTTATAGCGATGAATTTGAAGATGGGCCCAATTCTTATTTGAATAAAATCTTACATGGACCCGTATAATAGGAGCATGCTTCTTTTGAACTGTCTTCGTAACCGGGCCCTACTAAAGAACCTAGCTAATTTCTTGTGAGCCCTAGCCTCCAAGGGCTCTCATAGGAGAAAATTCACCTTTAAATAAAAATTCAGAGGTGCACAGGAGGATGTCAAGAAAAATCAAAGGTCGTCTTGGTCAATGTTATGACTGCCCTGCGTGCTTTGGGATGAGCTTGAGCTTTAGGTTTTAGTACTTGGATTAGGCTTGGATTGAAAATGTAATCGAGTTCAATATTTGAGTAGGGATTTTATTAACTGATAGAAAGCTTGAAGTCCCATCCCGCTTGTGCGGTTTTCTTTTCCGCTTGTGTGGGTCTTCTTTTTGCTTGTACGGGCTATCTTTCCGTGTGTGTGGGCTCTCTCCTTGTCCCTTGAAAGAAAGAAAATTTTTTTTTTGAGCTTTAGTCAGGTTGGGTCTTCTGGACCCGGACAACCGCAGCAGTGATGGCCCCAGAGAGTTCTCTGTGTGCTACCGAAAACCCAAGTTCGTAGCTGGAGGTCCTTCAAAACAGGTTTGTTTCAAATCCCTCTCTCTCTCTCTCCGTCCCCAGACTCAAAAGGGAATGACTCAGCTCCAAAACTCTGCAAATATCTTCAAATCTGAGGTATGGTTTCTTCTAGGGTTTTGTTTGCAGTCCTCTTTCCCCTACTTATGGAAGTATGCTGGCGTTTATTGAGCAATGTCGATATAGCGATATAGATGTAAAGATGAGCATATTTTGTCTCTCTCTGTAGTAATTTTCCCTATTTGAATGACTGAATTTGATACGAGGAATGATTCAATGTAGATGGAAAAGAAAATCCCTAAATTCAAAACCCCCAAAACCCCTAAACCCCTGTATCCAAACCAAACCCCCCCCCCCCCCCCCCCCCCCCCCCAATCCATAATCCCTAAAGCCTAAATCCCTAAACAAGAAATCCCTAAAGCTCCACACCCAATTGGGCAATTCCTGACTGACTGCACCAAATTATCAGTTGTATTTTAGAATTATACATGGAGAAGTTTGATAGATTCTTCTCTTCTGATTTTGAGATTGGAATTTTATGTCAACTTTGGATTATTTTGTTTTTCTGATTTTCAATTAATTATATGTGGACTTTAGATTTATGATAGTTTGCTTAAGGTAGAGCTTCTCAAATTGAGTATGGTTTACAGGTTGGTAGAGATATTTAGAGCATAGACAATTTATATGAGTGCTCATTACCTGTTAAAGAGAGTGTATGTGTGTGTATGTACATACGCATGTATTGGAATTTGACATATTATACTTGATATAGTAAGAAATTTTGACGTTCCCCACTCAGCTGAAAATCCTGGGTCTGCCACTAGCTTCATTGTTCTCTTGATGAAAGATTGCTTGTTGGGTTTTTTTCATTGCTGATCCTTGGTATGATGGTGATTTTATTGTACTCTTTATTAGAGTTTACTACATATAAAAGGTTATTAATGTTACTGTTATTATTGTGCATTATCGTAGATTGAGAATTAGGGAAATTCGAGACATTTTCAATTGACCATCATCCGCCCCAAACCAAACCAAACCAAGCCTTTTCCCACTAGGTGGGGTTGGCTATATGGATTTGACGACGCCGATCAAATCTGTTTAGGGCCATGTCCTCCGTTAGATCCATGTAGGTAAGGTCATGTTTAATAATTTCTTTCCAACTTTTCTTGGGTCTCCCTCTCCTTCTCCTACTCCTACTCCCGGCAATCTACATGCTTTCACACCTTTTAACAGGTGCCTCAGTTGGACGCCTTCTAACATGGCCGAACCATCATCCGCCCCACTCGAATGAAAATCCTGGGTCTGAGTTTTACCTCTTTTTTTTCACTTTTAGCCACTTTTAGGAACATTTTCTTAGAATTCCTAGGAATTCAATTCCACGAAACAAATCGGCCATTATTGTTAAAAACTCTGATTCATTTAACAAGTTTTTCCCCCTTTTGCACCCTTTTTGGTTTCTCCTTAGTGGGTTGCAAGAGGAAAATGCTAATTGAATTGATGATATCTAACTAGTGATAGGTAGTATAAATGTGTTCTTTAACCATTCAAGATTTTCTGTAGTGATTACTGATGGATGAAGATATGAGGCAACTGCAATAAAATCTTGTTGAGGTTGAAATTGAAGCAGAGCATCTTCTTCTAGCACAACAGCAAGTTTGTTTTTGTTCTTATCTTTTTTGATAAATTATTAATAATATCTTCGTTTTCCATTTATATATAATGGCTTTGATCACTTTATTTGTTATCTTGTAATATGCAGCTGGTTGAAAATGATAAATTGAGGAATGGAAATAGGGAGGCCTTAACATCACTCCGTAAGAAAGCTCGCACGATGAAAACTAGTGTTCCCTCTCCTTTTGAGGCAATCATGCAGGAAATTGAGGGGAGTGAATCAAGATCTTTGGTGAAGGAGGTTTGGCGGACATGTGGTGATGACGACTCAAAAGAGCAAACATGGATGATGTTCCCGGGCTTTTTGCTAGGGTACCATTTCATGCTGCTCATACCATATTAGAAAAAGGTATTGCCTCATTTACTACCTTAATTTTGATTGTGAATTGAATATAAGAATTTTTCTTTCTGTAATTTAAATTGCCAAGGTTGATAAACAAGTAATTCAATAAATCTATTACCCTATCTTTTTGAAGGTTTCTTATTTTCATCAAGACCAAGTTGTCACATGGTTATTGGATGAAGTTGTTTAGCTACTGATTAGGGAATCCTCTTGATTAATTAAATCATACTTCCATTGCACTGGCCCCGAAATGTGAGTAGCAGGAAGAATTGAGGGACTTTTATCTCATTAGTGCTTTCTGGTGGGTGTATAAAATATTATGTATTTTTTATTGATTAGGGGAAGTTATTCCTGACATCTTGGGCCAACTTGAGGTGCATTTGTGAGGATTTGACAGATTTGAAAATAAATCAATCCACTCAACGTTTAATGTGCATCAAGCATTTTAGTAATACGATTGTGGATGGAATCTACTACCGGCACTCTTGCCTTTTAGCGCAATAATAATAATCATTTTGAGCCTCTTGATCATTTTCTTTGCAGTTATCTTATCTGCTCCGCCCAAAAACTTGGCATTCCTGATAAGATCTTCATTTATAACTAGATAATCCCATGACCCTTGCCCTGTGCCTCTATTTTTAGGATGTCATCTTCTTTGAGCTTCAGGCTAAGTGTAATTTATCACTTCTTTTTTTTGAATGATACCTTGTTTTTTTTTTCTTTTTTGAAATGGTTACTTTCATTAAAGAAAGGCAAACAGTACAAGAGAAAAGTACTGAAAGGAAAGACAGCAAAAGCAGGAAAAAATAGAAAAAGTCCTAAGAAAAAGCCAGCTATTTCCAATGATACACAATTTGATCTAAAGAGTATCCTCTAAAGGAATGGAGAATAGACACCCAAAGAGCTACTTGAAATTTTGATTTCACCACCATCCTGCTCTCAGTCGAAGTAATTTCTTCAAAACATCTTCCATACAGCCCACTTTTCTCCCTGGGATTACTTTGGATAGCCTTAAAGAAAAGAGGACACAGAGAAGGATCCTTTCTTAGAGGCTATCCACACCCTAGCATTTGTTCTGTTGTTATGAATGACTAGACAGTTAAGGAGAGCAATGAACTGGGCTTCTTCATGATCCTTCAGGTTCCTCCTAAAAATGGGACCCCAAACCACCTATCCTCCAATTGTGCTCATATAAGAACTGACTATGGCATCCATGGCTAGAGAACACTTAAACAAGTCGGGGAATTGATCACACAATGCCCTTTCACCTACGCATTTATCTGTCCAAAAGAGGGTCTTCTCCCCTGAACCAATTTGGTACTTAATGTTCTCCATGAAGAGATTCTTTACTGAGAGGATTCCTTTCCAAATAGGAGAGGAGTTCGAAGGAGGGTCTTGAACATCCCAACCATGCCTTGGGAGGCTGTATTTCTTTTCCAGCACCTGTCTCCAAAGGCCTTGAGAACCATCTCTGATCCTCCACAACCATTTACCTCATCTTCTTCAGGGGTCTAATTCATAGCCCTCCTTCTTCCTTCGGCTTACAGATGGAATCCCAATCTACCAAGTGAAGCTTCTTCTGGGAGCTTGTTCCATGCCATAAGAAGTCTCTATGCTGTCTTTCAAACCTCGTTATAATTGAGGCCGGGCATCTAAAAATGGAGAAGTAATAGACAGGCAAGTTCGAGAGACTGATTTGATCAAGGTTACCCTTCCTCCTATAGAAAGGTACTTAGCTTTCCAAGAAGACAACTTTCTTTCTACCCTTTCCATGATTGGGTTCCAAAGAGATTTAGTCACCCGCCCTAAGCACAAAGGCATGCCTAGGTACGAAATTGGAAGTTCTCTAACCTTACATCCCAGGATCTCTGAACATTTAAGGAGCAGAGGCTTTTCAGATTTTAGCCCGATCACCTCACTCTTGAAGAAGTTGACTTTTAGGCCTGACACTGCTTCAAAACATAGGATTGTGGCTTTAACATTTCTAACTTGATCTTCTTCTACTCCACAGAATATTAGAGTGTCATCAGCGTAGTGCAAGTGGCTGATTTATGGGGAATTTCTAGCCACTTTGAAGCCTTCGAATAAACCAACATTCACAGCCTTCTTTATCATTTTTTCCAAGTGCTTCAGCTACAATTAGCAATAGAAAAGGAGAGAGAGGGTCCCCTTGTCTTAGCCCCATGCCAGCCTGGAAGTAGCCCTTCGGAGACCCATTCAACAAAATAAAGAACCAAGCTGAAGAAATGCACTCCTGAGTCCACATCCTCCATTTTTCCCTATACCCCTTTCTTCCTAACATGTAATGAAGAAATTTCCAGTCCACCCTATCAAAAGCTTTCTCCATATCCAGCTTGCATATGATCCCCGGATTCCTATCCTTGAGTCTTGAATGCACACAGTCATTGGCCACCAAGATGTCATCCAAAATCTGCCTTCCCTCTACAAAAGCACCTTGTTCGATGGAGAACGTCTTTGGCAGAATCTTTTGCAACTCCCTGCTAGAACTTTGGAGAGGATTTTATAGGGACTTCCTAGGAGACTGATGGGTCTATAGTCTTTGATACCAAGGTCTTCTACTTTCTTCGGGATTAACGCGATGAAAGAAGCCCCTAAACCTTTGGACAATTTACCCCTTCGCGAGAATTCTTCGACAAAATCCATAACATTTTTTTTTCAACATCTTCCAGAAGCGCTGAAAAAATGCTATCGGAAATCCATGGAAAATGGAGGCAACTTTGTATATCATTTTCTGTAATGCTTTTTGCTCATTGTCTTTCTTGAATACAGCGGTGAAGTCTACCATATTTTACTGGTTCTTCAAAATTGTGCAGATGAGTCAGGTCCCAAGCCTGACTCATTTTAATAGTGTGCCTCTGTGGCTTAAATTGCAGCTAGTCTGGTTTTGAAAGTTACTTGGATGACTAGTTCCATGTCTGTGATTGTTACTATGGTTAGTGATTGATACATGGGAATTTCTGCACGGATGATTTTGTCAAACTCATGCTGGCCCTGCCTCTTGATCCGAGTCAGTTACTTCATGCCCTCAATGAATAGGTAGTGTGTCACGCCCCCGGACTGAGAACCCATAATTAAGTCCTTAATCTAGGGTCGTGGCGTGGCGAGCTAGAAAATTTTGCCCGCGCATGCATGTTTCCCACAGGTTTTCCGCTGTAAGGATCCTTGAAGTTCGATCCATTACGAGCTAACAATACATTCATAATATATAAAGTTCGTGGAAGCATTGTAGCAAACAATCAATTACCAACATATGAGTAAAATGGACATCCATGACTAGTATCAAAATGAGAAACATATCATATATGGGCCCCAAAGTTAACTTTAAGTTCATACAAAAGAAGTTGTTTAGTTACAAAACCCCAAAAGAACAAGCCAACATTGGCTATGAACAAAATCCATCAAAACAACTAGCCCAAAGTGATCCGCAGTCAAAGTTCGGTTCGATGTTTAGACAACATCGTCGGCTTGCCACTCACGTTCAGTCTGCTCTAAAGCCTCCTTCTCAAGCTGCGCCTCAAGGGCTGAGGGGTCAAGATCTGGTACCAAACAATAAGGGGGGTCAGACGCAACAGTCTGGCAAGTAAATAATACAAGTAACATAATGATAGGATTTCTAAAACATTAAAGGAGAAATATATTTACATTTGAAATCCTAATAAAATGATAGAGACAATAAAAAGAACATTTACGAAACATTAAACAATTCATGAAATATAAAGATTTGGAGAAATGATGGTGATTTAATGCAACGATAACATTCGAATAAAAATACTTGGCAAACCACATGGGCTACATTCTCTTATTTTTGAAGCGATAAGAACACTCACTCAAAACGTACTATAAAAGTACTAAATCAATACGTACTCCATTATCGAAGTAACGAGAGTACTCCATTAAGGATTCCAACTCAGGTGATCAATCCAACAAGGGTCCTAAGCTTAGTGGTGCCAGATAAAACTCGAATCGATACATGTAAAAATCATATCAAACACTTTCATCGATAAAACAACTATTCTTGACGATTTACAAAACAAACGCTTCACTCACTCAATCGAGTAGTTTTATCGATATCAACAAATCGTGGAGAACCACTCACTTCCTTTCACAAGTCAATTACATGCGAAACATAAACACTTTTGATAGATTAGAAAAAAGAGGATAGTGTATGATGAATCAATGGCCTACAGGGAGGGTCTCAATACACACTTAATATTCAAGAATTGGTTTACAATGAAGAGTTTCGGTACCAATGAAAATCTTCAACACTTGAGGTAGAAAGTGTGTCTTAAGCCCAAGAAACATCCCAGGTAATATTCCCATATCGGACCTTCTTTCGTGTTTTCCAATTACTAGTCAAACATTCAAGCTTCACACATCATGCGATTCTTTCACGGTTTTATGAATAAATCAAGTAGGATTATTGGGCCTTATAGTAAGGAGGAAAGGTGGGAAAATAGGGCCTCAAAAATGGTTTAGAAAGGGCCCACGATTCGCTAAGAAATGGGCCTCAAAAGGGGCCCTAAAACAGTCCCCATCTGGGCCCTGAAAAGGGGCCAGAACCTGGGCTGGGTCCGCTCGAGTGGACCCATTCCAAAACCTGGTCCGCTCGAGCGGCCCACTGGGTCGCTCGAGCGGAACCAGTTCTGGTTGGGTCCGTGGAAGAGTGCAGAAATGCACTCTTCCAGCCCTCTTTTGGCACTCTTTCCCTCCTATCTTCCTTACAAAAACAATTACAATGAATAGCCTCTTCTTGCCTCATCAATCCATCATTAGTTTCAATCATACACTAACCCATCAAGTAAAACAAAACCTTCACACAAATTCTCAAGATTTCTTCATTCAGAGCACCCTAAACTTGTAGAGAAGTGCAAGTTAAATCCATGAGATCAAAAGGAGAATGGAGACTCATTTCTTTGCGAAACATTGTACAAAGATGAAATGCATGAACCCATACCTTAAACAATATCAATAAACACTCCCATATATCACATGAAAGTAGAACATAGAATGAAATGGAATGAAATCATTGAGATTGGAACAAAACACTAAGTTAGTTGAATCATCCACTTGCCTTAGCCAATGTGAAGGGCAAATCACACTAAAACTCTCTCTTTCTAGAGTCCCAAGCCTCCAATCTACAAAAGCCCCAAAATGGCCAAGAAGAAAACCCTAAGAGAAATCAATCCTTGCATAACTTTGAGAAAACCTTTGCATATGTGAAAACAACTCTTTAAATGGGTTGAAGAGACAAGATTTCATAAAAGAAAGACAATGACCAACCTTATGAAGATTGAACAAGAAAGAAGAGCTTGAAAAGTGGATCTCTCTTTGCTCAAATCCTTTGAAAAATGGGTCTTAGAGAAGCTTAGGAGATGGAGAAAGATCCTTGGAGATGAATCCTTGGCTTCTCCTCTAAGAAGTTAGCAAACAAGATGAGAGAGAAAGAGTGGCCAGGAGAAAAAGCCCTAGGCTCAAGAGTTGCAGGAAAACACAAAATGAAAAAGAAAAGAGAAGAGGTTCTCTTTATAAGAGGTAGCAAGTGGGCCCCAATCTTTGCAGGCACCAAATGAAGACGACGAAGAAAACAAAATCGCTTAACGAAATTTCTACTTTCCGAAAAGTATATTTTTGCCAATTTCTGAAATTTTTGAAATTTGGGTACAAATTTTGTGTGAAAGGTTAGTTTTGTCTTTTTTCTCGAAAAACGTGATTTCTGAGCCTCAAACGAAAATCGACACAACATAAAAGATATCTGAAACAATAAAATGGGTCGAAAAACATAAAAATCGGAATTCTCCAAAATAGGCATACATTTCCCCAATCTCACACAAAATACATGGGTGCCCCGTCCCGCGTCAAACTAAATCTATCGGTTCTCGAAAATCCCCAAAGCTATACAAAAATCTATTCTAGCTTAAAAATTAAGCTAATCGTCCTCTAACCCCACTTAAACAATAATCACGATTAAAATAATAATAGAAAATACCGAATCGGGGTCGGTGTCTGACATAGTGTCTGAGATTTCACTCCATTTGGAGTAATATTCATAATCAGATGGATCAAGGTGAAAACCATAATTAAATACTGGGTCTCTTTTTCTACACATTGATCAAACAGTGTATATTACTCCAATCAGTTTGAAAATTCGGCATGTGCATATTTGGGGAGGATGTGTGATATGAATGGCTTAAATTAAGAAAAGTTGAGTCCCAAAAACATTAAAATAACTCGTGTACATGGAAAACTTCATGTATATCACTCTAATCAACATATGATCGTTTCTTGTATCTTTATGCGATCTCGTAATATCTATCAGTTTTCTTTTAAAAGGTAAAATACATACACGATCATTTTCTATACCATGTTTTTGTTCTATTTGAACTCATGTTTACTGATAAGCAAATGTTTTAGCTCTTCCGAAAAAAATTAGAGCCATTTGCCTAGTTTGTAAGGAATTACAAGGATATTCTGCTAAATTGCTCCTGTCAAGGGGCTAGTGAAGTTGGAGATAGAAAACTTCGCAAGCAAGCCCAAAATGTATAAAATTGAATCCATGGAATTTAATGGTTCTTCTAGATCTCCTCTAGCCTCCTTCTACGGGTGGCACTAATCCCGACTTGGTTACTCAGGGTGTATTTGTGCTCCAAGAATAAAATTCTTTTGAATTTTTTTATTTAGCCCATTGTTTTTTTGTTTGGTGCAACATATTTTTCTTGCAGAAAAAGAAAAACATGAACTAATTTTCTTCAATCGAGAGGATTTTGATTTCCTGTGGAGAGTAACAACTAAGAATACATTTATTCCTGTCTCATGGGAACATAAATTCATGGAGTGTGGAATCCATCATGGCACAAACAAGTCCTTGGACTGGCCCTTTTAGGGCACATTTGTGCGGTGTCATTTTCATAGGAAAAAATGGAGTCAAGATTAATGTCTTTTGTGGATGCTTGCTAGTTGGATGTTTGGTTTTTTACAAGGATATGTGCTAAGTCGATCTTGGGTGTAGGAATTCATATAAAACTCCTGATACATGTAATTTTAGGGAAATACCAATAAAGACTTCTGCTCCATTCCATGCCCAAGCCCCAAACCATGCAAAATAAGCATTAAAACTCTTTTTGCTGAAAAAACAAGCCTTAAGACTAAATCCCCATTAACACCCATGAAACATATGATCCAAATGAAATTCCACATCCACCTCTTGTCATCTTAGTCCACTCTTACTGTGCAGAGATCCTGGCCTCCAGTAAAAGCCAGTTGCATCAGCCACCTGGTCCATCTGATCACCAAACTATTGACCACACACATGTAAAAACTAGGTGACTTTTTTTTTTTGGGTAAAAGGAATATTTCATTCATCAAAAGGGAGCTAACTAGGTGACTTGTGGTAGGTGAATTGTACAGTTATGTATCTTTCAGCTACTCTAGCAGCCAGTCTACTTCTACCCAAAAATAAAAGTAGCCAGTCTACAACATGGCAGCCTTCCATACACAGAAAGATCGTATAGGAGAGTGACATTCATGTTTTGTGCCAATACATCATCATTATTTCCTTTTTTCCCTAATAACGTGGAGGGGTTAAGTGCTTCTTTCACAAGAAGAAGAATTAGAAAAAAGCAGAGTAGGTTATGGACTGTAGTTATGGGATGCTTCCCTATGGGGTTAGGATGGATGGAAACTGGAAAGGTTTCAAGGGTCATGAAAAAAAAATCAGTCCTATCATATTATCCTAGCTTTTGATTTAACCGTCTTAAAGTTAAATGGTCTTTTAACCATAGAGTTCTTTGATATTCAATCCAATGTAAACGTTTGATGAGTGTAAAACTATGAAAGGTGGTAGTCTCTAGGGGGAAAGAGTGTGAAAAGAGCTACACTGATCAACTGTGAGCCCAATTGGATACAAGGTCAAACTTGGCAGCGTAGTTCCTTATGGATCGTGAGAAAATTTAGAAAAACCCAGACCATTCATTTGTTCAGTGGAAAGTTATTAGGCACGGTAAAGACACCTTCCACTTCTGAAAGTTCTCTTTTGCAATCCTGAGGCTCCAGGCAAAATGCAAAACATTTTTAATCACAGCCTAAATGCATGAACTATGACCACAAATCATGATGGAAGTGAAACAACAGATATGAGGGATTCCTCAAGTTTGGGGTCCTGTTTGATAAGGTGAGGATAGTGGTGCAATCAGGCCAAATTGTGAAAGTGCAGCTAGGGCCAAATAATATGTCCTAGCGGGGGGGGGGGGGGGGGTGTGAATAGGACTAATGAAATTCTTTTCCCAATTAAAACATCTTAGTTCAATTTTAATCCCAACTAGGATAAGGAACACAATGAACACAAATAAGGATACAACTTATGCGGAATATGTGTTCAATGTGTGAGTGCTTAAACAATAAAAAATATGACAATTAGTTTTATGTAATAAGCACATGTGTGTATAAAACACTCTTCACAAATTCACTAGTGATTTATATCAAAGTGCTCAAATGAATATATGTTAAAGTATGTGTACTAAACAAAATATGATTAACCAATATGTTCAATGTTATTTTTCCATAAGTGGATGTGTGTCAATTTAAACTCAATGATGAAATATCATTCATAACAATCTCCACAACATGTAGATATGTAAATCAAGCACAAGAGATAGAGATAGAGAAATTGACACAAGGGATTTATAGTGGTTCAGTCACACAGAGCTACATCCACTCTCAAGGGTCACACAGTCCCCTGGTTCCACTATGAAGAATCAAACTACACAAGTAATGATTCTACATCAATTTTGTTATCGAGGTTCGATCGCAAAGATCTACTTCCTCTCTTTTGCTCACGAGGTTCGATCACAAAGATCTACTCCCCAATACAATTTTTATAGTGGTTAAATCACAAAGAAATAAGCCACTCTTACAATGCTCTGAAATGAATGGAGTGAGGGGGAAGAACACTTGCCTCTTTTTGACAAAGTCTGGAGGTTGCCACTTGCCTCTTTGACGAAGTCTGGAGGATGCTCTTCTAAGCTTGTCACTGCAGCTCCAAGCTTTGATGCCTCTTGTAATGCTTCCTTGATGTTGAAGATGATGCTCCAGTGTTGTGCTGACTCAAGGGAAGAGGTCTTTGGTCTAGGGATTAGGATTTTAAACTATGATGGCTCAAGTTCTTCCCTAGGTAATATTGTTTCCACACATCACACTTTCCTTAAGCTAATGAAGCTCTTAGATTTGCCAATACAAGCTCATAGTGTGTGTGGAATGATCTATGAGAGGTCTAATATGATGCTCTATGGTTAGGACATGAGCTCTCATGATCTTGGAGAGAGATTTGATGATTTGGGGCCTTTTCTATTTATAAACAACCCTAAAACGGCTCTCTAACGGCTTTTGGCGGCTAGCCCCCTTCAAATCCGCGATTAGCCGCCACCCCAACGGTCATAAATGGCTAGTATTAGGTAAGTTGTGCTGAGTAAAGGGGCTAGCCGAAACTCAAAGGGGCTAGTCGAAATTTTCAAAGAGGCTAGCCGCGAGGTAACCGAATTTTCACAGAAACTTGTACATTAAGCTTCTGGAAAAGTAACCGCGAGGTGACTGCAAACCATGGCAGTTATCTGACCTCTAAGGCCAGTTTTGAGTCTTGAAAAGGCTCAAAAACAATTTCTAAAATCCTATTAAATAAGCCATTAAACTAAGGATTTTTAGGGCCATCTCTTGGTTGGTATGGAGTCCCATTTACCTGAATAGGTTGGCACAATATATGGATGTCTTCCTTGATGAATCCGAGCCTTCCAAGACTTGATCTTCTGCCTTCAAACTTGATCTTCCTTGTGAAACTCTGAGAGGCAAGGTCTTCGACTCTTTGACACGGAATTGACAATACAAAACAAGTGCTCATTGGAATGTGGCACTAACAAATTGCACCTTACAATATATGATTGTATTCTTTACTCTTCTCCATCTTATTTTATACTTTTGCTGAGGGAGGTGTCATTTTCTTCTAATTCTGTTTTGCCACTTTTTTCCTTCTGTTGTTTGAATCTAACCATTCCTTGGGTGCTTGTAATCAGATTATCAATATGCCAAGAAATCCAAATGCAGTTGCTGAGCGCATGGAGGCTCTGATACCTATGTTGAAGCATGCATTGAAACAAATAAAAGGAGACAAGAGAGAGAAGCATCCTCGCCATGTTCCTCATGCCCAGGCGGAGCCAACAAATGTTTGGGAACACAGTTATAAGCTGGCTTCCTCAAAGTCCCATGCTTGTGCACATTAAAAAACAAGAAGAGAATTAAAAAGAACGGTGACTTGGTCTTTGGCCACCATTAATTTCCCTAATGACCTTGACTAACTGGTGGTTGTTGACACCAAAAATGTCACTTTGCCTCTTCAAGATCCAAAGAGCTACATGAAGTCGCAACCTGCCAAAAATAAGCAATGCTACTTAAGAAAAATCAAATCTTGTCAGAATCAAACAAAAAACTGCAAAATCCTTCAAGACAGCCAAAAGAGGAGTACACAAGAAGTTTCGGGCCATTTCAAAATCATTTGGCCTAACTTCGCTTCTCCGGCAGCTGAAAAGGAGCTCCCGGCGGGATTAGCTGAAAAGGAGCTCCCGGAGACACCAAATCTTCGATCAGAGCCGATGGATGGTCTCAAAATACATCCAAAAGGCTCCACGTCAAATTCCGAGTCAAACCGACAACGTTTTGACCCTACATCAACCCTTGAACATCTAAATCAAGCCTCTTGGCGGCGAGAACCACCGAGGCCATCACTCATCAGATAAAGCACATGGACGGCGTCAAAATGCTTACAAAGAGCTACACGTCAAATTTCAGGTTATTTCGACAACATTTGACCAGACTTTGACGCTCGGAAGCCAAATCAGGCCTCTCAGTGGCGAAGCTCCCCAGGACCATGGTTTCCAAGATAGAGCCTATAGATCATCTTAAAATGACTCCAATAGGTTCCCTGTCAAATTTCAAGTCAATCGGACATCGGTTGACCGCACATCAAGCCTCGACATCTTCATCGCGATAAAAGCAAGTCTAGTAGTGATAGGACCCCAAACGGCTTCAAAACTCAAACAAAGACCTATGGTTGGTCTTATTTATTGCTCAGGAGGCTTCACACCAAATTTCAGGTCATTCTGACATCGTTTGGCCCAGTTTCAGCTTCTGACGGAAAATCGGCAGCTCTGCGCAACAAAGTCTTCGGCTTTCTCAGAAAATTGGAAACTTTGAAAAACAAAATGCAAGGATTCTCATCAGGTTTTCTACAGGGAAATCAGGCAAATAAATAATCAATAATGTCAAGGAAAAATACAGAAGAAAAAAAGAATCGAAAAACAGAAAAAACGGACACAAAACGGACACAAAAGGGGGGAAACCCCCCCAGGTCGCAGGCCCCTGCGACCCTAGAGCCCGGGATCGCCGGGAGGGCCCTGGAAACTCCGTTTTTCGTCGTTTCTTCGCGATTCGAAGCGTCCGACTCCTCTGATTTTCCAAAATTCTTACTTTTGAGACACCAAATCCTCTGACATCCGTAAAAAACACGAGTCAATCATCAAGAGTATCGAAATCAACATTGATCGCCAACCGGTCAACCAAAAAAAGTGTGCTTTCTACCCAACCGATCGAGAAATCGACAGGAGAGATGGCACCGACCCGCTGTTGACAACCAATACCTGAAGTTACATGGTCATCTGATGCCGATCTACATGAAGATCCATCATTGATCATCACCAGAAGAATCTCAAAAGACGCGGCACGGCCCGCGACTCTTCAACTGCTCGGCGACCACTTAATGCGATTAATTAACTAGCTTTATTACAGTCATTAATCCATTTCTTTGGACGGCCCAATCAGAAGCAAGCATCCAGGAGTTACAAGTCAAGATATTCATGACATTTAAATCATGAAACTCCTCCCATCATGGTGATTAAAGGCGATTAAATGCCCTCAATCTCCTCCAGCCAATCAGAAGCCAAGAAAAAGGAGTTACAAAATAAAGGAATTAAATCCTGTAACTCCTCCCATTATGCGGCTTAATGACAATCAAAGCCTATGAACCCTCCTAAATGGCTACCAAAAGGCCTATAAATAGGAGAGCACTCCAAGAAGAAAGGACAGGACAGAAAACACACAACAGACTACAGAAAATCCGGAAACTCAGACAGAAAAAGGCATCAGAAAACCAGAGAAAGAAAGAGAGAAAACTCTGCAGAAGTTCTACACCGACCACCGCTACAAGGTGAAAAAAGTCCCTTGGGGGGTACCCCCCCCCCCCAAGGTCCTTGCCTTCTCCTTCTGCCTCCAATGGCTTAGACGTGGCTTTTCAGCCCGTCTACTTAATTTTTTATTGGACATAGGACCTCCTTTTGGTCTTTGTCCTCTAAAAACCTGAGGTTATAGCCAAGCCAAACGAATCAATAGCATCCTCTGTTCTCATCTGCATGGATGATGGCGAAGTCCACATATGGCTTGCGACTGTCAATCTGAACGGGTCCCCCACAATCTCCTGAGAAGTTAAATCCTCCTTTTCTTGCTTTTCATTGTAGTTTGTATTTTTTTAAAAGAGACAAAAATCACAACTCTTGTCTTTCATTATTGATAAGAATTGTAAATAGGCTATAAACGCCAAAATCGGCTATAAACTCCAAAAATCGGCTATAAACGCCAAAATCGGCTATAAATGCCAAAAAATCGCCTTTCACGGCAAATCAAGAAAATGTCTCTTTTCTTAAATATATGTGCAATGGAAAACTTGAAAGAAGTTGATTTCCTTTTTACTTGCGAAGGTTGATCCCCGGATCACCACTTGCAATTCCAAGTAAAATAGAAAATCTGGCACACCCACACAAAAGAAATGTTGATGCGCGCCTCTGCCCCCCGGTTACGAAAGGGTCGGACCCAAACGGACTCCCACGTCCGCCGACCTCGGTAGAACCGGGCAGAATGCGCCAGTCCATCAAGCTGGCACACCCGGTGGGACTCGTTCATTTGAGAACACGATGCTAGAAATGAAATATTTGCATATCATATCTATTGCTCTATGCTTATACTTCTTTTCTTGATTCCTTGGCTACTTTCTAATTAGTGGCCTATGTTGGATTTCGCATCTAAAAAAAATGAGATGAGATTTTTTTGGAACTTTCTAATTCTTTGAATTTATTTCCACTCTTTCTCTTTTAAAAAAATCAGATTTTTCAGTTTGGATTCAAAATTGAGAAACCTTGATCCTTCCCTATCGTTCATCGTGCTTGCAGAAAATGTTGAGCCTGTTCGACTAAGGTTTTGGGCCATCGTTTCTCTTCGATGAGTTCATTAAAGATCTAGAAAAAAAAATCAGATTTCTCAGTTTGAATTCAAAATTGAGAAACCTTGATCCTTTCCTATCGTTCATCGTGCTTGCAGAAATGTTGAGCCTGTTCGACTAAGGTTTTGGGCCATCGTTTTTCTTCGATGAGTTCATTAAAGATCTAAAAAAAATTAAAAAAACAAAAAATCAGATTTTTCATTTTGGATTCAAAATTGAGAAACCTTGATCCTTTCCTATCGTTCATCGTGCTTGCAGAAATGTTGAGCCTGTTCGACAAAGGTCTTGGGCCATCGTTTCTCTTCGATGAGTTCATTAAAGATCTAAATATATATATATATATATAAAAACAAAAAAAAAAGACATAGACCACTAAGGTTAAACCAACTGCGTTCTTTGATCATGGTTGACTCAAGAAAAGCCTTGTCCAGAGTGTGGAGACAGCTTGACTGTTCTAGGCAAGGGTCCTCCAAACGGGTTCATTAAGTAATCCTACCCTTACCTGGGGGCAATTCTATCAATCGAGATTTCGTAAGACCGGGTTAGGAGGCCTATGTGTACTTTCTCGTCTTTTAAATAAAACTTTTTCAAAAATAAAAATTTTAAAAATAAAAATTTTAAAATAAAAAATAAAAAATAAAAAAATCTTAAAAAAATATTAAAAAAAGATTTAAAAAAAAAAATAAAAAAAATCTTCAAAAAAAAATTCCGTCATTTTGGGTTTAGATTGGATAAATCTTGGTCTTCTCCTTTCTGAGCACTGGCGCTCGCGGAAATCGCTGAGCCCGTGTTCAGATTGGAGTGCCTTTTTGCTCTCTTTGATGAACCCGATATTGGCCTTTCAAAAAAAAAAAAAAAAACTCGTCATTTTTGGATTCAGATCCAAGAAATTATGGTTCATTTCTTTCTGAGCACTGGCGCTCGCGGAAATTGCTGAGCCCGTGTTCAGATCGGAATACCATCTCCTCTCTTTGATGAATCCGATCTTGACCTTTCAAAACAGAGAATCTCATCTCATGGATGCGGTCTCAAAACATTTGTGTCTAGCGGTACTAGTACGCCCTTTCAGGGTCTACTGTATTGCGACCGGCACATCTGTAACTCCAACTTTATATTCTTCTTACCTCGAGCAAGCTCTGCTTCTCGATAAGTCGAATTTAAGTTCACAATTGCTTCTAGCAGTCACTGGGATGCCCATTCCGGGCTTACCATACCTGCGATCAGAACAATTGTACCCTCCATGGCATTTTGCCTTCTTCATATTACTTGGGTCATCTCCCTCGAGCAATTTGAAAAGACAAAACCATAGAACTTCCCATTTATGATCATTATATTCTTGTCATTACCAATGGATGTGGTCTTGTTTCAGAAATTTTTCGAAAAAACTAACAATGGCAGCATCGCTTACCATTACTTTCGACGAGAACAAGCACCAACTCATGCTTCAACAGAAGCAAACTACGCGCACCTACAAGCGCCCCATCTGCTGCCGCAGCGTCAACTCCCTCGGCAACTCTCTGAACTTCGGGTCGACCTTGACTCCCCGGACTATCGTCTTTGGGACGCTGGGACCATTCCCACTTCCCGAGGAACAAACTGCTCATTCCAAGAAGTAGAAACTCGCCTCTCAATGTGTCACTACCGTCACACCAAAGGCGAGTACCAGAAGGCCCGAAGCCCGTGGCAGCCCCACAAAGCCTCAACCCTCAAATGACCAGGTCTATCTCTAGACTTGGTCCCCAAGACCTTCACCAAAATAAAGAAGGTCCCAAACATCCACCAAGCCAGCATTCCTGGCCCCACTCAAGGAGAACCAGTTCTACCCTCTTGCTTACATGAAAGAGGAGAGACCCATCTCCAATCTGACTCTTAAGTCAACCCAGCATGAGCCGGCTTGTTTCTATAAGCCCAAAATCAAGTCATGCATCACAAGGCCTCTGCAAGCACCTGCTAATGCCTATAAACCTGCAGTTCGACCCTTCATCTCTACAGGGGCCGAACTCCAAAAATTCAAAGCTTCGCTGCAACAGGCGAAGGACCGGGTTCGCATCCTGTCCTTGCCCAGCTACAAAGAAGACAGGCTCGGCTGCTGCGCCCGAGGGAGCACATCCTTCATCGTCAAAGCCCAGCCAGAGCTGACCGAAGCTCAAGTTGCTCGTCGTATACGCCGCCGCGTCGTATAGGCAAAAGAGACTAGAGAAGCAAAGGACCCAGCCTCCTACACTTCAAGTCTCTCCCAAATGGGTCGAAAAAGAAAGACCCAACCAAGTTGTTGCCGTCCATATGGTTGGAAAAACCAGAAGACGCCAAAAGTCAGTAACAAAAATCCATGTTCGACGTCCGATGACCCGCAGCAGTCTCCAGAACAAGAAGACATTCAGAAGGATCCCCTGCTCCTTCAAGCAAAGGACGGTAGAGTGATCCTTCCTCAAGCTCCTCAAAAAGAATGAGCCCCATCTCAGTCACCAGGACAACTTCTTCATTCGAATCCCGAAGGATGAACGTCCTGGCTACAAATTCTGAGCCACCACCCCGCAATCCACCTCAAGATGATGCGATCACCCGCATCCAGCAGTTGGAACAAGGCCAGCAAAGAATTGAAACTATGATGGAAAACCTTCTCCTCGCCTTCCAAAATCAGGCGAACAATGAACCTCCTCCGAATCATCAAGACGATGAGGTAAATGGAGAAGAAAATGAGTCACGCACCCTTACCAAAAAGGACGTAGACAGTATCCTCGCCAAAGCAAAAGAAGAGGATATACTCAAGGAGCATGGGATCAAGCCACCATATCCCTTATGGATGGACTCGGTCCCGTTCCCTACAAAATTCAAGCATCCTACTCTCCAAACATATACGGGGAAAGGATCAGCAAACAGCACGTCATCCACTTCAAGATCCTGACGGGAGCTATTGCGGATCAAGATGCACTCAAGATCCGCCTCTTTGCAAGTACCCTAAAAGGTACGGCCTTCGATTGGTACTCCACTCTGCCGGAGGACTCTATTCAAAATTGGGCCATGCTAGAGACACGCTTCCTGACCCACTTCAAAGGTGAGGATCATCCCGCTACTATGGCTAAGCTGTGCAGCCTAAAACAGGGGGAGAATGAGTCAACATATGACTTCATTCACAAGTGGAAAGCAATGGCATACAAATGCTCTGATGTATTGCCATAAGCGTCGCTAGTCGACATCTGCCGAAATAACATGAGAGCCAGAATCCTCTCCATGATCATCGGCAACAAATCAAAGAACCTGGGAGAACTCTTAGAAGCTTCCATGGAAGCTGAAACGGTGATTAAAGACCTCAACAGTCAGAAATCATCAAGAAAAGGGCCAACCGCCATTGCAACCTCTAAACCAAAGAAGAAAGAGGTCCTCAATGTGCAGACCAAGTCAGCTCCTCAGCCACCAAAGAAAGCTGAAAACAAAGCTGCTGGTAAGAGACCTGAACTCTCAGATGCCTTCAAAGAAAGAGTATAGAAGAAATACCCGTTTGATGAAGATGGTGACATGTGGACAAACATCAAAATCACTGAAGAAGAAGATCACTACTTCCTTCAAGGTGATAAACACAATTCAAGCGTACGAGGAACTGGTTCCTTACCCGACACCAGACGGACAACCCATATGGGTACATCCCGATCTCCTGGAAGATGAAAATTGGGAGGTCGTGAAAACAAAGCCTATAGCTCAACAGCGAAGGCAGGCTAGGAAATATCTCCTCAAGCTCAAAAGGCAAAAAAAGACCCAGCCAAAACAAGAAGTCAAAGAAAAGGCAGAGGCTTCCTCTACCGCTTCATTGGATGCAACAAAATATCCCTTCCAGAGACTTCAAAGGGGGTAAGAAAATTCACTCTTAGTGATTTCATGCACCTCAATTCAAAGAAGCCACGCAGGAGGCATCATACTCTTGCAATTCGGTAGTTGGATTCTCCATTGATGGATACAAGTCTAGCGACACCGATGATGGATTCGAATCCAACTACACAAATGAATGGGAGGAATCCCTTGAAACAGGAGAATATCTCTCCGATGAAGAATGGGTTCCTGAGACTCATCTTATGCCAGTAATCTGGTATAACCCCCTACAGCCACAAGGATCCTGGTCTGATGATGAAGAAGACCAAGAGGTTGTACAAGAAAATGCTGTTGAACTAGCACCCCTCATTGCTCCAGTGGAAATCAACAATGTTGAGCCACAAAGAGTTGATGAAGAAGAAGATTTGGCTCCCATGCCTGATCTTGAAGAATATGCAAGGATCTTGCAGCGTCTCGCTCTAGAACAAGAGCAAGACCGCGTCAACGAGCCTCTTCGCAATCCAGAGCCTGAAGTCCCTGAAGACCATCAGGTACATCCTCCCTTAACTCCTGAAAATGGAGAAAATTGCTGGATAGATGATCCTCTTACATCTGAGGATGAGTCTGACTCCGATCAGGCAACGTCTCCTGTCAGAGCTTCCTGTAATGTGATAATTTAGGATTATAGCTCTTCCGAAGCATCGTCTGATGAGGTCACTTACACTCCGGCAAGTCCTAGCAATGTATCTTCTGGAGCCACCTCATCTCACGTGACTTTCACTGAGACGACACTCTCTCAGGTTTCTTCTCCTGAGACCGTGACTTTAAAGTTCACACCCTTCCTGACTGAAGAATCCCCAGCTATTGATGCTTGGGACGATGAATTAGTCAACGAAGAAGAGAGGTTGCTGGATGTGTTCAGGACTTGTTCCCAGAAAATACTCCGTGCAACACAATCACTGAGGATGGCAACTCTGCTGCTGATACATCCTCAGCAAATAAAAAACGACAGCCTCTTGATCCTGAAGACAATCTTTCAAACGAAGACCCTTCTCAAGAAGCTCTCGAAGTTGGTAGAGGCACCCGCTCTGGCCGGAACTACCACAAAAATTACAACCAATCCTCCTTTACATATGTAAATCCTTCGGGCAAAGATGTTGTAAGCGCCGCTAGTGGCAACAATGATGAACATGCAGGCCCTAAGGAGGCTTTCAAGTATGACTTGATTGAACACTTCAAGCACATACCTGCACGTCTGCACATCCTAGATTTGTTGCGAATGTCTCCGCACACTCGTGATAATCTCATTTCAGAATTACAAAAGTTGAATGAGGATGTCGACAAACATGCCCCGCAAGTCCTCCAAATTGAAATGGATTACCGGGTCAAAAACTCAGAAGCTTCCTCAAAGGGAGAAGAGAAGAAAACTGAGGGATCATGCATTGAATGCCTCTCGGTTAAAAAAGCAGCCAGTGCAACCATCGCCTTCACAAAGGACGACCTCCTACTTGGCGAAACCAGGCACAACCGACCCCTGTACTTCACAGGGTACATCAAGGAAATGCCTATGCACAGAGTTCAGATCGACCTAGGTTCTGCACTCAACCTCATCTCCACATCGGCTCTCGAAGAGTTGGGCATCCCACCCAGCAAGCTGAGCCACACATCTGTATCTATCTTTGGATACGATGGGAGTACTCAAAGGCCTATCGGCAAAATCAGGTTCAAGTTGCAGATCGGTGATCTTATCTCTGAGGTCATAGTGTATGCAATAAAAACCCCTTCATGCTACAACATCCTTCTCGGATGCCCTTGGATCCACGAGAATGGTGTTGTCCCTTCAACTCTACATCAATGCATCAAGTTTGTTGGCGACGACGGCATGATACATCGAGTCTTTGCGGACAGAAAACCCTTCAAAGGTAAAGAAGTCCACTTCGCAGACTCACAGATGTATGAAGGTGAAAAAGAAGAAGAGGAGAAGCAAACAACACCCTTTGCCGAAAATCACCAGAAAGATAAAGGCAAGGCTCTTCAATAATTACCGGAAGAAAACAAACCATCTGGTAAATCTGAAGAGAGCATTCAAACTCCCTTCATCATCTCCCTCAAACCTTCAAAGCCTTTGGTCATCACAACTAAAGTGAAGAAGGCAAAGCAAAAGCCTGGGGGCAAATTTGTTGTCTCTTTCGTGTCTATCATGCAAGACACGAATTCGGATTCAGAGCCAGAAGACGACGCATCGTCAAGCCAAGCTGACACTCAGCAAGATCAGCCTGCTCTTACTCCAATGGAGACAACTTCTGACATAGAAGATCCTACGTCAGCTTCCTTCGTTGTTCTAGCAACTTCAGCAAAGGAAAAACCGATCTTCTTCCATAGATCGGATGCTTCTTCATCAAACTCCATGCTTGAACCTTTCCAAAATGAAGGTATGCCTCAACTATCCTTATATAGTTCTGTGGCACAAGCTATTATGAAGAAAATGGGCTATGACGCTCAAAACCCAGTCGGTTTGGGAGAAGGACGCGGTATTCTCACGCCATTGGGGCTCGTCTTGACCAAAAGCCAGCTGGAAGATTGGAGACTCTACGGCTATGTAGAAAAGTCTTCACACGGGTTAGGGTATGATCCCGACACTCCCCTGAGACAGTTGACACAAAGGCTTAAAAGTCAATTTACTAACCAAGCCTCAATATCTTGTATCCATGAAGACATCGATCTCCCTGGATATCTCTTTGATGAGTCACCTGACAAAGATCCAAGAAGCTCATCCAATTGGCACGATTTCTCTGAGAATGAAGAGGAGTTGTCCGATGGTACAGACATGTGGTCTTCTGACCCAGAAGAACCCTCATCTCCAAAAGAAATAGCCTACTTCGACCCGGTTTCAACAGACGATTGGGATCATCCCATAGCACACCATTCTCTTTGGTCTATGGATGCGAAGCTGTCGTGCCCTTGGAAGTACAAATTCCTTCCTTGAGGGTATCCTTGCAAAATGACATGACTCAAGAAAGCAATGTCAAATTGCGACTCCATGAGCTGGACAATCTCGATGAGAGACGGCTCGAAGCTCAACAAAGCATTGAACTTTACCAAGCACGCATGGTAGGATCTTTCGACAAGAAGGTCAGGCAACACGCCTACAAAAAGGGTGACTTGGTCCTTGCGGTAAAAAGACCAATGGTTTTTGCTCACAAGTCCAAAGGCAAGTTTGAGCCAAAATGGGAGGGACCATATGTCATCGACAAGGTCTTCTCCAACGGCGCATACGCACTCCTAAACATGGAAGGTGACAGATGTATGCTGCCCATCAACGACAAGTTCTTAAAGCGGTACTACCCTTGAAGACTTACCCAACTGGGTAAGAGCAATGCCTGTACGGCCAAAACCGGTTTCCAGGTACACGCTCGTCAAACCCACTGATGGACCGCGCTCCGAATGCTCGAGTTCCTACCGGGGTCGGCGGACGTGGGAGTCCGTTTGGTTCCGACCCTTTCGTAACCAGCGGGCAAGGGGGCGTGCATCAACATTTCTTTTTTTGTGTGGGTGTGCCAGATTTTCTATTTTTACTTGGAATTGCAAGTGGTGATCCGGAGATCAACCTTCACAAGTAAAAAGGAAATCAACTTCTTTCAAGTTTTCCATTGCACATATATTTAAGAAAAGAGACATTTTTCTTGGTTTGCCGTGAAAGGCGATTTTTTTGGCATTTATAGGCGATTTTTTTGGCATTTATAGCCGATTTTGGCGTTTATAGCCGATTTTGGCGTTTATAGCCGATTTACAATCCTTATCAACAATGAAAGACAAGAATTGTGATTTTTGTCTCTTTTGAAAAAATACAAACTACAATGAAAAGCAAGAAAAGGAGGATCTAACTTCTCAGGAGATTGTGGGGGACTCGTTTAGATTGACGGTCGCAAGCCATATGTGGGCTTCGCCATCATCCATGCAGATGAGAACAGAGGATGCTATTGATTCGCTTGGCTTGGCTATAACCTCAGGTTTTTAGAGGACAAAGACCAAAAGAAGGTCCTATGTCCAATAAAAAGCCGAGTAGACGGGCTGAAAAGCCATATCTAAGCCATTGGAGGCAGGAGGAGAAGGCAAGGACCTTGGGGGGGTACCCCCCAAGGGACTTTTGTCACCTTGTTGCGGTGGCCGGTGTAGAACTTCCGCAGAGTTTTCTTCCTTTCTCTGGATTTCTGTGCTTCTGTCTGTCTGTGTGTTTGTGCTTTTTTCTGATGTTTTTCTGCTGTCCCTTTCTTCTTGGAGAGCTCTCCTATTTATAGGCTTTTAGGTAGCCATTTAGGAGGGTTTATGAGCCTTGATTGTCATAAAGCTACATATTGTAACTCCTTTTTCTTGGCTTCTGATTGGCCGGAGGAGATTGAGGGCATTTAATCGCCTTTAATCGCCATGATGGGAGGAGTTTCATGGGTCAAATGCCATGAATCTCTTGACTTGTAACTCCCGAATGCTTGCTTCTGATTGGGCCGTCCAAAGAAATGGATTAATGACTGTAATAAAGTTAGTCAATTAATCGCATTAAGTGGTCGCCGAGCAGCTGAAGAGTCGCGGGCCGTGCCACGTCTTTTGGGATTCTTCTGTCGATGATCATCGATGGATCTTTATGTAGATCGACATCAGATGACCATGTAATTTCAGGTGTTTGTTGCCAACAGTGGGTCGGTGCCATCTGTCCTGTCGATTTCTCGATCGGTCGGGTAGAAAGCACACTTTTTTTTGGTTGACCGGGTGGCGATCAATATTGTTTTCGATACTCTTGATGATTGACCCGTGTTTTGGACGGATGTCAGAGGACTTGGTGTCTCAAAAGCATGAATTTTGGAAAGTACCAGAGGCTGGGCTCTTCGAATCGCGAAAAAACGGCGAAAACCGGGGTTTCCGGGGCCTTCCCGGCGACCCCGGGTTCCAAGGTCGCCGGCGACCCTGGCCCAGGGTTGCAGGGGCCGGCGACCCTGGGCCAGGGTCGTAGGGGCCTGCGACCTTGGCCCAGGGTCGCAGGGGTCTGCGACCCTGGGGGGTTTTCCCCCTTTCGTGTCCCGTTTTGTGTCCGTTTTTGCTGTTTTTCGATTCTTTTTTCTTCTGTACTTTTCCTTGACATTTTGACCATTTATTGGCCTAATTTCTTTGTAGGAAACCTGATGAGAATCCTTGCATTTTATTTTGCAAAGTTTCCAATTTCCTGAGAAAGCCGAAGACTTTGTCGCGCAGAGCTGCCGATTTTCCGTCAGAAGCTGAAACTGGGTCAAACGATGTCGGAATGACCTGAAATTTGGTGTGAAGCCTCCTGAGCAATAAATAAGACCAACCATAGGCTTTTGTTTGAGTTTTGAAGCCGTTTGGGATCCTATCACCTGTAGACTTGCTTTTTGTCGCGATGAAGATGTCGCGGTTTGATGTGCGGTCAACCGATGTCCGATTGACTTGAAATTTGACAGGGAACCTATTGGAGTCATTTTAAGATGATCCATAGGCTCTGTCTTGGAAACCATGGTCCCGGAGAGCTTTGCCGCCGAGAGGCCTGATTTGGCTTCCGAGCGTCAAACTATGGTCAAATGTTGTGGAAATGACCTGAAATTTGACGTGTAGCCCTTTATAAGCATTTTGAAGCCGTCCATGTGCTCTATCTGATGAGTAATGGCCTCGGTGGTTCTCGCCGCCGAGAGGCTTGATTTAGCTGTTCGAGGGTTGATGTAGGGTCAAACGTTGTCGGTTTGACTCGGAACTTGACGTGGAGCCTTTTGGAAGTATTTTGAGACCATCCATCGGCCCTGATCGAAGATTTGGTGTCTCCGATGCTTTTGCCGCCGAGAGCTCCTTTTCAGCTGTTGGAGAAGCGAAGTTCGGCCAAATGATTTTGAAATGGCCCGAAACTTCTTGTGTACTCCTCTTTTGGCTGTCTGGAAGAATCTTGCAGTTTTTGTTTGATCCTGACAAGATTTGATTTTTGGAAGCAGCATTGCCTATTTATGGCAGGTTGCGACTTCATGTAGCTCTTTGGATCTTGAAGAGGCAAAGTGACATTTTTGGTGTCAACAAATGCCCCCTCGAGGTACAGCGACGAGTTGCTTAACTTTTGTAGTCGATGTGCCTCGAAGAGATTTTCGAAGGAGAGCCTGTGACTTGACCAAGAGTCTTTGAGCAGTCTTTCTTTTTGGTATTTGTAGCCTTTTGAGCTTCCAGGGGAATTTTATGGTAGTGAAAGGGATCACGTACCATCTCGAGGAAAAGTTTTGAAGATGACATCAGGGATGTGGATTTGGGTTTTGACCTTGTGACCTAACAGGCTATATGTGGCAGGTTAGGGGGTCGGGTTTGGTTTTGATCGTGTGACCCAAGAAGCTGTATGTGGAATGTTGGGGGATCAGTTTTGGTTTTGATCTTGTGACCTAACAGGCTGTATGTGGCAAGTTAGGGGATTAGGTTTTGGTTTTTGGTTTTGGTCTTGTGACCTAACAGGCTGTATGTGGCAAGTTAGGGGACCAGGATTTGGTTTGATTTTTGTGGAATGTCAATTTCAAGATTTTGGCTCAATTTGGTATATGAGGCTGGATGGTTTGATTTTTGGAAGCTCATGGGGCTTGGAATTTTCTTTTGTATGGTCCAATCAACTCAAAAGAGGCATGGAACCATTTTTGTATGCTCTTGGTAAGAGGGATTTCTCTTTGACTAAAAGCCCAAATTTAATTTTTTTTTTTTTTTTTGTGCCTAGGTGGTCAAACCTGGCTCATATGGGCTAACCCATGGGACCTTAAGCTTTTGAAATGGCTTAGATCTCATATGGTGTCATTTTTGTAAAGAATATCCAAAAATATCTCATTTGGATAGAGAATATCTAAGAATATCTTTACTTGGAGAGAATCTCTCATGATCCCTTTATTTTGGGATAGGATATCTCAAGATATCTTTCTTTTGGGAAAGAATCCGTCATAGATTTCTTTTTGGGAGAAAATCCTTCAAGATATCTTTCTTTTGGGAAAGAATCTTTCTAATCTCTTTCTTTTGGTAAGGTTACTAATTAGTAACACTTACCTCTTTCTTCTTTCCTTCTTTGGTTTGCTCTCCTCTATAAAAGCAAGGAGGAGGTTGGATCTCTTGCTCTTATTACTTTCTTTTGCAATAATCTCAAGAGGGCTTCAAGACCAAGAGTTCTTCTTCTTCAAGATCTTCAAGACTTTTCTTCTTCTTCTCCATCAATGGCTTCAAGTAAGTTCCCTTTTTCAAGAAAACTCCATTGTAGGAAAAATAAAAAGATCTTTCTTTCTTTCCTTTTTTTTTGTTTCTTTCTTTTTCTTTTCTTCTTTTTTTTTCACGTGTTTTCCTCTCTTTTTTTTTCACACGTTTTTTTTTTTTTGCTTTCTTTTCTTTTCTTTTTTTTTCATGTTTTTTTTTTTTTTGTGGGCCGTACGGACAGATCCGTACGGATCTGGCCGTACGGCCACGTGGCCTGTGGGCCAGCCCCCTTTTTTTTCTTTTCTTTTTCTTTCCCTCCCTTTTTTTTTTGAGAGAGTTTCTTTTCTTTCTTTTTTTGTTTTCTTTCCCCTCTTTTTTTTAGAGAAAGTTTCTTTTCTTTTTTTTTTGTTTTCTTTCCCCTCTTTTTTTTTTGAGAAAGTTTCTTTTCTTTTTTTTTTTTTTTTTTTCATCATGATAATGCCCCCTTTTTTTTTGGCAAACCTAGATGTTCATGCATGCATTCAATTGTAAATTAAATTTGTAGCATGATGTGATAGCATACCTGAAAGTTTTCACAATTTTGGGAATTTGGAGCTCGCAGTGATGTTGAGCCCTTCCTGATTTTGCGGAGACTTTGAGGTTTCGAAAGTTTGGAGTTTCGGAGTTCCCAGCTTTGTTGAGCCCATCTTCAAGCTTTCTATTTCTTTCGGGATAGTTCCTTTTCTTCGGAATTGCCCCGTCATCATGTCAAAATTTCGCCAGATTTTTTTAGCGAGATTCTGTCATTTTGATGTTTGATCTTTTTCTTTTCCATCCTTTTCAGGTGGTTCCTCTAGAGCGAACAAGGGTAAAGAGCCTGCTACAAGCGTACCTCGTCGATCTTCTAGATCTTCTAATCCGGCCGTTCAGCAGGCTTTTGAGAAGGTCCAGTATGTTGAGAGAAATCTGGAAGAGTGCGACTCCCTCAACAGAGATGAGATGAGGCAGCGACTGATCGCTCTCAAGGGAGAGGAATTCTATAAGATCATGGTAAGCAGTCGTCCATGGGTGATGGAAGATCAGAGCGTTTTGCCCAAGCCTACCTTCTTCTTTGGTGATGCAGTCCCTGATGACATGACATACCAGAGGAGATGTTTTCAGTTTTCCTTCACAGCAGATGGTGAGAAGAAGACTGTTGCTACCCGGTCGACGTTTGATCGCACCGTCTCGATTCTGAGCCTTGCCCCCACGTGCCCTAAGAGGGAAGATTCTCCAAGTTGGGTGAGAAGGACAAATGTAATCAAGACCGGGGTTTTTGTTGGCGGTTCTCCTGGATATACGGAGAGGTCGCCTGTTGACATGGACCTGTTGATGCCATCCAGCGGCTACCAGGGCGTCATTGGTTCTGAAGCTGTTCGAGAAATACCTGATGAGGCTTTGGAGCAGCTAGAACAGGAGGAAGCCGAACTTGGCGCTTGGATGCAAGCGGCACAGAGGCAAGCTTCCGTGGAGTCTACTGGCAAGAGTAGAACATCCAGTGAGGAGTCAAGTGGGGCAGGTTCCTCTAAGAAGCGAGTCCGCCGGGGTAAGAGGGGGAGGAGTCATCATCATAGCAAGGGGCAGCATGAGGACTCTCCTAACTTGGAAGTCCCTCTTACTATCGATGAGGATGTGCCAGTGGATGCTGACGAGCCTCCAGAGAAGAGAAGTCGAGAAGAAGAGACCGTCGGTGAAGGTATGATTCTTCCTTTTTCTCTTTCCATTTCTTTTCATGGGATTTTTTCCATGTTCTGATTTGCTTCTCGTTTTCTGCTTTTCTTCTTTTTTTTTTAGCAGAGGAAGACTTGGTGATGCCTGAGGTCCCAACCGATGAGGTGGTGATGGATCCTGTTGAGGCACCCGAAGAAGAACCAAGGGACTCTAGAGTAAATCCAGAATCTCCAATTGGTACGACTTCTTTTGCTCTTTTTTTTTTGAGTTTGTGACTTGGTTTGCTAACATTTTTTTTTTGTCAGCTGACTTGCCACAGGGTTCTGATGACTTTGAACCATCGATGGACGCAAATGTTGATGATGCTTCCGATGAGTTCATGGAGGAAGAAAGTGTTCCGCCAGTCGTCGAAGAAGGTATTTTGTAGTTATAACCCTGATAATGATTTTCAAACAGGATTATATTCATACCTTTTTGTGTTTCTTTTGGCAGGTTTTGAAGTGACAGAGGAGGGTCCGTCGCTTCCAGAGCAAGGGATGCCAGAGGTTAATCCAGAGGTAGAGACTCCTGGGACCAGTTCTGACAATGTTGAGGAGATTCCTCGCGCTGAGATTCCTTCCCGAGCAGGAGCAGCTTCAACTGGAAAGAGTTCTTTTGTTACTCTTTCAACAGATGATGACTTGAGCGGCCGACCAACGGAGTTGGGCGAATCTTCAGCTGGGCCATCTCTTCTTTTTGCGAAGAAAGTGGTGGTGCGAGTTCTGAGCTCTTGGATTGAGACTCTCTTTTCTGGGCACTTGGAAGCCGGATTTAGCATGATCCAGCATGTGCGTGAGATTCTCGGTGATGCTGAAGAAGCTGGTTTGGATGTCACATATGCCAGGGCGATCCTTAATAGGATCATTGAGCTGGGTGACAAGTGGTTTGAGACCATGGGTTTTCCTGACGATCAGTTCTTCAAAGAGATGTTCTTGGACCCTGCGGATAAGGCTCAATCTGACCTGGATGAGGCTACAGAAAGCAAGAAGCAGGCAGTCCGAGAGAGGAACTTAGAAGAGATAACCATCATTAGGCTGACACATGACCTTAACATCCTTGATAGGGAGGTCGATGAGGCCAGAAAACGTCTTGAGCATCTGCAGGCACAAGTCGCTGCCAAGTGGACTGAAATAACAGAGGCTCGTGAAAGGGAGACTGCTCTGATTCATCGAGTTGCAGATGCCAATCGAGTTCTCAAAAGGAAGTCTGATGAGGACAAACAATGGAAAACCGCTCGAAGGAAGCTTCCCAGTGCAGAAGAAGGGTTACAGCCCACCCCAGCATCTCATGGCAGGTTCCTGAAGAAGTGTGCCTTGGAATCCTTGACGGATGAAGCCAAAAGCTTGCTTAAGGAGCTGAACTCTTGGTTGGAGACCATTTTTGATTGAGCTCCTGTATACAGAAACCATCCTTCTCTCTTTTTTTTTTTGGTACCACTTGTATTTTTTTGGTACTTTTTTTTTATTAGTGCTTGTGAACACTTTCTTTTTTTTGGTACCACATGTATTTTTTGGTACTCTTTTTTTTTGTTATCCCTACGCTCACTTGAATCTTTTTGTGATAAAAGTAATTGCTAAATGGGATGCTCTCTTTTTTTTGTTATCCCTACGCTCACTTGAATCTTTTTGTGATAAAAGTAATTGCTAAATGGGATTTGATCAAAAGGTTGTCATTTTGTGAAAATCTTTTGTCAAGTGATTGTTTTGGCATGAAAGCCAGGTTTTTGTTTGTGGCATGGAAGCCAATTTTGGCATGAGAGCCAGCTTTTCTTGTGGCATTGATAGCCGAGTTTTTTTTTTTGTGGCATCTATAGCCAGTTTTGGTGGCATTGATAGCCGGTTTGTTTTGTTGGCATCTATAGCCGGTTTTTGGTGGCATTGATAGCCTGTTTTGTTTTGGTGGCATTGATAGCCGTTTTTTTTTTTTGAAATCCAAGTTTTTTTTTTGTTTGTGGCATTGATAGCCGGTTTTGTTTTAGTGGCATTGATAGCCTGTTTTGATGGCATTTATAGCCAGTTTGTGGCATTTATAGCCTGTTTTGATGGCATTTATAGCCGGTTTGGTTTTCAAAAAATGCAAGTATCGACTAAAAGTCGCCTCCCTGCTGAATGTTCTTGCAAGTATCGATGGAATGTCGCATCCTTGCTCATTCGGTTGCGAGTATCGATGGAATGTCGCATCCTCGCGGATTTGGGTGCAAGTATCGATGGAATGTCGCATCCTTGCTTTTCAAAAATTTTGGTTTTGCGGGTACTGACTTGATGTCGTTTCCCCACGATTTTTGAAATTTGTGGTTTTCTCGAACCTTTGGGTTATGGATATCAACTGAAATGTTGCGTCTCCACAGTTTTTTAGGTTTTTTCGAACCTTTGAAATTTGGGTTGTGGATATCAACTGAAATGTTGCGTCTCCACAGTTTTTTAGGTTTTTTCGAACCTTTGAAATTTGGGTTATGGATATCAACTGAAATGTTGCGTCTCCACAGTTTTGGATTTTGCAAGTACCGACGACATGTCGCTTCCCTGCGATTTTGGAAGTGTCGAACGTGGTTCGCTTGCTTCCGATTTGTGCGAGTATCGACTAAGCGTCGCTTCCTCGCGGTTTTTGAAAAACCATTTTTTTTTTGTTTAAAGACACGGCAGGGTCATAAGTTTTGACGTAAAACCATTTTGGCGGTAAAAGGCAGGGTGGACTAGGGTGGAAATCCCTGAATTCGGATTTTTGTTTCAAACCATGAATTTTGGGTTCAAGGGTTGAAAATTTTGGTCAAGCTAGGGAAAGGTTCCTAAACTTGGATATATATATTTTTTTTGAACAATGAAACGATGAAAGTAAGCATTGTTTTAGATTTCTAGAAATTTCAACATTTGATATGAAAATTCTAAAAAAAGGGTGGGTTTAGCGAGCGTGTACCTGGAAACCGGCTTTGGCCATACAGGCATTGCTCTTACCCAGTTGGGTAAGTCTTCAAGGGTAGTACCGCTTTAAGAACTTGCCATTGATGGGTAGCATACATCTGTCACCTTCCATGTTTAGGAGTGCGTATGCGCCATTGGAGAAAACTTTGTCGATGACGTAGGGTCCCTCCCATTTCGGCTCAAATTTGCCTTTGGACTTGTGAGCGAAGACCATTGGTCTTTTTACCGTAAGAACCAAGTCATTCTTTTTGTAGGCGCGTTGCCTGACCTTTTTATCGAAAGATCCTGCCATACGTGCTTGGTAAAGTTCAATGCTTTGTTGAGCTTCGAGCCATCTCTCATCGAGATTGTCCAGCTCATGGAGTCGCAATTTGACATTGCTTTCTTGAGTCATGTCATTTTACAAGGATACCCTCAAGGAAGGAATTTGTACTTCCAAGGGCACGACAGCTTCGGATCCATAGACGAAGGAGAATGGTGTGCTATGGGTTGGTCCTCGAACGGAGGTTCGATAGGCCCACAAAGCTTCAGACAATTTGTCGCTCCAGTCTCTTTTGTGACTAGAGACCATTTTTTTGAGGATTTTGCAGAGTGTCTTGTTGAAAGCTTCTGCTAACCCGTTTGCTGCCGGATTGTATGGAGTCGAATGACAGCTTTGGATTTTGTATTTGTCGCAGAACCTGTAGAATCGATGATCCCGGAACTGTGGTCCGTTATCATGGACGAATCTTTTGGGTATACCGAAACGACAAATGATGTTGGTGCGTAGGAACTGAAGGACTGATGAGGTCTTCATTTCGTTAAACGCAAATGCTTCTGACCACTTGGAGAAGTAATCCGTAGCGGCGAAGATGAAGCGATGACCTTTGCTTGAAGGGGGAGAAATAGGACCTATGATGTCCATACCCCAGGCTTCGAAAGGCCATGAGATCGCTGTAGGATGCAGCCATTCTGGAGGCATGTGAATGTAATCTCCATGAACTTGGCATTGTTGGCAGCGCTTAGCAAATTGCATTGCGTCAGCTACCATGGTAGGCCAGTAATATCCTAACCTTTTTATCTGATCATAGAGCTTAGGTCCAGCCTGATGAGCTCCACAAAGACCAGCATGAACTTCTTTGAGTGTTTCTTCAGCCTCTTGTTGTGACAAGCAGCGTAGAAGTACTCCGTTGAAGGATTTCCTGTAAAGGATTTTTGAAGGAATATCCAAATGGAAGCTTGGGGTTCGCCTTTGGATGCTTACCCGTTCTTTTGGATCTTCAGGTAGGATTCCGAACATAATGTAATCAATGAACGGATCCCTCCAGTCGCCGATTGAAGTTTGAAGGATTGAAATCCGACTTCCGACCACTTGGTGGCATTCAGCAACTGCTTGGTGTGTGTTAAGAGGAGGAAGGATTCTCCTTTCGCACACTGTGATTTGCATGTTTTCCCCTTCCTGGATTGCCATGGATGCGGCAAGTCCGGCTAGGGCATCTGCACGTATGTTTTCACCTCTACGAATGTGGGTGATGTGACAGATGTCAAACTTTTGCAGAAGTGATTGTGCCTTGTTGTAGTAGGGCAACAAATCTGGCTTCCTGACTTCAAATTTCTGATTCATCTGGTTGACGATCAGTTGAGAGTCTCCAAAGACTTCCAGCATGGTGATACCGGATTCGATGGCGAGTTTCAATCCTAAGATCAGAGCTTGATATTCAGCTGCATTATTTGTGCATGGTTCCAGTAGCGAGAAAGCGTGTGGAATCATATATTTGTCGGGGCTAACAAAGAGGATGCCAACTCCCGAGATCAGCTGTCTTTTTCATTTGTCCTGGTTGCACCGTCAAAGTACATATCCCAGGAGGCACTTTGTGAGAAAGTCTCCACATTGTAGACTGGTTCGTCTGGGAGATCATCTCTGAGTGGAGAATCTTTAGGCAATGGATGCTCTGCGAGGAAGTCCGCTAGAGCTTGCCCTTTGATTGCTTTTTGTGGTACATACCTAATATCAAATTGTGACAGAAGGATGGACCATTTTGCCAGTCGAGCATTGAGAGAACCTGCCTTTGTGACAAGGACCTTCAAGAGGTTGACCCTCGAGACCAGGTAGACTGTGTTGGAAAGCAAGTAGTGACGCAGCTTTTGTACGGCGAACATCACTGCAAGGCATTCTTTTTCGACTGGAGAGTAGCGATGCTCTGCACCTACTAGCATGCGGCTGAGGTAATATAGAGCAGCTTTTTTTCTTTGATCATTTTCTTGCGCAAGCAGAGCTCCCAAAGAGTGATCAAGGGCTTCTTGTATACAAGATGAATGGTTTTCCAGTGGTAGGAGCAGCTAACACTGGAGGTTTTGTCAGGTATGACTTGATGTCTTGGAAAGCAGCTTCACAGTCAGCATCCCAGACAAAGTTTAAACCTTTTTTCATCAACCGGGAGAATGGACGGCATTTCCCCGAAAGATTGGAGATGAACCGTCTGATGTAGGCCAATCTCCCTTGAAGCCTTTTGAGTTCTCTCAAGGTTCTTGGAGAGGGCATTTCTAGAATGGCTTTGACTTTTATGGGGTCAAGCTCTATTCCAGCTTTCCGAACTAAGAATCCGAGGAACTTACCCGACGAGACGCCGAAGAAGCATTTCAATGGATTCATTCGCAGTTTGTGTTTGCGAAGCCGGAGGAAGACTTCTCGAAGGTCTTCGAGATGATCTTCTTTTCTTTTGCTTTTGACGGCGAGGTCATCAACGTAACATTCAACCGTCTTGTGCTGCATATCTTGGAATATTTTCATCATAGCCCTCTGATATGTGGCACCAGCATTTTTCAGACCAAATGGCATGACAGTGTAGCAATACACGCCAAATGGGGTCCGAAAAGATGTATGTTTTTCATCCTCAGGATGCATCTTTATCTGATTGTAGCCAGAGAAACCATCCATGAATGTCATTCGCTCAAATCCACAGGTATTATCGATCATTACCTCTGGTATAGGGAGCGGAAATTCATCTTTTGGGAATGCGCCATTCAGGTCTCTATAGTCAATACAGACCCTGATCTGCCCATTTTTCTTTGTCACGGGGACAATGTTGGCCAACCATTCAGGATGTTGTTCCTCACGGATGAAGCCGACGCTTTTGAGTTTTTGAACTTCTTGTTCAATTTTATCCATCACATCTGGACGGAATCTTCTTTGGCCTTGCTTGACAGGCTTGATGTCTTCTTGAAGATTGAGTTTGTGAACTGCTATTTTGGGGTCTAAGCCTGGCATTTCAACATAAGACCATGCAAAGCAATCAACGAACTCACGAAGAAAGGTGATATACTCGGGTAACTCATCATCCTTTATATTCTTGCTTATGAATACAGGACGTGGGTTATCTGGTGTTCCCAAGTCTATCTTTTGAACAAGATCTTCTGTTGGAAGGTTCGAAGGTGGTTCCTCCACAATATTTTCGGAGGCTTCCAGCTCAACGAAACCTTCTGGGGTTTCAAGGGCATTTCCAGACCAAGGTTTTGTTCCTTTCCACGGGTCTTCTTGATCGGTAATTTTCCCAAGACTTGCTATGAGATGATCCCAATCGCCTGTTGAAACCGAGTCGAAGTAGGCTACTTCTTTTGGAGATGAGGGTTCTTCTGGGTCAGAAGTCCACACGTCTGTGCCATCGGACAACTCCTCTTCATTTTCGGAGAAATCGTGCCAATTGGATGAGCTTCCTGGATCTTTGTCAGGTGACTCATCAAAGAGATATCCAGGGAGATCGATGTCTTCATGGACTTGAGATGTTGAGGCTTGGTCAGTATATTGACTTTTAAGCCTTTGTGTCAACTGTCTCAAGGGAGTGTCAGGATCATACCCTAACCCGTGTGAAGACTTTTCTACATAGCCGTAGAGTCTCCAATCTTCCAGCTGGCTTTTGGTCAAGACGGGCCCCAATGGCGTGAGAATACCGCGTCCTTCTCCCAAACCGACTGGGTTTTGAGCGTCATAGCCCATTTTCTTCATAATAGCTTGTGCCACAGAACTGTATAAGGATAGTTGAGGCGTACCTTTATTTTGGAAAGGTTCAAGCATGGAGTTTGATGAAGAAGCATCCGATCTATGGAAGAAGATCGGCTTTTCCTTTGTTGAAGTTGCTGGAACAACGAAGGAAGCTGACGTAGGATCTTCTATGTCAGAAGTTGTCTCCATTGGAGTAAGAGCAGGCTGAACTTGCTGAGTGTCAGCTTGGCTTGACGATGTGTCGTCTTCTAGCTCTGAATCCGAGTCCGTGTCTTGCATGATAGACACGAAAGAGACAACAAATTTGCCCCCAGGCTTTTGTTTTTCCTTCTTCACTTTAGTTGTGATGACCAAAGGCTTTGAAGATTTGAGGGAGATGATGAAGGGAGTTTGAATGCTCTCTTCAGATTTACCGGATGGTTTATTTTCTTCCGGTGATTGTTGAGGAGCTTTGCCTTTATCTTTCTGGAGATTTTTAGCAAAGGATGCTGTGTGCTTCTCCTCTTCTTCTTTTTCACCTTCATACATCTGTGAGTCTGCGAAGTGGACTTCTTTACCTTTGAAGGGTTTTCTGTCCGCAAAGACTCGATGTATCATGCCGTCGTCGCCAACAAACTTGATGCATTGATGTAGAGTTGAAGGGACAACACCATTCTCATGGATCCAAGGGCGTCCGAGAAGGATGTTGTAGCATGAAGGGGTCTTTATTGCATACACTGTGACCTCAGAGATAAGATCACCTATCTGCAATTTGAACCTGATTTTGCCGATAGGCCTTTGAGTACTCCCATCATATCCAAAGATAGATACAGATGTGTGGCTCAGTTTGCTGGGTGGGATGCCCAACTCTTCAAGAGCCGATGTGGAGATGAGGTTGAGTGCAGAACCTGGGTCGATCTGAACTCTATGCATAGGCATTTCCTTGATATACCCTGTGAAGTACAGGGGTCGGTTATGCTTGGTTTCGCCAAGTAGGAGGTCATCCTTTGTGAAGGCGATGGTTGCACTGGCTGCTTTTTTAACCGAGAGGCATTCAATGCATGATCCCTCAGTTTTCTTCTTTTCTCCCTTTGAGGAGGCTTCTGAGTTTTTGACCCGGTAATCCATTTCAATTTGGAGGACTTGCGGGGCATGTTTGTCGACATCCTCATTCAGCTTTTGTAATTCCGAAATGAGATTATCACGAGTGTGCGGAGACATTCGCAACAAATCTAGGATGTGTAGACGTGCAGGTATGTGCTTGAAATGTTCAATCAAGTCATACTTGAAAGCCTCCTTAGGGCCTGCATGTTCATCATTGTTGCCACTAGGGGCGCTTACAACATCTTTTCCCGAAGGATTTACATATGTAAAGGAAGATTGGTTGTGATTTTTGTGGTAGTCCCGGCCAGAACGGGTGCCTCTACCAACTTCGAGAGCTTCTTGAGAAGGGTCTTCGTTTGGAAGATTGTCTTCAGGATCAAGAGGCTGTCGTTTTTCATTTGCTGAGGATGCATCAGCAGCAGAGTTACCATCCTCAGTGATTGTGTTGCATGGAGCATTTTCCGGGAACAAGTCCTGAACAGCATCCAGCAATCTTTCTTCTTCGTTGACTAATTCATCGTCCCAAGCATCAATGGCTGGGAATTCTTCAGTCAGGAAGGGTGTGAACTTTGAAGTCACAGTCTCAGGAGAAGAAACCTGAGAGGGTGTCATCTCAGTGAGAGTCACGTGAGACGAGGTGGCTCCAGAAGATATATTGCTAGGCGTCGCCGGAGTGTAAGTGCTCTCATCAGACGATGCTTCGGAAGAGCTATAATCCCGAATTATCACATTACAGGAAGCTCTGACGGGAGACGTTGCCTGATCGGAGTCAGACTCATCCTCGGATGTGAGAGGATCGTCTATCCAGCAATTTTCTCCATTTTCAGGAGTTAAGGGAGGATGTACCTGATGGTCTTCAGGGACTTCAGGCTCTGGGTTGTGAGGAGGCTCGTTGATGCGGTCTTGCTCTTGTTCTAGAGCGAGTCGCTGCAAGATCCTTGCATATTCTTCAAGATTAGGCATGGGAGCCAGCTCTTCTTCTTCATCATCTCTTTGTGGCTCAACATTGTTGATTTCCACTGGAGTAATGAGAGGTGCTGGGTCAGCAGCATTTTCCTGTACAGCTTCTTGGTCTTCTTCATCATCAGACCAGGATCCTTGTGGCTGTAGGGGGTTATACCAGATTACTGGCATAAGATGAGACTCAGGAACCCATTCTTCATCGGAGAGATATTCTCCTGTTTCAAGGGACTCCTCCCACTCATCTGTGTAGTTGGATTCGAATCCATCATCGGTGTCGCTGGACTCGTATCCATCAATGGAGAATCCAACTACCGAATTACAAGAGTATGATGCCTCCTGCATGGCTTCTTTGAATTGAGGTGGCATGAAATCACTGAGAGTGAATTTCCTTACCCCCTTTGAAGTCTCTGGAAGGGATGTTTTTGTTACCTCCAGTGAAGCGGTAGAGGAAGCCTCTGCCTTTTCTTTGACCTCTAGTTTTGGCTGGGTCTTCTCTTGCCGTTTGAGCTTGAGGAGATGTTTCCTAGCCTGCCTTCGCTGTTGAGCTGTAGGCTTTGTTTTCACGATCTCCCAATTTTCATCTTCCAGGAGATCGGGATGTACCCATATCGGTTGTCCGTCTGGTGTCGGGTAAGGAACCAGTTCCTCGGACGCTTGGATTGAGTTTATCACCTTGAAGGAAGTAGTGATCTTCTTCTTCGGTGATTTTGATGTTTGTCCACATGTCACCATGTTGACGGAGGCAGACCCATAGTTTTTGTCAAAGGTGATGACTCCGTTTTTCCACATCTCATTTATTTTCTCTCTCACAACGAAGCATTGATTGAGAGGATGCGAGATCATCTGGTGGTATGGACAGTACCGAGGATCGTTGGTTTTGCCAATATCACCCGGTCTTTTTGGTTCAGGCAAGGTGAGCTTGCCGTTTGCCACAAGAGCCCCGAAGATTTCATCAACATCTTCATCAAACGGGTATTTCTTCTCTACTCGTTCTTTGAAGGCATCAGAGAGTTCAGGTTTCTTACCAACAGCTTTGTTTTCAGCTTTCTTTGGTGGCTGAGGAGCTGACTTGGTCTGCACATTGAGGACCTCTTTCTTCTTTAGTTTTGAGGTCGTAATGGCGGTTGGCTCTTTTCTTGATAATTTCTGACTGTTGAGGTCTTTAATCACCGTTTCAGCTTCCATGGAAGCTTCTAGGAGTTCTCCCAGGTTTTTGATTTGTTGCCGATGATCATGGAGCGGATTCTGGCTCTCATGTTGTTTCGGCAGATGTCGACTAGCGACGCTTGTGGCAATACATCAGAGCATTTGTATGCCATTGCTTTCCACTTGTGAATGAAGTCATATGTTGATTCATTCTCCCCCTGTTTTAGGCTGCACAGCTGAGCCATAGTAGCGGGATGATCTTCACCTTTGAAGTGAGTCAGGAAGCGTGTCTCTAGCATGGCCCAGTTTTGGATTGAGTCCTCCGGCAGAGTGGAGTACCAATCGAAGGCCGTACCTTTTAGGGTACTTGCAAAGAGGCGGATCTTGAGTGCATCTTGATCCGCGATAGCTCCCGTCAGGATCTTAAAGTGGATGACATGCTGTCTGGCTGATCCTTTCCCCGTATATGTTTGGAGAGTAGGATGCTTGAATTTGGTGGGGAACGGGACCGAGTCCATCCATAAGGGATATGGTGGCTTGATCCCATGCTCCTTGAGTATATCCTCTTCTTTTGCTTTGGCGAGGATACCGTCTACGTCCTTTCTGGTAAGGGCGCGTGACTCATTTTATTCTCTATTTACCTCGTCGTCTTGATGATTCGGAGGAGGTTCATTGTTCGCCTGATTTTGGAAGGCGAGGAGAAGGTTTTCCATCAGAGTTTCAATCCTCTGCTGGCCCTGTTCCAACTGCTGGATGCGGGTAATCGCATCTTCTGGAGGTGGTTGCGGGGTGGTGGCTCAGAATTTGTAGCCAAGACATTCATCCTTCGTGATTCGAACGAAGAAACTGTCCTGGTGACTGAGCTGGGGCTCATTCTTTTTGAAGAGGAGCTTGAGGAAGGATCACTCTGCTGTCCTTTGCTTGAAGGAGCAGGGGATTCTTCTGAATGTCTTCTTGTCCTGGAGACGCTGCGGGTCATCGGACGTCGGACATGGATTTTTGTTGCTGATTTTTGGCGCCTTCTGGTTTTTCCAACCATATGGACGGTAGCAACTTGGTTGGGTCTTTCTTTTTCGACCCATTTGGGAGAGACTTGAAGTGTGGGAGGCTGGGTCCTTTGCTTCTCTAGTCTCTTTTGTCGGTACGACGCGCGGCGGCGTATACGACGAGCAATTTGAGCTTCGGTCAGCTCTGACTGGGCTTTGATGATGAAGGATGTGCTCCCTCGGGCGCAGCAACCGAGCCTGTCTTCTTTGTTGCTGGGCAAGGACAGGATGCGAACCCTGTCCTTCGCCTGTTGCAGTGAAGCTTTGAATTTTTGAAGTTCGGCCCCTGTAGAGATGAAGGGTCGAACTGCAGGTTTGTAGGCCTTAGCAGGTGCTTGTGGAGGCCTTGTGATGCATGACTTGATTTTGGGCTTGTAGGAACAAGCCGGCTCATGCTGGGATGACTTGGAAGTCGAGTCGGAGATGGGTCTCTCCTCTTTCATGTAGGCAAGAGGATAGAACTGGTTCTCCTTGAGTGGGGCCAGGAATGCTGGCTTAGTAGATGTCTGGGACCTTCTCTGTTTTGGTGAAGGTCTTGGGGACCAAGTCTTGGGGTAGACCTGGTTGTTTGCAGGTCGAGGCTTCGTGGGGCTGCCACGGGCTTCAGGCCTTCTGGTGCTCGCCTTTGGTGTCACGGTAGTGACACGTTGAGAGGCGAGTTTCTGCTTCTTGGAGGGAGCAGTTTGTTTCTCAGGAAGTGGGAATGGTCCCAGCGTCCCAAAGACGATAGTCCGGGGAGTCGAGGTCGACCCGGAGTTCAGAGAGTTGCCGAGGGAGTTGACGCTTCGGCAGCTGATTGGGCGCTTGTAGGTGCGTGTGGTTTGCTTCTGTTGAAGCATGAGTTGGTGCTTGTTTTCATCGAAAGTAATGGTTAGTGAAGCTGCCATTGTTAGTTTTCGAAAATTTCTGAAACAAGACCACATCCATTAGTAATCACAAGAATATAATGATCATAAATGGGAAGTTCTATGGTTTCGTCTTTTCAAATTGCTCGAGGTAGATGACCCAAGCAATATGAGGAAGGCAAAATGCCATAGAAGGTACAATTGTTCTGATCGCAGGTATGGTAAGCCCGGAATGGGCATCCCAGTGACTGCTAGAAGCAATTGTGAACTTAAATTCGACTTATCGAGAAGCAGAGCTTGCTCGAGGTAAGAAGAATATAAAGTTGGAGTTACAGATGTGCCGGTCGCAATACAGTAGACCCTGAAAGGGCGTACTAGTACCGCTAGACACAAATGTTTTGAGACCGCATCCATGAGATGAGATTCTCTGTTTTGAAAGGTCAAGATTGGATTCATCAAAGAGAGCAGATGGTATTCCGATCTAAACACGGGCTCAGCGATTTCCGCGAGCGCCAGTGCTCAGAAAGAAATGAACCATAATTTCTCGGATCTGAATCTAAAGATGACGAGTTTTTTTTTTTGAAAAGTCAATATCGGGTTCATCAAAGAGAGCAAAAGGCATTCCAATCTGAACACGGTCTCAGCGATTTCCGTGAGCGCCAGTGCTCAGAAAGGAGAAGACCAAGATTTCTCCAATCTAAACCCAAAATGACGGAAGTTTTTTTTTTTTTGGAGATTTTGAAGAATTTTTTTTTTTTAAATCTTTTTTTTTCTTATTTTATTTTTTTTATTTTTTTTATTTTTATTTTTTATTTTTAAGATTTTTTTTTAAAAAAAATTATTTTTTATTTTTTATTTTAAAAATTTTTATTTTTTTTTTAAAAAAATTTATTATTATTTTTTTGTTTAAAAGACGAGGAGAGTACACATAGGCCTCCTAACCCGGTCTTATGAAATCTTGATTGATAGAATTGCCCCCAGGTAAGGGTAGGATTACTTAATGAACCCGTTTGGAGGACCCTTGCCTAGAACAGTCAAGCTGTCTCCACACTCTGGACAAGGCTTTTCTTTGAATCAACCATGATCAAAGAACACAGTTGGTTTAACCTTAGTGGTCTATGTCTTTTTTTTTAAAAAAAATTATATTTTTTTTATTTTTTTTATATGAACTCATCGAAGAGAAACAATGGCCCAACCCCCGATCCGAACACGGTCTCAACGATTTCCATGAGCGCCGGTGCCCAGAAGGGAGAGGATCAAAGTTTCTCAATTTTGAATCCAAATTGAGAAATCTAAAATTTTTTTATATATATATATATTTTTAGATCTTTAATGAACTCATCGAAGAGAAACAATGGCCCAACCCCCGATCCGAACACGGTCTCAACGATTTCCGTGAGCGCCAGTGCCCAGAAGGGAGAGGATCAAAGTTTCTCAATTTTGAATCCAAAATGAAAAATCTGATTTTTTTGTTTTTTTTTTTTTTTTTTTTTTAAAAAAAATTTTTTTTGAAAAGAGAAAGAGTGGAAATAGATTCAAAGAATTAGAAATTTCCAAACAAAAAATCTCATCTCATTTTTTTTAGATGCGGAATTCAACATAGGCCACCAATTATAAAGTAGCCAAGGAATCGAGAAAAGAAATATAAGCATAGAGCAAAATATATGATATGCAAATATTTCATTTCTAGCATCGTGTTCTCAAATAAACGGGTCCCACCGGGTGGGCCAGCTTGATGGACCGCGCTCCGAATGCTCGAGTTCCTACCGGGGTCGGCGGACGTGGGAGTCCGTTTGGTTCCGACCCTTTCGTAACCAGGGGGCAAGGGGGCGTGCATCAACATTTCTTTTTTTTGTGTGGGTGTGCCAGATTTTCTATTTTTACTTGGAATTGCAAGTGGTGATCCGGAGATCAACCTTCACAAGTAAAAAGGAAATCAACTTCTTTCAAGTTTTCCATTGCACATATATTTAAGAAAAGAGACATTTTTCTTGGTTTGCCGTGAAAGGCGATTTTTTTGGCATTTATAGCCGATTTTGGCGTTTATAGCCGATTTTGGCGTTTATAGCCGATTTTTGGCGTTTATAGCCGATTTTGGCGTTTATAGCCGATTTACAATCCTTATCAACAATGAAAGACAAGAATTGTGATTTTTGTCTCTTTTGAAAAAATACAAACTACAATGAAAAGCAAGAAAAGGAGGATCTAACTTCTCAGGAGATTGTGGGGGACTCGTTTAGATTGACGGTCGCAAGCCATATGTGGGCTTCGCCATCATCCATGCAGATGAGAACAGAGGATGCTATTGATTCGCTTGGCTTGGCTATAACCTCAGGGTTTTTAGAGGACAAAGACCAAAAGAAGGTCCTATGTCCAATAAAAAGCCGAGTAGACGGGCTGAAAAGCCATATCTAAGCCATTGGAGGCAGGAGGAGAAGGCAAGGACCTTGGGGGGGGGGGTACCCCCCAAGGGACTTTTGTCACCTTGTTGCGGTGGCCGGTGTAGAACTTCCGCAGAGTTTTCTTCCTTTCTCTGGATTTCTGTGCTTCTGTCTGTCTGTGTGTTTGTGCTTTTTTCTGATGTTTTTCTGCTGTCCCTTTCTTCTTGGAGAGCTCTCCTATTTATAGGCTTTTAGGTAGCCATTTAGGAGGGTTTATGAGCCTTGATTGTCATAAAGCTATATAAAGGGAGGAGTTACAAAATTGAATTGTTTATTTTGTAACTCCTTTTTCTTGGCTTCTGATTGGCCGGAGGAGATTGAGGGCATTTAATCGCCTTTAATCGCCATGATGGGAGGAGTTTCATGGGTTAAATGCCATGAATCTCTTGACTTGTAACTCCCGAATGCTTGCTTCTGATTGGGCCGTCCAAAGAAATGGATTAATGACTGTAATAAAGTTAGTCAATTAATCACATTAAGTGGTCGCCGAGCAGCTGAAGAGTCGCGGGCCGTGCCACGTCTTTTGGGATTCTTCTGTCGATGATCATCGATGGATCTTTATGTAGATCGACATCAGATGACCATGTAATTTCAGGTGTTTGTTGCCAACAGCGGGTCGGTGCCATCTGTCCTGTCGATTTCTCGATCGGTCGGGTAGAAAGCACACTTTTTTTTGGTTGACCGGGTGGCGATCAATATTGTTCTCGATACTCTTGATGATTGACCCATGTTTTGGACGGATGTCAGAGGACTTGGTGTCTCAAAAGCATGAATTTTGGAAAGTACCAGAGGCTGGGCTCTTCAAATCGCGAAAAAACGGCGAAAACCGGGGTTTCCGGGGCCTTCCCGGCGACCCCGGGTTCCAAGGTCGCCGGCGACCCTGGCCCAGGGTCGCAGGGGCCTGCGACCCTGGGGGGGTTTTCCCCCTTTCGTGTCCCGTTTTGTGTCCGTTTTTGCTGTTTTTCGATTCTTTTTTCTTCTGTACTTTTCCTTGACATTTTGACCATTTATTGGCCTAATTTCTTTGTAGGAAACCTGATGAGAATCCTTGCATTTTATTTTGCAAAGTTTCCAATTTCCTGAGAAAGCCGAAGACTTTGTCGCGCAGAGCTGCCGATTTTCCGTCAGAAGCTGAAACTGGGTCAAACGATGTCGGAATGACCTGAAATTTGGTGTGAAGCCTCCTGAGCAATAAATAAGACCAACCATAGGCTTTTGTTTGAGTTTTGAAGCCGTTTGGGATCCTATCACCTGTAGACTTGCTTTTTGTCGCGATGAAGATGTCGCGGTTTGATGTGCGGTCAACCGATGTCCGATTGACTTGAAATTTGACAGGGAACCTATTGGAGTCATTTTAAGATGATCCATAGGCTCTGTCTTGGAAACCATGGTCCCGGAGAGCTTTGCCGCCGAGAGGCCTGATTTGGCTTCCGAGCGTCAAACTATGGTCAAATGTTGTGGAAATGACCTGAAATTTGACGTGTAGCCCTTTATAAGCATTTTGAAGCCGTCCATGTGCTCTATCTGATGAGTAATGGCCTCGGTGGTTCTCGCCGCCGAGAGGCTTGATTTAGCTGTTCGAGGGTTGATGTAGGGTCAAACGTTGTCGGTTTGACTCGGAACTTGACGTGGAGCCTTTTGGAAGTATTTTGAGACCATCCATCGGCCCTGATCGAAGATTTGGTGTCTCCGATGCTTTTGCCGCCGAGAGCTCCTTTTCAGCTGTTGGAGAAGCGAAGTTAGGCCAAATGATTTTGAAATGGCCCGAAACTTCTTGTGTACTCCTCTTTTGGCTGTCTGGAAGAATCTTGCAGTTTTTGTTTGATCCTGACAAGATTTGATTTTTGGAAGCAGCATTGCCTATTTATGGCAGGTTGCGACTTCATGTAGCTCTTTGGATCTTGAAGAGGCAAAGTGACATTTTTGGTGTCAACACCCACTCTTTTTAGAATTTTCATATTAAATGTTGGAATTTCTAGAAATTTAAACAATGCTTACTTTCATCGTTTCATTGTTAAAAAAAAAATCCAAGTTTAGGAACCTTTCCCTAACTTGACCAAAATTCTCAACCCTTGAACCCAAAATTCATGGTTTGAAACAAAATCTGGATTCAGGGATTTCCACCCTAGTCCACCCTACCTTTTACCGCCTAAATGGTTTTAGGTCAAAACTTATGATCCTCGTGTCTTTAAACAAAAAAAAAGGTTTTTCAAAAAGCCGCGGGGAAGCGACGCTTAGTCGATACTCGCACAAATCGGAAGCATGCGAACCACGTTCGACACTTCCAAAATCGCAGGGAAGCGACATTTCGTCGATACTTGCAAAACCCGAAATCGTGGAGATGCAACATTTCAGTTGATATCCACAACCCAAATTTCAAAGGTTCGAAAAAAACCTAAAAAACCATGGAGACGCAACATTTCAGTTGATATCCATAACCCAAAGGTTCAAGAAAATCATAAATTTTAAAAATCGTGGGGAAACGACATCAAGTCAGTACCCGTAAAACCAAAATTTTTGAAAAAAGCAAGGATGTGACATTCCATCGATACTTGCACCCAAATCCGCGAGGATGCGACATTCCATCGATACTTGCAACCGAATGAGCAAGGATGCGACATTCCATCGATACTTGCAAGAACATTCAGCAGGGAGGCGACTTTTAGTAGATACTTGCATTTTTGAAAACCAAACCGGCTATAGATGCCACAAACCGGCTATAAATGCCACCAAAACGGCTATAAATGCCACCAAAACCAGTTATCAATGCCACAAAACAAAACCGGCTATCAATGCCACAAAACAAAGAAAATTGGCTTTCAAAAAAAAACCCGGCTATCAATGCCACAAACCCGGCTATAGATGCCACCAAAACCGGCTATCAATGCCACAAATCGGCTATTAATGCCACAAAACAAACCGGCTATCAATGCCACAAAAATCGGCTTCCATGCCAAAACAATCATTTGACAAAAGATTTTTACAAAATGAGAAGCTTTTGATCAAATCCCATTTAGCAATTACTTTTATCACAAAAAGATTTAAGTGAGCGTAGGGAAAAAAAAAGAAGAGCATCCCATTTAGCAATTACTTTCATCACAAAAAGATTTAAGTGAGCGTAGGGAAAACAAAACAAAAAAAAAGAGCACCAAAAAATACATGCGGTACCAAAAGAAAGTGTTCCCAAGCACTACAAAAAAAAAGAGAGTACCAAAAAAAAATACATGTGGTACCACAAAAAAAAAATAGAAGTATAGTTTCTATTACAAAAAAAAAGGAGCTCAACCAAAAATGGTCTCCAGCCAAGATTTTAGCTCCTCAAGCAAACTTTTGGCCTCAGCCGTCAGGGATTCCAAGGCACGCTTCTTCAGGTACCTGCCATGAGATGCTGGAGAATGTTGCAATCCTTCTTTTACATCGGGAAGCTTATCCCGAGCAGTTTGCCATCGTTGCTTTCTTGAGACTTCCTTTCAAGAACTCGATCGGCATCTGCAACCCGGCGAATTAGAGCACTCTCCCTGTCGCGAGCCTCTGTTATTGCAACCCACTTGGCAACGACTTGTGCATGCAGATGCTCAAGACATTTCCTGACCTCATCAATCTCCCTATCAAGGATGTTAAGGTCATGTGTCAGCCCACTGATGTTTAGCTCTTCTAAGTTCTTCTCTCGGACTATCTACTTCCTGCTTTGTGTAGCCTCATCCAGGTTAGACTGAGCCTTATCCGCAGGGTCCAGGAACATCTCCTTGAAGAACTGATCGTCAAGAAAACCCATGGTCTCAAACCACTTGTCACCCAGCTCAATGATCCTATCAACGATCGCCCTGGCACTTGTGACATCCAGACCAGCCTCTTCGACATCACCGAGAGTCTCACGCACATGCTGGATCATCCCAAATCCGGCATCTAAGTGCCTAGAAAAGAGAGTCTCAATCCAAGAGCTCAGAACCCGCACCACCACCTTCTTCGCAAAAAGAAGAGATGGCCCAGCTGAAGATTCGCCCAATGAACTCATCGGAAGCATCATCAACATTTGCATCCATCGATGGTTCAAAATCATCGGTATCCTGTGGCAAGTCAGCTGACAAGAAAAATGTTAGCAAACCAAGTCACAGACAAAGAAAAAAAGTAAAAGAAGTTATACCAAATGGAGATTCTGGATTCACTCCAGAGTCCCTCGGTTCTTCTTCAGGTGCCCCGACAGGATCTGTCACCACCTCATCGGTTGGAACCTCAGGCATCGCCAAATCTTCCTCTGCTAAAAAAAAAAAAAAAAAGAGGAGCAGCAGGAAGAGAAAACAAATCAAGACATGGAAAAATCCCATGAAAAGAAATGGAAATAGAAAAAGGAAGAATCATACCTTCACCGACGGTTTCTTCTTCTCGGCTTCTCTTCTCTGGAGGCTCGTCAGCATCCCCTGGCACCTCCTCATTGATAGTAAGAGGGACTTCTAAGTCAGGAGAGTCCTCATGCTGCCCCTTGCTGCGATGATGACTCCTCCTCCTCTTACTCCTGCGGGCTCGCTTCTTAGAGGAACCTGCCCCGCTGTCAGAGTCAGGTTTCCCACTTGACTCCTCACTGGATGGTCTACTCTTGCCAGTAGACTCCACGGAAGCTTGCCTTTGCGCCGCTTGCATCCAAGCATCAAGTTCGGCTTCCTCCTGTTCTAGCTGTTCTAAAGCCTCATCGAGTATTTCTCGAACAGCTTCAGAACCAATGACGCCCTGGTCACCGAGAAAGCCTATCTTATGCTTCTCTCCAGAAAGGAAGGCCCAGACTTCCTCTCGCGGGACGTCATCCGACTTTCCAAGGCCCTTTCCAGATGCCAGCTTCACATCAAGCTCCTTCTTGGAAAGCCCCCGATATGCCGAAAAGCTCTCCGCGAACCACTTCGCAAAGCCGGCAGTCCGGGAAGTCAACAACACAGGATAAGAGATCATGGCTGTAGTGTCTTCAGCACTATAGAAAGCCCATGCATTTCTCCCGTCCTGTAAACCTCCAAAGCGCTTCACCATGCTTGAAGGCGCTCCAACAACGCCTTGAGAAAAGCCCAACTGCAAAGCAAAGCGAGAGGGTACATACGGCTGGATGTCGACGAAAAGATGTCTGCGGTACACCATCGTGCTGACACGTATGCTGAAAAGCCACTCCTTCTTTGCGTTCGTCAAGGAGTAATGCCTTCCCGACCCCGCCCTAGTAAAGTCTCGGGAGGCACCAAAATCAAAAGCCTTCTTCCGCAACTCCGAAGAAAGCTTCACTGAAGACTGCCCCATCTCGACGTTCCTGAACCGTCGGATCCTCATGCGGGCAAACAAAAGTGATTGGGACACGGCTTTACCCTTAGCCAGCCGAATCATCAGAGGATCATCCTCCTGTGCGGCACCCAGCCGGTGGAAGCCAGGACAGTGGTACATGTACCACGAATAAAAGATATGGGCTGAAAATACCCTATTCATAGGGAGCCAAAGCCAAACCAAAAAAACAGCAGCCTGCAGTTCAGTGCACAGGTAGGAGTAAAGAGCTGGCACCAAAGCAAGCTGCTCTCCAAACGCCATCTGACAAGCCGGAAAAATACAGTGGGCCTGATGTGCGTTCCATCTCCTCCAGCAAAAATAGCCTCACCAAGCCAATAAGTGAGGTAATCAGCGAGATCTCTCCGCAGTGTAATGTCAGGACATATGGCGTTTGTACTCGCACAGAAATCTCTCAACTTTTCTTGCATAGCCAAGATCTTCTTCGAACTTGGATCCTGAGCCCTGGCTTCCTGGGTCACACTATCAAAAGACTCCCTGCTATAAAAAAAGTTAGGGAATGAAGAGCTAGAACTCTTCCAACTGCTGGATCTAACTTTCAAACGCTCCTTCTCCTTCAAAAAATCATAGAAGGCGACAAGCTGAAAGTACAGAAGCCTGAACTCCTCAGATTGCTCCTTAAGGATGCTGTCAATCGGCATAAACTCCTTATAGAGTTTGCCAAGGATGGGCAATCCAGTAATGGCGCTCAGCTCCTTCAAAGAGAAACCAATCTCACCATTCGTCACAACGAATGTATTGGTTTGTGGAAGGAATGGCTCCAGCATAGCCATGAATGCCTCGTAGGAAAAGATCACGGTCTCCCTAAAGGCGCGGACCGCATCAAAAATCCCGGCTTCCTTCAAAACGGTGCCACCAATCAGCAGGATGCGATCAGTGCACGACTTCCACTCGGAGTCAGCCTTAAAACGGCCATGAAGTCGAAAAGGTTTTATCCAATTACTGCCGTCACCGCTGAAAATACCAAGGCCCACCGGTCTCAAATCGACCGACGGATAATCAGAACCCTGGTAGCCGCTGGATGGCATCAACAGGTCCATGTCAGCAGGCGACCTCTCCGTATATCCAGGAGAACCGCCAACAAAAACCCCGGTCTTGATTACATTTGTCCTTCTCACCCAGCTTGGAGGATCTTCCCTCTTAGAGCACGTGGGGGTAAGGCTCATGATTGAGACAGTGCGATCAAACGTCGACCGGGTAGCAACAGTCTTCTTCTCACCATCTGCTGTGAAAGAAAACTAAAAACATCTCCTCTAGTATGTCATGTCATCAGGGACGGCATCACCAAAGAAGAAGGTAGGCTTGGGTGAAACACTCTGATCTTCCATCACCCATGGACGACTGCTTACCATGATCTTATAGAATTCCTCTCCCTTGAGAGCAATCAGTCGTTGCCTCATCTCATCTCTATTGAGGGAGTCACACTCTTCCAGATTTCTCTCAAAATACTGAACCTTCTCAAAGGCCTGCTGAATGGCCGGATTAGAAGATCTAGCAGATCGACGAGGTGCGCTTGTAGCAGGCTCTTTACCCTTGCTCATTCTGGAGGAACCAACTGCAAAGGATGGAAAAGAAAAAGATCAAACATCAAAATGACAGAATTTCGCTAAAAAAATCTGGCGAAATTTTGACATGACTCCTGGGGCAATTCCAAATAAAAGGAACTACTCCGAAAGAAATAGAAAGCTTGAAGATGGGCTCAACATTGCTGCGAGCTCCGAAACTCCAAACTTTCGAAACCTCAAAGTCTCCGCAAAATCAGGAAGGGCTCAACATCGCTGTGAGCTCCAAATTCCCAAATTTGCGAAAACTTCCAGGTGTGCTATCACATCATGCTACAAATCCAATTTACAAAAGAATGCATGCATGAACATCTTGGTTTGCCAAACAAAAAAGCATTATCATGATGAGAAAAAAAAAACAAGAAGAAAAGAAACTTTCTCAAAAAAAAAGGAGAAAGGAGAAAGGAGAAAGGAGAAAGGAGAAAGAAAAAGAACAAAAAAGAAAAGAAAAGAAACTTTCTCGAAAAAAAAAAAGAGAGAAAGAAAATAAAAAAAAAGAGAGAGAAAAAGAGGCTGGCCCACAGGCCACGTGGCCGTACGGCCAGATCCGTACGGATCTGTCCGTACGGCCCACAAAAAGAAAAAAAAACATGCAAAAAAAAGAAAGCATAAAAAAAAAGAGAAAAAAAATGTGTAAAAAAAAGGAGAGCAAACACGTGAAAAAAAAAGGAAAAGAAAATAAAGAAACAAAAAAAGAACTTTTTCTTTTCCTACAATGGGGTTTTCTTGAAAAAGGGAACTTACTTGAAGCCATTGATGGAGAAGAAGAAGAAAAGTCTTGAAGATCTTGAAAAAGAAGAACTCTTGGTCTTGAAGCCCTCTTGGGATTGTTGCAAAAGAAAGCAATAAGAGAAAGAGATCCAACCTCTTCCTTGCTTTTATAAAAGAGAGCAAACCAAAGAAGGAAAGGAGAAAGAGGTAAGTGTTACTAATTAGTAACCTTACCAAAAGAAAGAAATTAGAAAGATTCTTTCCCAAAAGAAAGATATCTTGAGGGATTCTCTCCCAAAAAGAAATTAATGAGAGATTTTCTCCCAAAAGATAGGATCAATGAAAGATTCTTTCCCAAATGAAGATATCTTGAGATATTCTCTCCCAAAATAAAGGGAACATGAGAGATTCTCTCCAAGTAAAGATATTCTTAGATATTCTCTATCCAAAGGAGATATTTTTTGGATATTCTTTATAAAAATGACACCATATGAGATCAAAGCCATTTCAAAAGCTTAAGGTCCCATGGGTTAGACAATATGAGCTAGGTTTGACCACCTAGGCACTAAAAAAAAAAAAAATTGGGCTTTTAGTTAAAGAGAAATCCTTCTTACCAAGAGCATACAAAAATGGTTCCATGCCTCTTTTGAGTTGATTCGACCATACAAAAAAGAATTCCAAGCCCCATGAGCTTCCAGAAATCAAACCATCCAGCCTCATCTACCAAATTGAGCCAAAATCTTGAAATTGACATTCCATAAAAAATCAAACCAAATCCTGGTACGCTAACTTGCCACATACAGCTTGTTAGGTCACAAGACCAAAACCAAAAACCAAAACCTGATCCCTAACTTGCCACATATAGCCTGTTAGGTCACAAGATCAAAACCAAAATTGATCCCCCAACATTCCACATACAGCTTGTTGGGTCACACGGTCAAAACCAAACCCGACCCCCTAACCTGCCACATACAGCCTGTTAGGTCACAAGGTCAAAACCCAAATCCACATCCCTGATGTCATCTTCAACACTTTGCCTCGAGATGGTACAAATTCCCCTGGAAGCTCAAAAGGCTACAAATACCAAAAGAAAAACTGCTCAAAGACTCTTGGTCAAGTCACAAGCTCTCCTTCACAAAATCTCTTCGAGGCACATCGACTACAAAAGTTAAGCAACTCGTCGCTGCACCTCGAGGGGGCATTTGTTGACACCAAAAATGTCACTTTGCCTCTTCAAGATCCAAAGAGCTACATGAAGTCGCAACCTTCCATAAATAGGCAATGCTACTTAAGAAAAATCAAATCTTGTCAGAATCAAACAAAAACTGCAAGATCCTTCAAGACAGCCAAAAGAAGAGTACAAAAGAAGTTTCGGGCCATTTCAAAATCATTTGGCCTAACTTCGCTTCTCCGGCAGCTGAAAAGGATCTCCCGGCGGCGAAAGCATCGGAGACACCAAATCTTCGATCAGAGCCGATGGATGGTCTCAAAATACATCCAAAAGGCTCCACGTCAAATTCCGAGTCAAACCGACAACGTTTGACCCTACATCAACCCTTGAACAGCTAAATCAAGCCTCTCGGCGGCGAGAACCACCGAGGCCATCACTCATCATATAGAGCATATGGACGGCTTCAAAATGCTTACAAAGGGCTACACGTCAAATCTCATGTCATTTTGACAACATTTGACCAGACTTTGACGCTCGGAAGCCAAATCAGGTCTCTCGGCGGTGAAGATCCCCGGGACCATGGTTTCCAAGACAGAGCCTATGGATCATCTTAAAATGACTCCAATAGGTTCCCTGTCAAATTTCAAGTCAATCGGACATCGGTTGACCGCACATCAAGCCGCGACATCTTCATCGCGACAAAAGCAAGTCTACTGGTGATAGGGCCCCAAACGGCTTCAAAACTCAAACAAAGGCCTATGGTTGGTCTTATTTATTGCTCAGGAGGCTTCACACCAAATTTCAGGTCATTCCGACATCGTTTGGCCCAGTTTCAGCTTCTGACGGAAAATCGGCAGCTCTACGCAACAAAGTCTTCGGCTTTCTCAGAAAATTGGAAACTTTGAAAAACAAAATGCAAGGGTTCTCATCAGGTTTTCTACAGGGAAATCAGGCCAATAAATGATCAATAATGTCAAGGAAAAATACAGAAGAAAAAATGAATCGAAAAACAGAAAAAACGGATACAAAACGGGACAAAACGGGACAAAAGGGAGGAAAACCCCCCCAGGGTCGCAGGCCCCTGCGACCCTGGAGCCCGGGATCGCCAGGAGGGCCCCGGAAACTCCAGTTTTTCGTCGTTTCTTCGCGATTCGAAGCGTCCGACTCCTCTGATTTTCCAAACTTCATACTTTGAGACACCAAATCCTCTGACACCCGTCAAAAACACGGGTCAATCATCAAGAGTATCGAAATCAACATTGATCGCCAACCGGTCAACCAAAAAAAGTGTGCTTTCTACCCAACCGATCGAGAAATCGACAGGAGAGATGGTACCGACCCGCTGTTGGCAACCAATACCGGAAGTTACACGGTCATCTGATGCCGATCTACATGAAGATCCATCATTGATCATCACTAGAAGAATCCCAAAAGACGCGGCACGGCCCGCGACTCTTCAACTGCTCGGCGACCACTTAATGTGATTAATTGACTAGCTTTATTACAGTCATTAATCCATTTCTTTGGACGACCCAATCAAAAGTAAGCATCCGGGAGTTACAAGTCAAGAGATTCATGACATTTAAACCATGAAACTCCTCCCATCATGACGATTAAAGGTGATTAAATGCCCTCAATCTCCTCCGGCCAATCAGAAGCCAAGAAAAAGGAGTTACAAAATAAAGGAATTAAATCCTGTAACTCCTCCCATTATGCGGCTTAATGACAATAAAAGCCCATAAACCCTCCTAAATGGCTACCAAAAAGCCTATAAATAGGAGAGCACTCCAAGAAGAAAGGACAGGACAGAAAACACACAACAGACTACAGAAAATCCGGAAACTCAGACAGAAAAAGGCATCAGAAATCCAGAGAAAGAAATAGATAAAACTCTGCGGAAGTTCTACACCGACCACCGCTACAAGGTGACAAAAGTCCCTTGGGGGGTACCCCCCAAGGTCCTTGCCTTCTCCTTCTGCCTGCAATGGCTTAGACGTGGCTTTTCAGCCTGTCTACTTAGTTTTTTATTGGACATAGGACCTCCTTTTGGTCTTTGTCCTCTAAAAACCTGAGGTTATAGCCAAGCCAAGCGAATCAATAGCATCCTCTGTTCTCAACTGCATGGATGATGGCGAAGTCCACATATGGCTTGCGACCGTCAATCTGAACGGGTCCCCCACAATCTCCTGAGAAGTTAGATCCTCCTTTTCTTGCTTTTCATTGTAGTTTGTATTTTTTTA
>CM022946.1:62524610-62652118 GCA_012931725.1 Litsea cubeba
AAGGATTTTGAATCTCAACCTGGGACATTTCCACTAAGGGCACGTTTGGCAAACGTCCACGGTGAGGATTTTTAGCAGTTTTCCTCGCTTCCACAGAAAACACAAGTTTGGAACAAAGAGAAAAAAGCGTTGAAGGAGTCCTTTGTTCCATGAGTTTGAATATATTCAGGATCAGACTCCCCACTCTCGGAAATGAGAAAGCTACGTGCGCGTGCATTTGCGGAGCGACAGTAACAGGACGGTAGTTTTGGAATTAACGTTTTTTTTTGTGATTTTCTATTTTATGGGTCCCACAATCATGGTCCGGACCATTCATCATCTTTAGAATCCCCAAAACGACTCGTCAAAAATCAACCGTTGATTTTTCATGTATCTTGAGATATTAACAAAGAATCCAAACCATTGGATCACGAGATCTGAAATTCTGTGGGCTGCTTATGTTAAACCCGAACCATTCAATTGCTCTAAAAGTCCTCAAACGTCGGGCTAGTCAAATCTGGCAATATGATTAATGATGGATGATGAGAAAATGGCAAAAAAATATTGGTCGTTGATTTGCCACAATGTTAAAGAAGGGATTTTTGACGATATGTGTTTTTCATTTTTTAGTTTATGTGGGCCCCCAAGTCATGATCCATACCATACATCATCTTAAGAAGACCAAGCACGGCCAGGCGGTCAAATTTCGGCCATTGTTCCATTATAAATCTTGAAATACGTGGAAAAGAAATTTCAAATTCAAATATTTATTTTTTATTTATGTGAGGCCTTTTGGAAGATCCGAGCCGTTCAAATTCTTTAGAGAGATCAAAACACTTATATAATGAAAACACAGCCCTTGATTTCTCATAGATTATTAGAAATTTGCCAAAAAAAAGTTACAACCATTGGACCCAACATAATGTAGATGGTAGGATTCCTCTCCCAAACGTGCCCTGAAAATTATAGTGGCGCTCATCCAGCCGGAACCACTTTTCGTCTCCCCTAAACAAGACTGGACGCCTACAGAGCTCATATTAGAGAAGCATTCTTCTTGTCCAAACAAAAAAATTAAAAAAATAATGGCGTCGGTGTCCTCTTCGATTCCTTCCCTTTCTCGCTCAAGAACGGCCATGGCTGCACTAAAAAAGGGTACTACTTCTACTAGTATTATCAGTTGTTATTGTTTTTCTAATACTGCAAAGGAATTGAATCCTGATGATGCATCGAGCCGAACCCAGTTCTTGAATTTTGTGAAAGATCGATGTAAATCAGAGAATTTGAAGCTTGATGATGCATTGGGTTGGTTCGATCGTGCGCTCCTCATGAAACCGTTGCCCCCAGTTGTTGTTTTCAGTCATCTATTAGGGGCTGTGGCAAGAATCAAACATTATTCCACTGTTGTTTCTCTCTATCCGAGGATGATTTCGACTGGGATAGCACCCGACAAATTTACTCTGGGCATTCTGCTCAACTGTTACTGCAGATTGAAGAGGGTCGATCTGGGGTTCGCCATTTTTGGGGAAATCCTTAAACGAGGTTTCGAACCCAATGCAGTAACTTGGAATACTTTAATTGGGGGCCTTTGTAAGGTGGGTGAAATTGATGAGGCCATTGAATTGTTGACGAAGATGGTGGAGATGGGATGCCCCGCTGATGTGGTTACTTACGGTACCGTCATAGATGGGGTCTGCAAGAGTGGGAGCGTGGATGCTGCTCTTGAGATGCTGAGGGCGATGGAGAGGGGAAGATGTAGACCCAACACTATTGTATATAACACCATCATACATGGGCTTTGGAAAGAGGGGTTAGTCCAAGAGGCCATGGACCTCTTTTCGGAAATGGTGGAGAAGGGGTATGAGCCTAACATAGTTACATATAATGCCCTCTTCAATGGGCTTTGCAAGACTGAAAACGTGAGTTCCGCTCTCCATTTGTTTAAAAAGATGGAGAGGGAAATATGTAGGCCTGATACTTGTACCTACAACACTATCATTGATGGCCTTTCCAAACAAGGGTTTTTGGATGAGGCCCTAGGCCTCTTTTCAGAAATGGTTGGTAACAATAGTGTTTCACCAGATGTAGTCACTTATAATTCTTTAATTCAGGGATGTTGCAATTTGAACCGGTGGGAAGAAGGCAGGAGATTATACAATGAAATGATCGATAGGCACATATTTCCTGATGTCGTGACAATCAACATATTGCTAAATGCTTTTTGCAAACAAGGGATGATGGAAAAAGCACATGAGTTATTTGACGTCGTCATTCAAAGAGGCGAGAAGCTTATTGCAGGTTCTTATAATACATTGATGCATGGTTATTGTTTGCAAGAGAAAATGGACATTGCAGTACAAATCTTTAATTCTATGGTGACTGATGGCATTAAACATGATGTGTACAGCTACAATGTCTTGATTAATGGATACTGCAAAAGTGGGAGAATAGATGTAGCTATAAGGCTCTCTCAAGAAATGTGCCATAAGGGACTAATTCCTAATATTGTTACTTACACCACTCTTTTGGGCGGTTTGTGTAGAGATGGGAAAATTGAAATGGCAAAAAAGCTATTTGATGGCATTTCTGACAATGGTTTGGTGCCGGGTGTGATTACATATACCATAATGATCAATGCCCTCTGCAAAAAAGGTTTGATGGAGGAGGCCAATGAGCTATTTTTTCAAATGGAAGAAAATGGTTGCTTACCCAATCCTTCCACATTCAAAGCAATTCTTCGCGGTTTTTGTGAAATTAATGAAATGCAAAAGGTAGTGGGAATTCTCCATATAATGGCTAAGAGAGATGTTTTGCTAGATGTAGACACCAAGTCTATTGTAGTTGACTTGCTCTCGAAGGATGAGCAATATAAAAAATATATTGAATGTATTCCCACTTACAAGTGATGTTTGGCTGCAACTGGATCCTCCCTCGATCCATTTCGGAGCTATTTGATGCTTGGAAGTTTGGATTCCAATCCAAGAGAGGAAGGCTTCTTTGGCGTTCGTCTTTTGTTGCCAACATTTGGACAGTTTGGAAGGAGAGAAATAGGCGTTGCTTTGAAGATTGCTTGTCTCCTTCAGTAGTTGTTGCTACGAGAGCCAATTCCTCGCTGCGTCCTGGGTTTCTGTGTTGCCAGAATTTTGGGGAGTGCCTATGGAGCTTATGCTGTTTAAATGGAAGGAAGTAGTATCTTAATCTTTTGGTTTCATTTTTTTGAGGATTTATCCTGTTTAGGAGATGTCTCCTCTTTTGCTTCTTCGGATGGTTTCTCTGGTCCCTTTCTATATGTCTTTGCTCTTCAGTATATATCTTTTGTACTGCTCTGCTTTGATTAATACAATTCACCATTCAAAAGAAAGTGATGTAATGCAAGTCGTGAGGTCAGTTCCCTCTCTTCATACTTCTGATATATCAGGTTAATACTTTGAGAAGGATTAGCACTCTATTGGGAACATCATGCTATAAAAGGTACTTTTCTTCCTAAAACAAGCATTTGGTTGAAGTATGCTTTATAAAAGAAATTGTCTAATAGAAATAATACCTTTTCTTCTTTTTACTTCCAAGAATAAGAAAATCTTATCATCTATTGATTTTTATTTATATATTGAAATGGTTACTTCAAAGTTCAAAGCTATTGATTGTTGCATTTCTCCTAACCCACATGCAATGTGTTTGATAGATGCGTACTTAGTATATGGAAGTAATGTTGATATTTTGTCTCATTATTTTTGTCCCACGGTATCTTGTTGGTTTTTGTTTAAACAGAAAGTGGTAGTGTTGTCTTAGTTGAATTGATTCATTAATATTTGCTGATTTGGAAACCAAACACAAAGCCTTAATGATGATATCAGTTTGTACTTTGTAGTGGATGTCTATAACTCTGTTTTTTTTTTTCCTTTTTTTTATTTATTTTAAACATGGAATCCTTTATGTAACACTCAGATCCTTTAGAGCACTCTAGTTGGGTGCTTCTTAACATACATGCCTACGAGGACATAGAAATGAAAATGTGAAGAAGAAAATAAATGTGGGTAAGGGACGGAGATTTGTTCATTAACTCTGTCTATGTAAGCATTAACATAAAATTGTAACCCTGTTGCTATTGTCAAACTTGAGTGAATCAACAGAAATCAAATAGCACTAAAGATCTCTATTGTGCCAAGAATGAGGCCTAACATCCCACAAGGGGCTACCAACCTCCAACTTGTACAAAGTTATGCAAGGACAAGTTTGGCGACATCCAGCTGCTCTGGTTTTCTTTGATTTTCCTTTCTTTGTTAGCCTTTTTTGGAGGCAACCCCTGTAAGGCCTCATGCCTTTATTAGTGGGGTTAGTCACTAATCACTAAGATTTAGGATGCTTAATTGGGTTTAGTGGCCTAAGCATTAGGATTAGTGGTGTGTGATGCATTAGGTAGTGGGTCATGCATATCATGCTTACTTGGACCCACCTTGGCCCGGTGGCCCAAGGGACTCTCATTATTAGCCCATACCCATTTGCCAAGGACTTTCTTGTAAACTCCTGAATTTTGTGGTGGATGTCTTAGTTAAACTGAAAAATAGTTATGATCATTATTTTCATTTTGAAACGTTTTCTTGACATACGGGTAGAAAATATCATGGCCGCTGCTAGCAAGCATGCTTTCTGATAGTCCTTGAATACTCATTTTATCCCAATTTTGACCTTTTTCACGTTGGAATCTTATGTCAAAAGAAACACTAGAAATGTTGGAACATCTGAATTTTGGTCTCTACTTAACCCAAAAACCCAAAAAAAAAATTGAGTGACGTAAGAGCTTTTCTTTCTTTAACTCCTATGGCAAACTGGGAACCTCCTTTTCATGCATTTGAAGTTAATCACAGTATTTTCATTAATTTCTTTATGAGTAAAGATAGGTCTATTAGTCACTCAGAGTGCCAATGCTGGATATATATTTCTTATTACAACTTCAGGTACCTGAGAAAGTACATACTGCGGGAAAGAATTCCTTGCCGGTCCGTACTTTGAAAGATCATCTCTGCCAGTGTCCCAGCAAGCTATCTGAAGAGTTGGTCAGATGCATGGCTGCAATATATTGCTGGGTATGTAATGCAGCACCTGCAAAGCCAGAAAACGGTTGTGCCACATTAGAATCAAGGTCATCCACCAAAATAGCCCTGCCACGACAAAGTGTCGGAGGAGATCAAGATTGTTCTTGGAGATCAATGATGGAAATATCTAGGATAGTGACTGATGGAAACCAGCACTCACGAGCATCTTACGCCACTAGCAGCTACAGGTGGGAAGTTGATGTCTGATTTTGGTCAGAGTCTCTTTGTGATGAGAGAGAGAGAGATCAGTATTTGTTGTTTGGTCAGCAATGGTGAGATGCAGCCAATTAAATGATATTCTTGTCTCTAAGTCATGGCATTTAGCTGGCCCATCATTGGATGGGCCAGGCTCTAGTGTCTTGTCTATTAGATGATTCTAGCTATCTGTTTCATTGCTTCATAATGGACAATGACAATTATCAGTGAGCGAAATCGTAAAACTAAAGCCAATAAATGGGAAGCGAATTTTTGTGTATCCCTTATTAACATTGTGGCCCATCATTTGAATGATTTCTCACCAAAAGGTTCACCCTGCATGTTAAGTTTGTAGTGATCAAAATTGACCAATCATATATATTTCCTCTCTTGATTATTTTGTTTAATATTTTATCCCTCTTCTCCCCATATTGTAGTTTTACCTGAAAGAATAATCTTCCATTGGTCTTATAAATTTTCAGGGTTTTGGTGGAGCAACTGGAAAGAGTGAATCCAAGCCATATGGAAACTGATGCCAAACTAGCATTTTGGATCAATGTGTACAATTCTCTAGTTATGCATGTAATGGTTACTGATAACAATTTAGTTCCACATACGTTCTCTATACTTTTGTAATTTCTTATTATATACTACCTGTTTTGTAGGCATATCTAGTATGTGGAATCCCCATTAGATCTATGAGGATGGCCTTGTTTCAAAAGGTAGTGCTCTTGCTTCAAAAATATTTTAAGATCTATCGTCCGATGACAATTGCCTTGAAATGATGGAAATGGGACTGCAAAAGGATATGTTAAGATAACTTGGCTTCAATTCTAGTAACTTCCTGGCTTCACACTCCTAATTAAGTACAGTATGTATGCCTATTTTTGTGATGTTCATCTAGATTAAAGTTTTCTTTTAAAAGATGAGTTACTTGCTGCCTCTAGAAAATCTAATTTTTAAAGACAACTTAGTGATGGGAAGTTCAAGCGCTTGCAATGGCTTAAAGAAATTAAGACAACTGTAATTATATTTCAATGTTTTGTCTAGTTCAAGATTCTGTTTGTTCAAAATTTTCATTTTTGAAGGAAATAGTTCTCTAGCACTCTCACTTTTTTCATTTGAATTGCAACTCCTAAAATTGCATGCAATGATTAAACCATTCTATTGGAAACTGGATCACACTATGGCAACTTTTACCAATTTAGATTGTCTTTATTAAACAGAGACAGGTAAACTGAAGTAAAAGCAAGTGTGAAACTTCTCATCCATTGTTTTTTTTTTTCTTGTTTTTTCCTTGCTACTGAATGAGTGGATCATGATCGGAATTGGGCTAGTTTTGGTCTTAAACAAGTGATTGAAAATTAATAAATATTTTTTTGTGGAAGAGGACCAATTATTTTTTTATTATGCCTTAACGAATTTGTTTTTCTAGTGCAGGCCGGTTACAACATTGGCGGACACATCATAAGCGCAAATTCCATAGAGCATTCAATACTATGTTGCCGTTCACCGCGAATTGGCCGTGTATGAAAATAAAATTTGCTTCACATTTTATTCATTCTATATTCATGTTGCATACCATTTAGTGTGACTCATGTATTTATTTTGTATATGTTTTATGTTATGACAAAGCATTCTGTAAGATAAATGATCCTATGCTGCTGCACTGATGTTTGGAGCCTATCTTTTTGTGACCCAAATCATTCGTAATCATATCGCATTCCTCTTTAGATTAGGTAATGGCCCAGATTTTACTCATATAAGAGTTATATGTGATGTTGGATTGATCATGTGTGAAATATATAGCTGTATTTTCTATACATGATCAGCGCAACAATGGATATCACACTGCTTTGAATGAAATTTTGGTCCCATTGCCATACAAAGGGTGGTGCGCAGCATGAATGGCTTTAATAAGCAAAGGCTGGAATTACACAGGTTAAATGAAGTGACCTGCTTCCATCGGTACCATACTAATGGCAGCGTAAGATCATTTCTCATGCTGGTGCATGTTAGATTTCTGAACAAAATGAATTACCTAATCTTTCTTTCCCCCCTTTATACTAGGGATGTAGATGAACCTCCTTCCAATGGACTTGGACCTAACCCAACATCCAAAATAAGTTAAAACATTATCATACTGCAATATGACCTCATGCTTGCAAGCACAAGGCACTACCACCTATACTGTAATGAGGATTACTGTCATACAGTGTTAATTGTGAATGTGAGGGGGTTGGATTGTTGATAAGTGCATCCCACATGGAGCTCAAATCGTAACCTCTCATAGGATCCATGAGAGGTAGCTCTCATATGAAAGATTTGTATGTAATATTTTTTTTTATTAGTATATAAATGTTATATAAACCACCCAGGTGGTATTCAGGCATGCACTTGACTAGACTTTAGACCAAACCTGATTACAACTAAATCCAAAAAGAGGGGTCCATACCAGGATTTCAGGTCAGGTCCCGGTAATTAGAAGTCCATTGACATCCCAACTTCTGATGCATGCACTTCATTTTTCTAATATCACTCCTACATCATTAATTGTACCAAAGTTCTTATGGCTTCAACGGAGCGTCTCTATGTCACAACCATTGAAAATAATGGTCTGGTCCCAAGTTACATACTTGTTCCCTTAAATGAATATGGAAAGAGTAGTCTATATTTAAATATAGTAAGGTGAGTTAGATGGAAAAGGAAAGCACATGGCGAAGACGACCTCCTTCAACAGTCTTCTCCCTATTCGTCTCTAATCTGCCTACAGCCATCTCCAAGACAGAGCTCGAAGCAATGTTCTGCAGGGCCGGTAAAGTGGTAGACTTATTCATTCTAGTAGAACGTCAGACAGGCAAGCAGAGAGGATTCGGCTTCGTCAGATTCAGATCGGAAAGGGAGGCTAAGCTGGGGATTGATATTGTTAACGGCAGATCTTGGGGCGGCCGGCGAATCAAAGCTGACATTGCTCATCCACGCTCATCTAACCCTTCTCACACTGTTTCTGCCCAAAAGCAGATCTCTCCCTTCTGCAATCCGCCATCCACAGCCTGGGGTCGCCCTAACCCTACTCCCACTGCTTTTGCCCAAAAACAGATCTTACCCTTTTGCCATCCTCCAGCCTCAGCCTGGGGTCGTTCTCCTGCTTGCATCCCCAACCCTAAAGCATGGTGGATTGTCAGAGATGGCCACGCTAACTTCATCCGGGTGGCCCCCTGGGTTGTAGAGTCTGAAAAAAAAACCCTCTACTGTAGCCTCATCGGTTTCCTCAAGCCACATCAAGGGGTAGCTGATGTAGACAGATGGCTCAAGAAATTTTGAGGGAAATCGGAAGTACCCATAAAATTGCTAGAAGAAGACATTGTTCACATCCAGCTTCCCTCGGAGGACGATCTCAGCCAAGTGCTAAGATGCACCATCGAATCTCCTTCTCCGTTTGTCGCCCTCGACAGGTGGATGGAGGTCATCGGTTCTCCCCCAACACCCAAATGGATTCGTTTCCATGGTGTACTGCTGCACGCCTGGAATGAAGGTGTCTTCTGTCTGCTTGGGGACTTCATCGGCTCAACCATTGAAGTAGATCGTTGCACGTCGGAGAAGGAGATCATCGCCTATGGCTGTGTCAAGGTCTTAATCAACAGGATTTGCAAGCTTCCCATCGATATGCCTTTATCTGTGGAGGACCTCGTCATCTCTGTACAGGCAAAAGTGGAAGACGCTGTCTCCCCCATCTCCGGCGTCTCCTCTTCACAGGTGGCTTCAACCCCTACTCTGGTCGATGAAGGAAATCCAGGCGCTGCAGAGATTTCTCGATTGTCTTCCTCAGACCTAAGTCTCAGATCGTTTCGATCGAGGGATCGCAGATAAGCAAAGCCGCGCAGACGGGCTAAGGCTTGCAGATCCACCTCCTCAGCCTTATCCAAACATCCCACACGGGCCACGAGTCTTAGGCCCACCAACTTCAAGAGCTCGCTCCAACAAGAAGCCTGGACCTCGTCCCAACAAGAAGCTTGGACTTGGCCCATGGCCAAAAAATTCCATGGGGACCACGGGATTCTTAACTGAGATAACCTTTGCTCCTTCAAGAGTTGTTTGGGGCGGCCCATCTCTAGAAACTGTTATTCTCGAATAAAAAAGGAGTTCGTCTCTTTTGTTAGACCAGGACTCTCGTCTTCCTTCAGCGCAGCCTCTTCGGATAGCTTCTCTAGGGCCACGGCAAGTAGGAATTTCCATCAAAGGCTCCGATACTGCTACCCAACTCAATCCATGTGCAGAGGCAGGCGCCCTTCATCTCCTAGTCGACTATTATGCCTCATACACTGATTCCGCCCCTTCTGATAGCGACTGCTCCTCATCGTCTACTTCTTGCTATGTGCCGACCACTCCTCAATCTGTCCTTAAGGCTGCAGCAACGATCTCTTCTCCTCGGCAGCTTCCCAGCCATGGCATCTCGACCCACACAGAGGCTAACTGCAGGACAGATTCTCTCCCCACGAGGCCTTCCCCTACTTTTGAGGCCAGAGATTACATTCCCTCCTCCGAGACAGATCCCAGCACAGCATCTTCTCACTCCTATCAGTCTCCTCCGAATTCTTGGCTATCTCAGAAAGTCAGGACGTGTGGACAGGCCATAGGTGTATCTGTGGACAATGTCAAAGAAGGATGGGACAGTCTTATTGCTTTTGCCAATGAAAGAGAAATGTCTAACAAATCTGTCAGTCGGAAAACAAGGCTCAAGAGAAAGGGAAATAGAGAACTTCAAAATCTAACATGCTCCATTAACTACGACAACCGCCCTTCCTAGAATTCCTCCTCTCTCAATGCTGCAATTCGAGTCAGAGATTTGGTCAATAGTTATCAATGAAAGCCCTCTCATGGAATGTTCGCGGTCTAGGGAGTACTGTGAAGCGGGTTATCATCAAGGAGGTAGTTCGTAGACATAAAATTGACATTCCGCTCATTCAAGAAACTAAGCTTAGTTCAATGAATCAAGCTACTGTCACAGATATCTGGGGTAACAGTTGGTATGCACTAAGCAACCTAGAAATAAGTTACTAGTATGCACACAATTAAAAACTCGCAAGCGCACAAGATCACTATGTAGTGTAGTGAATTGTAAGTACCAGGTCGATCCCACGAAGACTTGTGATAAAACAATGTCAAAAGTAACTAAAAATCAAAATATTAAATGGAATAATTGAATGATGAAAAGTGGAATTAAACTATTAAAAACAGTAATTTAAAGTATCAAAAGCTAATTGGAAAGTAACCTAAATCACAACTAGTATGAGATATGAAAAACAATAATAATGAATGAATGAACTAGGGTTTCATCTACTCCCCTAACCAATCCTATGCATGTCCCTTATTATCTTTTAATCAAAAATCAGATTTTATTAGTGACATCTATCAACCTAGACCATGGCATATACGTCTAGATTATTATTCCCCTAAACCTAATTCATGAGTGGCATACTACATGAATTGCTCATTATGATGCAAAAACTAAGCATGGCATATGTCCTAGTCAAAACAAACGTAATGCATAAAAACAATGGGAAAGATAAATGCATGAGTCTAAGCATGGCATATACTTAGATTATTCATGGTTCTAAACCCTAGATGCATAACATCAAGATCAATCAAAATTAAGTTAGCTACTCTTAAAATTAATTGAACATCACATGGTTGGCATGGCATATACACAACTCATCAATTAATAACATGGTTTAGAATTTCAACCAACAAAACTGAAATCTGAATTAAAAGACGCCAAAAGAGACTACATAGAACTAGGCTAGGGTTTCATTTCCACCCTAGCCCTAAAAAAATTAGCTACTCATGTTTTTAATGAAAAATAAACTAGAAAGTAGAGTCATAAGAAGAAAACTAGAAGATGATGGTGAAGTAGTAGATGGCCAGCAGTTTTTCCCTTTTATTCCTCCTCCAAAAGCTCTCCAAAGATGGCTTCAAAGATGCTCCAAAGGTGCTGTACGGCTGCTGCCTTATGGCTGGTTATATGGCTGGAATATATGGGATGAATGGTGGCTGGACGTGGCTTGATGGGGCTGGAAAATTACTGTTCACGTTTTTCCCTTGTATGCTATTTATAAGTCTTGAAAACAGCCCCTTTTAGCAAGTAGTTCCTTGTAGAAATAGATCTTCAACCTTCCTTATAATTAGGAAACCTAATTAGATTGAATAAGGAGTCTTCTTTCTTGTTTTAGCAAGCTTTCTAAATCTGGTCCCACTTGTATCTTCTAGAAACTTATTCACATGGACCCACAAATCTGAGATTAATTGCAAGGAATTAAATCTGAACTTTTGACATAAAAGTGGGCCCTATTTGGTGCGTGTAACATGAGTGTGGGACCCCTCTTTTAGGACTTCTATCTTGACTTGAACTCTTGCTCCAAATTTTCCTTTCTTTCTCTCCTTGTTTTTCTCCATTCTTGAACTCCACTTCTAACTTCAATAAGACTTCTAATTTCTGAAATTCTTCTATTTGTAATAGATGTGGACCCCCCTTGTGCGTGTAACCTTAGATTGGGTTTCTTCTTTCTTTCTTTTGCTTTTCTTCTTTGACTAGAATTTCTTTCTCTAATTCTTTCCTTATTTGATTTGAATTGTAAGTTGTCCAAATAATTAGAAAGTCTTCTTGAAATCTGGAATATCTTGAATGGGACCCACCATGGTCTTTCTTTGGGATTCACGCCCATCATCCTCTTCATTAATTCCTCTCTTTTTGCTCCTTTTGACCTTAGCATAAAAATTAACAAAACTATGTAAAATCAAATAAAATAACTATGATAGCACAAGATGAATCAAATATTAGGGCTTAGATTGCAAACAATTAAGCACTTATCAACAGCCACTGTAGTTGGATCTCTCTGGATGCTAAAGGATCTTCTGGGGGTATTCTTCTCTGTTGGAACAGCAGACTCTTCAACATGAAAGATGATTTTTGAGGTGTTTTTTCTTTATCGGCAGTACTTGAAGACAAAGAAAATGGCTGCGCTTGGATCATCTCTTCTGTCTATGGCCCTACTGATCACAGTCTCCAAAGTAGCTTTTGGTGTGAGCTTGATTCCATTCGTCGTAAATGGGCGGGTCCTTGGTGTATAGGTGGCGACTGGAACATTAGCAGATTCCCCTCTGAGAGATCTGGTGGTGGCAACACTACAGCTCACATGGCAGCATTTTCTGATTGGATTAATTCCCACACTCTCATGGATCTCCACCTAGGAGGGGCTAACTTCACCTGGTCCAACTATCAGATTCCACATCTGTCCCGTCTTGACAGACTTTTGGTTACCAATGATTGGATGGATCTGTACCCAGAAGTTAGCCAAATTGCCCTCCCTAAGCCCACGTCAGATCACTGCCCCATCCTTCTCGACTCCAAAAACGCGAAGTGGGGACCCTCTCCCTTCCGCTTTGAACTCCTATGGTTGGAGGACAAGAATTTTAGAGATTCTATTAAGCTCTAGTGGAACAGCTATGATGTTATTGGTCGGGCTTCTTATCGACTATCTTCGAAGTTGAAAAGACTAAAACTCAGCATCAAAGACTGGATCAAGACTAATCATCGACCTGTGGAATCTCATAATGCATCTATCCTTGAAGACATGCAATCTCTTGACATAAAGGAAGAATATCAGATTCTGTCTGACACAGATATCGCCAAGAGATTTCACCTCAAAGATCTCTTTGAACGCACAGTGAGGGAAGAAGAAATCAAATGGAAACAGAGATCGTGGTGTAGGTGGTTAAAAGAAGGGGACATAAACACCAAATTCTTCCACAGCATGGCTACGGGTAGAATGAGGGCAAACAAAATTACCTTTCTGACAGTCAATGGCAACAGAATAGAGGACCGAGAGGGGATCACTAGCCACATAATTGACTACTTTCAAAACATTTACTGCAAAAACAGCAGGGTGAAACCTTCCGTTGATAACCTTCATTTCTCCACCATCTCTAGGGAGGCTGCTATTTGGTTGGAAGAAGAGTTTCAAGAGGAAGAAGTCAGAACCGCTGTCTTTAACCTTGCCAGTGATAAAGCCAATCTCCTTCTTTCAAAAGCATTGGGATCTTCTAAAGGCTGAGATTATGGCCTTCATGACAGAAATTCACCTGAGAGGTAGACTGTCACGATCCATAGGCGCTTCTTTCATCGCTCTAATCCCAAAAAAGGTTGGGGCTGACTGTATAAAAGACTTCAGGCCCATCAGTCTTCTGGGAAGCATTTACAAAATCTTAGCCAAAGTGCTACCATCCAGGCTTCAAAAGATTCTGCCTTCCATCATTTCCCATTCTCAAGGTGCTTTTGTCCACGGCTGGCACATCTTAGACGGGGTCCTAGTAGCCAATGAATGCATTCACTCCAGGTGCAAAGAGAGGAACTCGGGCATTGTCTGTAAACTTGATCTAGAAAAAGCTTTTGACATGGTGGACTAGGGACTTCTTAATTTATCTGATGCGTAGGATGGGGTTTGGACCTAAATGGAGAGACTGGATCAAAGAATGTGTCTCATCTGCAACATACTCTATAATTATTAATGGCTCTCCGAAGGGATTCTTTAGGGCTGAAAGGTGCTTGCGTCGAGGGGACCCTTTATCTCCATTCCTTTTTGTAATCGTTGGGGAAGCTCTATGTCGAATGCTTTCTAAAGTAGAAGATTGCAATCTGATCAGCGGCTTTAAGCCCTCTCCAAATGCTCATTCAGTTTCTCACCTTCAATATGCAGACGATACCCTGCTCTTCTGTGATGCCATAGATGACCAAGTCAAAAATATGGTAGCCATCCTTATATGCTTTGAAGCTGTTTCTGGTCTCAACATCAATCTTCCTAAGAGTGCAATTCTAGGGGTTTCTGTCGATGCCTCCTCACTTCTTCATCTGGCCGACATCTTGGGGTGTAAAGCAGATTCATTTCCTTCCACCTATCTTGGTCTTCCGCTGTGCCTAGGAATGGTGCCAATCTCTGTTTGAAATCCTGTCCTCGAAATAATTGAAAAAAAGTTGTCGTCATGGAAAGCTAGGCACCTATCCTTGGGCGGCAGGATCACCTTGATTCAATCAGCCCTTGCCAACCTTCCAATCTACTACATGTCCATCCTCAAATGCCCCACAACTATCATTAATCGCATCGAGAAACTTCAACGCGATTTCCTTTGGCATGGCCGCGAGGATTCGAAGAAAATTCACTTGGTTAATTGGAAATCGGTCTGCTCACCTAAAGATTTCGGTGGCCTAGGTTTAAGACCTTTAAGGAACATGAATCAAGCTTTGCTTGGAAAATGGCTTTGGAGACTAGAGGAAGACTCAGATGGCTTGTGGAGGAGCATCTTGATAGCCAAATACAGAGTGAGGAGAAACGGTTGGGACACCTCCCCTCCTTCCCAAGGTTGCTCTACCTTTTGGAAAGGGATATGCTCTGCTAAAGCTATCTTCGATCAATCCATTCGCTTCCGTGTTGGTAACGGGGAGATTGAAAGAGGGATTTTGAACAAAGGGTTTTGAAAATTTCATTTGGGCGCCAATTCTCAAAACGATTGCTTGCCTTTTGACTTTTCATCTCAGCCATTGGATTTGAAGAGTAAATGGAGGGCCGAGATTCCTCTCTCATATAGTTGGCGCCAGTGTCTCTCACTAGAGCACCTCCCATTATGAAATAGGCATATTGAATCTTTATTTTCTAGTGATAAAGAGTCATCTCACATTACCACATACAGGGGAGCTCCGCACAGGAATCATACCCTCCGTGGGCTCGAACACTCGACCTCCCGTTTTGATACTTTGTTGACAACCAAGTTTAAGCTGATAGAGACCGGTGTAAAAATGTACATCAAGTTTACAACAATTACAAGTCTAATTAATCCATGGCGCATGAAAAACGAAAGAACCCTTTGAACTTGCAAGTTGGTACTGCTTAAAATCTTTTTTTAGTTATATATTTTTTGAAATCATTGCCTCCAACCACCAAGGAACAGCCATGATAACTGTAAGATTAATTAAGGTCATGGTAAAACTAACAGTGAGGACTAATAATGTTTTTTTATTATTATAACTGGACTTCAAACCACCCAACCCCATGGTAGCCACCTACATATGCATGATGGCCTCAATGTTGATTCCATAAAGCTTTAAAATGAGTCTATGATGATATCCATTAAATCAAGGATTCATGCATGCTGTCAACCGGTAAAATATAACTATTCAAGCCATTTCTTTTTAGGTGCCTCACATATGAAGGCAAGATTTTAGCAATTCCAATCTATACAAAGCACTTTTCCAAAGAAAAATAAAAAACTCAAACTGCTTCTTATTCAAGTTCTTGGCACCCAAATACAAAGAGAGTACGCCCACTATAATCCAATTGTTTAGACTTGGATCAATTCAATTTGTTATGTTTACAAAATCTTTTAAAATGTGAAAATTAATAAACAAATTCTCAGCAATGGTCTCCACAAACTCTAAGCTTCACAAACAAAGAGTCTGGATAGATGGTAATGGCGCTCAAACTCTTATGTGAAATATATCAGGCTCCTTAGTGGGTCCCACCTAATTAGAAATTGACCCTTGGCCAAATTCGAACTCCAATAGGATTCAGGCCCATCACATTTATCACTTATATATAAAATACATGAATGAAATATTACAAATTCATGCATTTATAGCGATGAATTTGAAGATGGGCCCAATTCTTATTTGAATAAAATCTTGCATGGACCCGTATAATAGGAGCATGCTTCTTTTGAACTGTCTTCGTAACCGGGCCCTACTAAAGAACCTAGCTAATTTCTTGTGAGCCCTAGCCTCCAAGGGCTCTCATAGGAGAAAATTCACCTTTAAGTAAAAATTCAGAGGTGCACAGAAGGATGTCAAGAAAAATCAAAGGCTGTCTTCGTCAATGTTATGACTGCCCTGCGTGCTTTGGGATGAGCTTGAGCTTTAGGTTTTAGTACTTGGATTAGGCTTGGATTGAAAATGTAATCGGGTTCAATATTTGAGTAGGGATTTTATTAACTGATAGAAAGCTTGAAGTCCCATCCCGCTTGTGCGGTTTTCTTTTCCGCTTGTGTGGGTCTTCTTTTTGCTTGTACGGGCTATCTTTCTGTGTGTGTGGGCTCTCTCCTTGTCCCTCGAAAGAAAGAAATTTTTTTTTTTTTGAGCTTTAGTTAGGTTGGGTCTTCTGGACCCGGACAACCGCAGCAGTGATGGCCCCAGAGAGTTCTCTAGTGTGCTGCCGAAAACCCAAATTCGTAGCTGGAGGTCCTTCAAAATAGGTTTGTTTCAAATCCCTCTCTCTCTCAGTCCCCAGACTCAAAAGGGAATGACTCAGCTCCAAAACTCTGCAAATATCTTCAAATCTGAGGTATGGTTTCTTCTAGGGTTTTGTTTGCAGTCCTCTTTCCCTACTTGTGGAAGTATGCTGGCGTTTATTGAGCAATGTCGATATAGCGATATAGATGTAAAGATGAGCATATTTTGTCTCTCTCTGTAGCAATTTTCCCTATTTGAATGACTGAATTTGATATGAGGAATGATTCAATGTAGGTGGAAAAGAAAATCCCTAAATTCAAAACCCCCAAAGCCCCTGTATCCAAATCACCCCCCCCCCCCCAATCCATAATCCCTAAACAGGAAATCCCTAAATCTCCAAACCCAATTGGGCGATTCCTGACTGACTGCACCAAATTATCAGTTGTATTTTAGAATTATATGTGGAGAAGTTTGATAGATTCTTCTCTTCTGATTTTGAGATTGGAATTTTATGTCAACTTTGGATTATTTTGTTTTTCTGATTTTCAATTAATTATATGTGGACTTTAGATTTCTAATAGTTTGCTTAAGGTAGAGCTTCTCAAATTGAGTATGGTTTACAGGTTGGTAGAGATATTTAGAGCATAGACAATTTATATGAGTGCTCATTACCTATTAAAGAGAGTGTATGTGTGTGTATGTACATATGCATGTATTGGAATTTGACATATTATACTTGATATAGTAAGAAATTTTGACGTTCCCCACTCAACTGAAAATCCTGGGTCTGCCACTAGCTTCATTGTTCTCTTGATGAAAGATTGCTTGTTGGGTTTTTTTCATTGCTGATCCTTGGTATGATGGTGATTTTATTGTACTCTTTATTAGAGTTTACTACATATAAAAGGTTATTAATGTTACTGTTATTATTGTGCATTATCGTAGATTGAGAATTAGGGAAATTCGAGACATTTTCAATTGACCATCATCCGTCCCAAACCAAACCAAACCAAGCCTTTTCCCACTAGGTGGGGTCGGCTATATGGATTTGACGACGCCAATCAAATCTGTTTAGGGCCATGTCCTCCGTTAGATCCATGTAGGTAAGGTCATGTTTAATAGTTTCTTTCCAACTTCTCTTGGGTCTCCCTCTCCTTCTCCTACTCCTACTCCTGGCAATCTACATGCTTTCACACCTTTTAACAGGTGCCTCCGTTGGAAGCCTTCTAACATGGCCGAACCATCATCCGCCCCACTCGAATGAAAATCCTGGGTCTGAGTTTTACCTCTTTTTTTTTTCACTTTTAGCCACTTTTAGGAACATTTTTCTTGGAATTCCTAGGAATTCAATTCCACGAAACAAATCGGCCATTATTGTTCAAAACTCTGATTCATTTAACAAGTTTTTTCCCCTTTTGCACCCTTTTTGGTTTCTCCTTAGTCGGTTGCAAGAGGAAAATGTTAATTGAATTGATGATATCTAACTAGTGATAGGTAGTATAAATGTGTTCTTTAACCATTCAAGATTTTCTGTAGTGATTACTGATGGATGAAGATATGAGGCAACTGCAACAAAATCTAGTTGAGGTTGAAATTGAAGCAGAGTATCTTCTTCTAGCACGACAGCAGGTTTGTTTTTGTTCTTAACTTTTTTGATACATTATTAATATTATCTTCGTTTTCCATTTATATATATATATAATGGCTTTGATCTCTTTATTTGTTATCTTGTAATATGCAGCTGGTTGAAAATGATAAATTGAGGAATGGAAATAGGGAGGCCTTAACATCACTCCGTAAGAAAGCTCGCACGATGAAAACTAGTGTTCCCTCTCCTTTTAAGGCGATCATGCAGGAAATTGAGGGGAGTGAATCAAGATCTTTGGTGAAGGAGGTTTGGCGGACATGTGGTGATCACGACTCAAAAAAGCATACATGGATGATGTTCCCGGGCTTTTTGCTAGGGTACCATTTCATGCTGCTCATACCATATTAGAAAAAGGTATTACCTCATTTACTACCTTAATTTTGGTTGTGAATTGAATATAAGAATTTTTCTTTCTGTAATTTAAATTGCCAGGGTTGATAAACAAGTAGCTCAATAAATCTATTACCCTCTTTTTTTGAAGGTTTCTTATTTGCATCAAGACCAAGTTGTCACATGGTTATTGGATGAAGTTGTTTAGCTACTGATTAGGGAATCCTCTTGATTAATTAAATCATACTTCCATTGCACTGGCCCCGAAATGTGAGTAGCAGGAAGAATTGAGGGACTTTTATCTCATTAGTGCTTTCTGGTGGGTGTATAAAATATTATGTATTTTTTATTGATTAGGGGAAGTTATTCCTAACATCTTGGGCCAACTTGAGGTGCATTTGTGAGGATTTGACAGATTTGAAAATAAAGCGGTCCACTCAACGTTTAATGTGCATCAAGCATTTTAGTAATACGATTGTGGATAGAATCTACTACCGGCACTCTTGCCTTTTAGCGCAATAATAATAATCATTTTGAGCCTCTTGATCATTTTCTTTGCAGTTATCTTATCTGCTCCGCCCAAAAACTTGGCATTCCTGATAAGATCTTCATTTATAACTGGATAATCCCATGACCCTTGCCTTGTGCCTCTATTTTAAGGATGTCATCTTCTTTGAGCTTCAGGCTAAGTGTAATTTATCACTTCTTTTTCTTTAATGATACCTTGTTTTTTTTTTTTAATGGTTACTTTCATTAAAGAAAGGCAAACAGTACAAAAGAAAAGTACTGAAAGGAAAGACAGCAAAAGCAGGAAAAAACAGAAAAAGTCCTAAGAAAAAGCCAGCTATTTCCAATGATACACAATTTGATCTAAAGAGTATCCTCTAAAGGAAGGGAGAATAGACACCCAAAGAGCTACTTGAAATTTTGATTTCTCTACCATCCTGCTCTCAGTCGAAGTAATTTCTTCAAAACATCTACCAAGTGAAGCTTCTTCTGGGAGCTTGTTCCATGCCATAAGAAGTCTCTATGCTGTCTTTCAAACCTCGTTATAATTGAGGCCGGGCATCTAAAAATGGAGAAGTAATAGACAGGCAAGTTCGAGAGACTGATTTGATCAAGGTTACCCTTCCTCCTATAGAAAGGTACTTAGCTTTCCAAGAAGATAACTTTCTTTCTACCCTTTCCATGATTGGGTTCCAAAGAGATTTAGTCACCCGCCCTAAGCACAAAGGCATGCCTAGGTACGAAATTGGAAGTTCTCTAACCTTACATCCCAGGATCTCTGAACATTTAAGGAGCAGAGGCTTTTCAGATTTTAGCCCGATCACCTCACTCTTGAAGAAGTTGACTTTTAGGCCTGACACTGCTTCAAAACATAGGATTGTGGCTTTAACATTTCTAACTTGATCTTCTTCTGCTCCATAGAAATTTAGAGTGTCATCAGCGTACTGCAAGCTGATTTACGGGGAATTTCTAGCCACTTTGAAGCCTTCGAATAAACCAACATTCACAGCCTTCTTTATCATTTTTCCAAGTGCTTCGGCTACAATTAGGAATAGAAAAGGAGAGAGAGGGTCCCCTTGTCTTAGCCCCCTGCCAGCCTAGAAGTAGCCCTTCGGAGACCCATTCAACAAAATAGAGAACCAAGCTGAAGAAATGCACTCCTGAGTCCACATCCTCCATTTTTCCCTATACCCCTTTCTTCCTAACATGTAATGAAGAAATTTCTAGTCCACCCTATCAAAAGCTTTCTCCATATCTAGCTTGCATATGATCCCCGGATTCCTATCCTTGAGTCTTCAATGCACACATTCATTGGCCACCAAGATGTCATCCAAAATTTGCCTTCCCTCTACAAAAGCACCTTGTTCGATGGAGAACGTCTTTAGAAGAATCTTTTGCAATCTCCCTGCTAGAACTTTGGAGAGGATTTTATAGGGCTTCCCAGGAGACTGATGGGTCTATAGTCTTTGATACCAAGGTCTTCTACTTTCTTCGGGATTAACGCGATGAAAGAAGCCCCTAAACCTTTGGACAATTTACCCCTTCGTGAGAATTCTTCGACAAAATCCATAACATTTTTTTTCAACATCTTCCAGAAGCGCTGAAAAAATGCTATCGAAAATCCATGGAAAATGGAGGCAACTTTGTATATCATTTTCTGTAATGCTTTTTGCTCATTGTCTTTCATGAATACAGCGGTGAAGTCTACCATATTTTACTGGTTCTTCAAAATTGTGCAGATGAGTCAGGTCCCAAGCCTGACTCATTTTAATAGTGTGCCTCTGTGGATTAAATTGCAGCTAGTCTGGTTTTGAAAGTTACTTGGATGACTAGTTCCATGTCTGTGATTGTTACTATGGTTAGTGATTGATACATGGGAATTTCTGCACGGATGATTTTGTCAAACTCATGCTGGCCCTGCCTCTTGATCCGAGTTAGTTACTTCATGCCCTCAATGAATAGGTAGTGTGTCACGCCCCCGGACCGAGAACCCATAATTAAGTCCTTAATCCAGGGTCGTGGCGTGGCGAGCTAGAAAATTTTACCCGCGCACGCATGTTTCCCACAGGTTTTCCGCTGTAAGGATCCTCGAAGTTCGATCCATTACGAGCTAACAATACATTCACAATATATAAAGTTCGCGGAAGCATTGTTGCAAACAATCAATTACCAACATATGAGTAAAATGGACATCCATGACTAGTATCAAAATGAGAAATATATCATATATGGGCCCCAAAGTTAACTTTAAGTTCATACAAAAGAAGTTGTTTAGTTACAAAACCCCAAAAGAACAAGCCAACATTGGCTATGAACAAAATCCATCAAAACAACTAGCCCAAAGTGATCCGCAGTCAAAGTTCGGTTCGATGTTTAGACAACATCGTCGGCTTGCCACTCACGTTCAGTCTGCTCTAAAGCCTCCTCCTTAAGCTGCGCCTCAAGGGCTGATGGGTCAAGATCTGGTACCAAACAATAAGGGGGGTCAGACACAACGGTCTGGCAAGTAAATAATACAAGTAACATAATGATAGGATTTCTAAAACATTAAAGGAGAAATATATTTACATTTGAAATCCTAATAAAATGATTGAGACAATAAAAAGAACATTTACGAAACATTAAACAATTCATGAAATATAAAGATTTGGAGAAACGATGGCGATTTAATGCAACGATAACATTCGAATAAAAATACTTGGCAAACCACATGGGCTACATTCTCTTATTTCCGAAGTGATAAAAGCACTCACTCAAAACGTACTATAAAAGTACTAAATCAATACGTACTCCATTACCGAAGTAACGAGAGTACTCGATCAATTCCAAAATAAAATGGGAGGAAAGGTCTCACTGTTGCCATAGCCGTAAACACTCGCTCATATAAAGCTCCCAACTGCGGTCGGTACACAATTAAGGATTCCAAGTCGGGTGATCAATCCAACAAGGGTCCTAAGCTTAGTGGTGCCGGATAAAACTCGAATCGGTACATGTAAAAATCATATCAAACACTTTCATCGATAAAACAACTACTCTTGATGATTTCCAAAACAAACGCTTCACTCACTCAATCGAGTAGTTTTATCGATATCAACAAATCGTGGAGAACCACTCACTTCCTTTCACAAGTCAATTACATGCGAAACATAAACACTTTTGATAGATTGGAAAAAAGAGGATAGTGTATGATGAATCAATGGCCTACAGGGAGGGTCTCAATACACACTTAATATTCAAGAACTGATTTACAATGAAGAGTTCTGTACCAATGAAAATCTTCAACACTTGAGGTAGAAAGTGTGTCTTAAGCCCAAGAAACATCCCAGGTAATATTCCCATATCGGACCTTCTTTCGTGTTTTCCAATTACTAGTCAAACATTCAAGCTTCACACATCATGCGATTCTTTCATGGTTTTATGAGTAAATCAAGTAGGATTATTGGGCCTTATAGTAAGGAGGAAAGGTGGGAAAACAGGGCCTCACAAATGGTTTAGAAAGGGCCCACGATTCGCTAAGAAATGGGCCTCAAAAGGGGCCCCAAAACAGTCCCCATCCGGGCCCAGAACCTGGGCTGGGTCCGCTCGAGCGGACCCAGTTTTGGCTGGGTCTGTGGAGGAGTGCAGAAATGCACTCTTCCAGCCCTCTTTTGGCACTCTTTCCCTCCTATCTTCCTTACAAAAACAATCACAATGAATAGCCTCTTCTTGCCTCATCAATCCATCATTAGTTTCAATCATACACTAACCCATCAAGTAAAACAAAACCTTCACATAAATTCTCAAGATTTCTTCATTCAGAGCACCCTAAACTTGTAGAGAAGTGCAAGTTAAATCCATGAGATCAAAAGGAGAATGGAGACTCATTTCTTTGCAAAACATTGTACAAAGATGAAATGCATGAACCCATACCTTAAACAACATCAATAAACACTCCCATATATCACATGAAAGTAGAACATAGAATGAAATGGAATGAAGTCATTGAGATTGGAACAAAACACTAAGTTAGTTGAATCATCCACTTGCCTTAGCCAATGTGAAGGGCAAATCACACTAAAACTCTCTCTTTCTAGAGTCCCAAGCCTCCAATCTACAAAAGCCCCAAAATGGCCAAGAAGAAAACCCTAAGAGAAATCAATCCTTGCATAACTTTGAGAAAACCTTTGCATATGCGAAAACAACTCCTTAAATGGGTTGAAGAGACAAGATTTCATAAAAGAAAGACAATGACCAACCTTATGAAGCTTGAACAAGAAAGAAGAGCTTGAAAAGTGGGTCTCTCTTTGCTCAAATCCTTTGAAAAATGGGTCTTAGAGAAGCTTAGGAGATGGAGAAAGATCCTTGGAGATGAATCCTTGGCTTCTCCTCTAAGAAGTTAGCAAACAAGATGAGAGAGAAAGAGTGGCCGGGAGAAAAAGCCCTAGGCTCAAGAGTTACAGGAAAACACAAAATGAAGAAGAAGAGAAAAGAGAGATTCTCTTTATAAGAGGTAGCAAGTGGGCCCCAATCTTCTTAAGGCTGAAAACAATATTTGCGGGCCCCAAATGAAGACGACGAAGAAGACTGTTAGAATAAAAGTTGTTGTCAGCCCTCAAAAGGTAGAAAGGTCAACAAAAAATGGCTGAAGAGAAAGTTGCTGACAGATGGATTGTCAAGAAAATTCTGCGGTCTCTACCTTCGAGGTTCGATACTAAAGTTGATGTTATTGAAGAAAACAAGAATCTTGATACCCTCAAGGTAAACCAGTTGGTTGGAAATCTTCAAACCTTTGAAGCAAACCGTTTGGATAAAGGAAAATCAAAAGAGAAAGGTATTGCTTTGAAAGCCCACTCAGAATCAAGAAAGAAGCCTGAAAAGAAAATTGCGTCTGATTCTGAATCTGAGGCTGAAGATGATTTGACTGAAATGTTCAATTGTTTCAAGGACTACATGAAGTCAAAACAAGTCAAGTGGAAGAGTTCTAATTTTGCGAAAAAGAATTCTGCAAAAGGAACTAAGTGTTTTGAGTGCCATGGCTATGGTCACTATGCTAGTGAGTGTGCCAACAAGAAAAAGGGTGCATTGAAAAAGGCTCTCAATACATCTTGGGAGGAACAGTCATCAGAAGAAGAACAAGATCCTTCAATTGCAACTTCTGAAACTGTGAATGGCAAGTTTGTGGCTTTCATGGCTAATTCTCTATCTGACAATGATACTGATGAAGATCATGCTGATGAGATGTCAAATCAAGAGAAAGATTATGAAGCATTGTATCATAAAACATATGCTGATTGTGTTAAGATGTCCAAGTATGGCTACAAGATCTCTATCAAGTTTAAAGATGCTCAAGAAGAAAATTCTGCATTGAAAATTGAATTAGAGCAAGCACTTGAAAAGGTTCATCTCTTGGAAAGTCAGAAAACCTGCATGGCTAAAAATTTGACCACTGAGAGTCAAAAACTTGAAAAGGCTGAACAAGAGATAGTGAATCTGAAAGAAGAGATAGTGATTGTGAAATCTGAAAAAGAAGATTTGCAAGGAAGACTGAAGATCACTCTGTCTGAGTTAGAAATCAAACAAGCTTCACTAAACAAGATGAACACTGGTTCGAAGACTCTTACAAATATCTTGTGTAGTCAGAAGTCTCAGTTTGACAGAAGCGGTCTCGGTTATGATCATGGTGCATCCACTTCAAATGCTAAAGGTAAAATAATTTTTATTTCTAGTGTTGCAAATGCTACTCCAGATACTGCACTTTCAAATAATGTGTCGAGTAGTATTAAGAAAAAGAATGTGTCTCGCACTGCACGCACATCCACTTGTCACCATTGTGGAATGAAAGGACACATTCGTCCCCATTGCAAGAAGCTGCAAAGTCTACCAAAGACCAAGCAATGGCGGAATAATTTTTCTCCACCCAAGACTACTCCAATTTGGGTTAGAAAATCTGATTTGCCTAAGGAGTTTGCTCACACTATGCTAAAAGTTCAAACTACAAAAGTGTGGGTGGCTAATCATAAAAAGCCCTGATCAAGGAGGTCAAGTCCTCATCCCCAGTGCTGATACGAAGATCAAATTGAAGGGGAAGTCCAAATCGAGGGGGAGCTACTGCATCCAGATTGACGGAAGCTGCATGATTATTTTTGTTTGTCAATTATGGACAAATTCAGGGGGAGAAGAATGAAGCCCATAAGAGTTCTACAAGTCAAGGCAATTCAAGATCTACAGTGCTAATTTTTTGTTTAAAAATTCATTGTATTTTGGGTTTTTCTTTTGGGTAGATCTTATTGTATTATTCTAGGAGATTTGTCCAAGAATTGCCAAAAGGGGGAGATTGTTAGAATAAAAGTTGTTGTCAGCCCTCAAAAGGTAGAAAGGTCAACAAAAAACGGCTGAAGAGAAAGTTGCTGACAGATGATGAGACAGAATTCTGTATGGAGACAGAATGGTGTCTCGCTATAGCGAGACTCCTTCTCGCTATAGCGAGAACGGCGAATTTAGCCCAGTTGGTTCCGGACTCTTATGAAAAGTTTGAGATGGACTTCTTTTCTAAGTGGATAATTACAAGGAGTCTTAAGCACGAATTTTGGGCTATATATTGGGTGTTTCTCACAACCCAAAGAGACACAGATCATCTCTCAAGTTCTGAATTTGTGATCAAATTGAGAGAAATTTTCTCTAGAGATTTTTTAAGAGTTGTGCTGCCAAGTACTCTAGAGAGCAAGTTTCTTCTACATCCCTTGTAGAAGATCATCTTCTTGCGTAGAAGAACTGAGGAATCAAGCGTTGGATCTGTTGCAATCAACGGTGTGATGTCGTTGAAGCGTGATGCGACACAAGGTAACTTCAGTCTTTAGATAGGGGATATCTAGGGAAGAAATCTGGGTTTCTTGTAATTGCGAGATTCATAGTTTGATTAGATCCAGTACGGATCGGTGGTTTTTTACCCGGTTTGGGTTTTCCACCTTAAATTTGGTGTCCTTGTGGTGTGTGCTTGTGATTTTATTTCCGCTGCGTAGATTATTGTTTTTTGCACGCCAGTGGGTTGATTTATTGAGTGGACCAATCTAGAGATCTCGAACCCTAAACCTTTCAAAGACAAAATCGCTTAACGAAATTTCTACTTTCCCAAAAGTATATTTTTGCCAATTTCTGAAATTTTTGAAATTTGGGTACAGATTTTGTGTGAAAGGTCAGTTTTGCCCTTTTTCTCGAAAAACGTGATTTCTGAGCCTCAAACGAAAATCGACACAACATAAAAGATATCTGAAATAATAAAATGGGTCGAAAAACATAAAAATCGGAATTCTCCAAAATAGGCATACATTTCCCCAATCTCACACGAAATACACGGGCGCCCCGTCCCGCGTCAAACTAAATCTATCGGTTCTCGAAAATCCCCAAAGCTATACAAAAATCTATTCTATCTTAAAAATTAAGCTAATCATCCTCTAAACCCACTTAATCAATAATCATGATTAAAATAATAATAGAAAATACCGAATCGGGGTCGGGGTCTGACATAGTGTTTGAGATTTCACTCCATTTGGAGTAATATTCATAATCAGATGGATCAAGGTGAAAACCATAATTAAATACTGGGTCTCTTTTTCTACACATTGATCAAACAGTGTATATCACTCCAATCAGTTTGAAAATTCGGCATGTGCATATTTGGGGAGGATGTGTGATATGAATGGCTTAAATTAAGAAAAGTTGAGTCCCAAAAGCATTAAAATAACTCGTGTACATGTAAAACTTCATGTATATCACTCTAATCAACATATGATCGTTTCTTGTATCTTTATGTGATCTCATAATATCTATCAGTTTTCTTTTAAAAGGTAAAATACATACACGATCATTTTCTATACCATGTTTTTGTTCTATTTGAACTCATGTTTACTGATAAGCAAATGTTTTAGCTCTTCCGAAAAAAATTAGAGCCATTTGCCTAGTTTGTAAGGAATTACAAGGATATTCTGCTAAATTGCTCCTGTCAAGGGGCTAGTGAAGTTGGAGATAGAAAACGATTGCAAGCAAGCCCAAAATGTATAAAATTGAATCCATGGAATTTAATGGTTCTTCTAGATCTCCTCTAGCCTCCTTCTAGGGGTGGCACTAATCCCGACTTGGTTAGTCGGGTTGTATTTGTGCTCCAAGAAGAAAATTCTTTTGAATTTTTTATTTAGCCCATTGTTTTTTTGTTTGGTGCAACATATTTTTCTTGCAGAAAAAGAAAAACGTGAACTAATTTTCTTTAATTGAGAGGATTTTGATTTCCTGTGGAGAGTAACAACTAAGAATGCATTTATTCCTCTCTCGTGGAAACATAAATTCATGGAGTGTGGAATCCATCATGGCACAAACAAGTCCTTGGACTGGCCCTTTTGCGGCACATTTGTGCGGTGTCATTTTCATAGGAAAAAATGTAGTCAAGATTAATGTCTTTTGTGGATGCTTGCTAGTTGGATGTTGCTGAGTCGATCTTGGGTGTAGGAATTCATAGAAAACTCCTGATACATGTAATTTTAGGAAAGACTAATAAAGACTTCTGCTCCATTCCATGCCCAAGCCTTAAACCATGCAAAATAAGCATTAAAATCTTTTTGCTGAAAAAACAAGCCTTAAAACTAAATCCCCATTAACACCCATGAAACATATGATCCAAATGAAATTCCACATCCACCTCTTGTCATCTTAGTCCACTCTTACTGTGCAGAGATCCTGGCCTCCAGTAAAAGTCAGTTGCATCTGCCACCTGGTCCATCTGATCACCAAACTATTGACCACACACATGTAAAAACTAGGTGACTTTTTTTTTTGGGTAAAAGGAATATTTCATTCATCAAAAGGGAGCTAACTAGGTGACTTGTGGTAGGTGAATTGTATAGTTATGTATCTTTCAGCTAATCCAGTAGCCAGTCTACTTCTACCCAAAAATAAAAGTAGCCAGTCTACACATGGCAGCCTTCCATACACAGAAAGATCGTATATGAGAGTGACATTCATGTTTTGTGCCAATACATCATCATTATTTCCTTTTTTCCCTGATAACGTGGAGGGGTTAAGTGCTTCTTTCACAAGAAGAAGAATTAGAAAAAAACAGAGTAGGTTATGGACTGTAGTTATGGGATGCTTCCCTATGGGGTTAGGATGGATGGAAACTGGAAAGGTTTCAAGGGTCATGAAAAAAAAAATCGGTCCTATCATATTATCCTAGCTTTTGATTTAACCGTCTTAATGGTCTTTTAACCATAGAGTTCTTTGATATTCAATCCAATGTAAACGTTTGATGAGTGTAAAACTATGAAAGGTGGTAGACTCTAGGGGGGAAAGAGTGTGAAAAGAGCTACACTGATCAACTGTGAGCCCAATTGGATACAAGGTCAAACTTGGCAGCGTAGTTCCTTATGGATCGTGAGATTTTTGAGAAAAACCCAGACCATTCATTTGTCCAGTGGAAAGTTCTTAGGCACGGTAAATACACCTTCCACTTCTGAAACTTCTCTTTTGCAATCCTGAGGCTCCAGGCAAAATGCAAAACATTTTTAATCACACCTTAAATGCATGAACTATGACCACAATCATGATGGAAGTGAAACAACAGATATGGGGATTCGTCAAGTTTGGGGTCCTGTTTGATAAGGTGAGGATAGTGGTGCAATCAGGCCAAATTGTGAAAGTGCAGCTAGGGCCAAATAATATGTCCTAGAGAGGGGGGGGGGTGTGAATAGGACTAATGAAATTCTTTTCCCTATTAAAACATCTTAGTTCAATTTTAATCCCAACTAGGATAAGGAACACAATGAACACAAATAAGGATACAACTTATGCGGAATATGTGTTCAATGTGTGAGTGCTTAAACAATAAAAAATATGACAATTAGTTTTATGTTAATAAGCACATGTGTGTGTAAAACACTCTTCACAAATTCACTAGTGATTTATATCAAAGTGCTCAAATGAATATATGTTAAAGTATGTGTACTAAACAAAATATGATTAACCAATATGTTCAATGTTGTTTTTGCACAAGTGGATGTGTGTCAATTTAAACTCAATGATGAAATATCATTCATAACAATCTCCACAATGTATAGATATGTAAATCAAGCACAAGAGATAAGAGATAGAGAAATTGACACAAGGGATTTATAGTGGTTCAGTCACACAGACCTACATCCACTCTCAAGGGTCACACAGTCCCCTGGTTCCACTATGAAGAATCAAACTACACAAGTAATGATTCTACATCAATTTTGTTATCGAGGTTCGATCGCAAAGATCTACTTCCTCTCTTTTGTTCATGAGATTCGATCACAAAGATCTACTCCCCAATACAATTTTTATAGTGGTTAAATCACAAAGAAATAAGCCACTCTTATAATGCTCTGAAATGAATGGAGTGAGGGGGAAGAACACTTGCCTCTTTTTGACAAAGTCTGGAGGTTGCCACTTGCCTCTTTGACGAAGTCTGGAGGATGCTCTTCTAAGCTTGTCACTGTAGCTCCAAGCTTTGATGCCTCTTGTAATGCTTCCTTGATGTTGAAGATGATGCTCCAGTGTTGTGCTCACTCCAGGGAAGAGGTCTTTGGTCTAGGGATTAGGATTTTAAACTATGATGGCTCAAGTTCTTCCCTAGGTAATATTGTTTCCGCACATCACACTTTCCTTAAGCTAATGAAGCTCTTAGATTTGCCAATACAAGCTCATAGTGTGTGTGGAATGATCTATGAGAGGTCTAATATGATGCTCCATGGTTAGGACATGAGCTCTCATGATCTTGGAGAGAGATTTGATAATTTGGGGCCTTTTCTATTTATAAACAACCCTCAAACGACTCTCTAACGGCTTTTGGCGGCTAGCCCCCTTCAAATCCGCGATTAGCCGCCACCCCAACGGTCATAAATGGCTAGTATTAGGTAAGTTGTGCTGAGTAAAGGGGCTAGCCGAAACTCAAAGGGGCTAGCCAAAATTTTCAAAGAGGCTAGTCGCGAGGTAACCGAATTTTCACAGAAACTTGTACATTAAGCTTCTGGAAAAGTAACCGCGAGGTGACCGCAAACCATGGCAGTTAGCCGACCTCTGAGGCCAGTTTTGAGTCTTGAAAAGGCTCAAAAATAATTTCTAAAATCCTATTAAATAAGCCATTAAACTAAGGGTTTTTAGGGCCATCTCTTGGTTGGTATGGAGTCCCATTTACCTGAATAGGTTGGCACAATATATGGATGTCTTCCTTGATGAATCCGAGCCTTCCAAGACTTGATCTTCTGCCTTCAAACTTGATCTTCCTTGTGAAACTCTGAGAGGCAAGGTCTTCGACTCTTTGACACGGAATTGACAATACAAAACAAGTGCTCATTGGAATGTGGCACTAACAAATTGCACCTTACAATATATGATTGTATTCTTTACTCTTCTCCATCTTATTTTATACTCTTGCCGAGGGAGGTGTCATTTTCTTCTAATTCCGTTTTGCCACTTTTTTCGTTCTGTTGTTTGAATCTAACCATTCCTTGGGTGCTTGTAATCAGATTATCAATATGCCAGGAAATCCAAATGCAGTTGCTGAGCGCATGGAGGCTCTGATACCTGTGTTGAAGCATGCATTGAAACAAATAAAAGGAGACAAGAGAGAGAAGCATCCTCGCCATGTTCCTCATGCCCAGGCGGAGCCAACAAATGTTTGGGAACACAGTTATAAGCTGGCTTCCTCAAAGTCCCATGCTTGTGCACATTAAAAAACAGGAAGAGAATTAAAAAGAACGGTGACTTGGACTTTGGCCGCCATTAATTTCCTTAATGACCTTGACTAACTGGTGGCGGGTTATGGTGTGAGTGGCGAATGATATAATTGAAAAATCAAAGGAGAACCAAATGCTTTTACATGGTTCATTTCCTTTGGGTTTTTTTGGGTGTCCCAAAATCTCAGTTGGCGAGGATTTTTTTGTCATTTGTAGCAATAATGCATCTACTTGGAGGTTAAACTTGGAGTCAAAGTTTTTGGCAAAGGCAGAAAAACTCTCATAAGTATGAAGCTTTTATGGTGTAGTGCGCCTGTATTTGTTGACGACTGAGACCTTAAATATTTCAATGAAAATATCCTTCCTATATCCAAACTAGTTTCTTTCCCCTGTGCTAAGTTCTACAGTTTGCCTAGGTTTTCATATTGTACCACTGAACTGTTAATATGTAGATAGGCTTTGCGAGACCCGACCTCAATGACCATATGCAAAATATAATCACATATTGGACAATTCTATCTTCCAATTGATGGCTATGAAATAGATGGTTGATAAACAGAATAAATGACATTCAACATAAAATGGCAAAGTTGGATGCTGCAGATTTTCCATGCATCATATTAGTTGTAGCACAATTCTTTTCAGGTTTGCTATGGCTGGAAATCTCGAAATGTTAAGTTGTGCAGGAAAAAAGACTCTCCTCGTACATTGAGTTGGGTGCTATTTAATTCATTCTCGTCACACTATTTTGGCTTGTACATTGAGAATATTAGAAAATAAGGTTTGTGGTTAGTTCACAAGAAAATCATCTCCATTTAATTTGTTCTTGTGAGCTATAAAATCTTCGTTACCATAAGTAGGGATGTAAACATGTTGGGTTCAACTCGGGTCTTTTTTGGAGCAAACCACTCAATTTTCATAAAAAAGAAAAAGAAAAAAGAAAAGACCTGCCATTCGGGTACCGATGTTGAATTTGTAATGAAGAGGTTGCAGATGAAGCCTTCTACTATCTATCTCGCACATGGTTTTTGTGCATGATATATACAAAATTTAAATCAATGATACTTTGAACAAACGCATCATTTTGGGCATGGAAAATTTGGAATAGGCCCGACTGAGCGAAGACCCAATCATCACTTGAGTAAAAAAAAAAGGATTTTTATCCAAATCCTCCAGGTCTAGTTCTTCGAGGTGACCAAATGATTGAAAGTCCATTAAACAATTAGTTAGGGGTTTTATAAGTCAATAAAGAACTTGAATGGGTGAGATTAAGATTTTCGGGCCGATAGGAGCTGCATAAAACTAAATATGATCAAGGATTTTGAATCTCAACCTGGGACATTTCCACTAAGGGCACGTTTGGCAAACGTCCACGGTGAGGTTTTTTAGCAGTTTTCCTCGCTTCCACAGAAAACACAAGTTTGGAATAAAGAGAAAAAAGCGTTGAAGGAGTTCTTTGTTCCATGGGTTTGAATATATTCAGGATCAGACCCCCCCCCCCCCCCCCCTCGGAAATGAGAAAGCTACGTGCGCGTGCATTTGCGGAGCGACAGTAACCGGACGGTAGTTTTGGGGTTAACTTTTTTTTGTGATTTTTTATTTTAGGGGTCCCACAATCATGGTCCGAACCATTCATCATCTTTAGAATCCCCAAAACGACTCATATGTCAAAAATCAACCGTTGATTTTTCATGTATCTTGAGATATTAACAAAGAATCCAAACCATTGGATCACGAGATCTGAAATTCTGTGGGCTGCTTATGTTGAACCCGAACCATTCAATTGCTCTAAAAGGCCTCAAACGTCTGGCCAGTCAAATCTGGCAACATGATTAATGATGGATGATGAGAAAATGGCAAAAAACTATTGGTCGTTGATTTGCCACAATGTTAAAGAAGGGATTTTTGACGGTCTGTGTTTTTCATTTTTTGGTTTATGTGGGACCCCAAGTCATGATCCATACCATACATCATCTTAAGAAGACCAAGCACGGCCAGGCTGTCAAATTTCAGCCATTGTTCCATTATAAATCTTGAAATACGTAGAAAAGAAATTTCAAATTCAAATATTTATTTTTTATTTATGTGAGGCCATTTGGAAGATTTGAGCCGTTCAAATTCTTTTTAGAGAGATCAAAACACTTATTTGATGAAAACACAGCCCTTTATTTCTCATAGATTATTAGAAATTTGCCAAAAAAAAAAGTTACAACCATTGGACCCAACATAACTGTAGATGGTAGGATTCCTCTCCCAAACGTGCCCTGAAAATTATAGTGGCGCTCTTCCAGCCGGAACCACTTTTCGTCTCCCCTAAACAAGACAGGACGCCTACAGAGCTCATATCAGAGAAGCATTCTTCTTGTCCAAAAAAAAAAATAATGGCGTCGGTGGCCTCTTCGATTCCTTCCCTTTCTCGCTCAAGAACGGCCATGGCTGCACTAAAAAAGGGTACTACTTCTACTAGTATTATCAGTTGTTATTGTTTTTCTAATACTGCACAGGAATTGAATCCTGATGATGCATCGAGCCGAACCCAGTTCTTGAATTTTGTGAAAGATCGATGTAAATCAGAGAAGTTGAAGCTTGATGATGCATTGGGTTGGTTCGATCGTGCGCTCCTCATGAAACCGTTGCCCCCGGTTGTTGTTTTCAGTCATCTATTAGGGGCTGTGGCAAGAATCAAACATTATTCCACTGTTGTTTCTCTCTATCCGAGGATGATTTCGACTGGGATTGCACCCGACATCTTGACTCTGAACATTCTGCTCAACTGTTACTGCAGATTGAAGAGGGTCGATCTGGGGTTCGCCATTTTTGGGGAAATCCTTAAACGAGGTTTCGAACCCAATGCAGTAACTTGGAATACTTTAATTGGGGGCCTTTGTAAGGTGGGTGAAATTGATGAGGCCATTGAATTGTTGACGAAGATGGGATGCCCCGCTAATGTGGTTACTTACGGTACCGTCATAGATGGGCTCTGCAAGTGTGGTAAGGTGGATGCTGCTCTTGAGATGCTTAGGGCGATGGAGTGGGGAAGATGTAGACCCAACACTATTGTATATAACACCATCATACATGGGCTTTGCAAAGAGGGGTTGGTCAAAGAGGCCATGGACCTCTTTTCGGTAATGGTGGAGAAGGGGTATGGACCTAACATAGTTACCTACAATGCCCTCATCAATGGGCTTTGCAAGACTGGAAACGTGAGTTATGCTCTCCATTTGTTTATAAAGATGGAGAGGGAAATATGTAGGCCTGATACTTATACCTACAGCACTATCATTGATGGCCTTTCCAAACAAGGGTTTTTGGATGAGGCCCTAGGCCTCTTTTCAGAAATGGTTGGTAACAACAGTGTTTCACCAAATGTAGTCACTTATAATTCTTTAATTCAGGGATGTTGCAATTTGAACCGGTGGGAAGAAGGCAGGAGATTATACAATGAAATGATTGATAGGCACATATTTCCTGATATCTTGACAATCAACATATTGCTAAATGCTTTTTGCAAACAAGGGATGATGGAAAAAGCACATGAGTTATTTGACGTCGTCATTCAAAGAGGCGAGAAGCTTATTGCAGGTTCTTATAATACATTGATGCATGGTTATTGTTTGCAAGAGAAAATGGACATTGCAGTACAAATCTTTAATTCTATGGTGACTGATGGCATTAAACATGATGTGTACAGCTACAATGTCTTGATTAATGGATACTGCAAAAGTGGGAGAATAGATGTAGCTATAAGGCTCTCTCAAGAAATGTGCCATAAGGGACTAATTCCTAATATTGTTACTTACACCACTCTTTTGGGCGGTTTGTGTAGAGATGGGAAAATTGAAATGGCAAAAAAGCTATTTGATGGCATTTCTGACAATGGTTTGGTGCCGGATGTGATTACATATACCATAATGATCAATGCCCTATGTAAAAATGGTTTGATGGAGGGGGCCAATGAGCTATTTTTTCAAATGGAAGAAAGTGGTTGCTTACCCAATCCTTCCATATTCAAAGCAATTCTTCGTGGTTTTTGTGAAATTAATGAAATGCAAAAGGTAGTGGGAATTCTCCATATAATGGCTAAGAGAGATGTTTTGCTAGATGTAGACACCAAGTCTATTGTAGTTGACTTGCTCTCGAAGGATGAGCAATATAAAAAATATATTGAATGTATTCCCACTTACAAGTGATGTTTGGCTGCAACTGGATCCTCCCTCGATCCATTTCGGAGCTATTTGATGCTTGGAAGTTTGGATTCCAATCCAAGAGAGGAAGGCTTCTTTGGCGTTCGTCTTTTGTTGCCAACATTTGGACAGTTTGGAAGGAGAGGAATAGGCGTTGCTTTGAAGATTGCTTGTCTCCTTCAGTAGTTGTTGCTACGAGAGCCAAATTCCTCGCTGCGTCCTGGGTTTCTGTGTTGCCAGAATTTTGGGGAGTGCCTATGGAGCTTATGCTGTTTAAATGGAAGGAAGTAGTATCTTAATCTTTTGGTTTCATTTTTTGAGGATTTAGCCTGTTTAGGAGATGTCTCCTCTTTTGCTTCTTCGGATGGTTTCTCTGGTCCCTTTCTATATGTCTTTGCTCTTCAGTATATATCTTTTGTACTGCTCTGCTTTGATTAATACAATTCACCATTCAAAAGAAAGTGATGTAATGCAAGTCGTGAGGTCAGTTCCCTCTCTTCATACTTCTGATACATCAGGTTAATACTTTGAGAAGGATTAGCACTCTATTGGGAACATCATGCTATAAAAGGTACTTTTCTTCCTAAAACAAGCATTTGGTTGAAGTATGCTTTATAAAAGAAATTGTCTAATAGAAATGATACCTTTTCTTCTTTTTACTTCCAAGAATAAGAAAATCTTATCATCTATTGATTTTTATTTATATATTGAAATGGTTACTTCAAAGCTATTGATTGTTGCATTTCTCCTAACCCACATGCAATGTGTTTGATAGATGAGTACTTAGTATATGGAAGTAATGTTGATATTTTGTCTCATTATTTTTGTCCCACAGTATCTTGTTGGTTTTTGTTTAAACAGAAAGTGGTTGTGTTGTCTTAGTTGAATTGATTCATTAATATTGGCTGATTTGGAAACCAAACACAAAGCCCTAATGATGATATCAGTTTGTACTTTGTAGTGGATGTCTATAACTCTGTTTTTTTTTTCCTTTTTTTATTTATTTTAAACATGGAATCCTTTATGTAACACTCAGATCCTTTAGAGCACTCTAGTTGGGTGCTTCTTAACATACATGCCTATGAGGACATAGAAATGAAAATGTGAAGAAGAAAATAAATGTGGGTAAGGGACAGAGATTTGTTCATTAACTCTGTCTATGCAAACATTAACATAAAATTATAACCCTCTTGCTATTGTCAAACTTGAGTGAATCAACAGAAATCAAATAGCACTAAAGATCTCTATTGTGCCAAGAATGAGGCCTAACATCCCACAAAGGGCTATCAACCTCCAACTTGTACAAAGTTATGCAAGGACAAGTCTGGCGACATCCAGCTGCTCTGGTTTTCTTTGATTTTCCTTTCTTTGTTAGCCTTTTTTGGAGGCAACCCCTATAAGGCCTCATGCCTTTATTAGTGGGGTTAGTCACTGATCACTAAGATTTAGGATGCTTAATTGGGTTTAGTGGCCTAAGCATTAGGATTAGTGGTGTGTGATGCATTAGGTAGTGGGTCATGCATATCATGCTTACTTGGACCCACCTTGGCCCGGTGGCCCAAGGGACTCTCATTATGAGCCCATTGAAATGATATGTAATGAGAGAAAGAGGAAGAGACAAAAGTTGGAGAGAAACTCAATGCCTCAATGGGAGGCTCGTATGAGATTTTATAATACATAATACCCAAATCAAGGGTAATCTAATCAATATACAATCCCTAATTAAGAGTAATCAAATCAATTTACAACCTTCATCAAGGATAATCAAATCAATCTATAAATCTATACAAGGAAATAAATAAATAAGAGATACAGATCTATACAAGCTCTGACGGGCCTTGGGCTGGGCCAAGTGGGCCTAAGTCACATTATTTCTACACTCCCCCTCAAATTGATGTGGTAATGCAGAAAACAACAATTTGCTATTAAGTTCATGATGGCGTGGCTTAGGAAGAGCTTTTGTAAAGATATCTGCCAACTGGTCATGAGTAGAAACATGAGGCAAGGTGATCTTCTCAGTTACAACATGCTGACGGATGAAGTGACAATCAATTTCAATGTGCTTCGTCCGTTCATGAAAGACTGGATTATTAGCAATTCTAGTAGCACTGGTATTATCTCCATGAAGAGGTGTAGGCATATTAACAATAATACCAAATTCACAAAGAAGGCGGCGGAGCCAGATGATTTCTGCACTTGCAGACGACATTGCCCGATATTCAGCCTCAGCAGAAGATTTGGATACAGTGGTTTGTTTCTTGGACTTCCATGAAATCAGAGAGTCGCCAAGAAACATGCACCAGCCAGTGGTAGAGCGCCGGGAATCAGGGCAACCAGCCCAGTCGGCATCGGCATACGCGGATAAGCGTAGAGAAGTATTAGACGGATAGAAGAGACCATGACTGGGAGTGCCTTTAACATAGCGGAGAATGCGCAAAGCAGCAGCAAGGTGAGGTTTATGAGGATTGCTCATAAATTGGCTAACCGTATGCACCGCATGAGAAATATCAGGGCGAGTCATCGTTAAGTAGAGTAAACTACCAACGATCCGACGGAAAATAGATGGATCATCCATGAGGGGACCATCCTCTGCACTGAGTTTACTATTTAATTCCATTGGCGTGTCAACAGTATGAGCATCATCAAGTCTGGCAGAGGTGATCAAATCAGAAGCATATTTACGCTGATGTATCCGAATGCCCGACTTAGTACGCGAAAACTCAAGCCCGAGAAAATATGTGAGAGGACCGAGATCCTTCATTTTAAAGTGGCGAGTGAGATGATGCTTGAGATCCGTAATACCAGAAATATCATTGCCACTGATAATCATATCATCAACATAGACTAAAAGGAATGTGTAACCCTTTGGTGTCCATCTAAGAAAGAGAGAACTATCAGAATGACTCTGACGAAACCCAGCTTGAAGAATAGCGGCCCGGAATTTATCAAACCAAGCCCTGGGAGCCTGCTTAAGTCCATAAAGAGATTTGCGCAATTTGCAAACATGCCGAGGAGGACAAGCATAGCCAGGAGGAGGTTTTAAATAGACAGTCTCTTTCAAGTCGCCATGAAGAAAAGCATTTTTGACATCCATCTGCCACAGAGGCCAATTGCGAGCTGCAGCTACACAAAGTAGAGTACGAACTGTGGTCATTTTAGCCACTGGAGCAAATGTTTCCTCATAATCAATGCCATACTCCTGCTTGTAACCCTGTGCAACCAATCGTGCTTTGTAGCGATCCAAACTCCCATCAGAGTTAACCTTGACAGAGAAGATCCACTTACTGCCAATGACAGAGGCTTTGTCAGGTGTCGGTACCAAGTCCCATGTATGGTTTGCCTCAAGAGCCAACAATTCCTCAGTCATAGCATCCTGCCAGTATGCAATCTTCGAAGCCTGTGAATAAGAGGTGGGTATAGGAGCACTATCCAAAGAAGTGAAAAGAGCAGGGAAGCCATATCTGGCAGGAGCAACCGAAGGACGACTAGATCGTCGCAGGGGTTGGATATTAGTAGAGGAAGTATCAATACCTGAGGGTACAGGAGGCAGCATGGGAATAGGATCGGGAGAAGGAGGCCCCACCGGAGGAGTCTTGTTTCGCCGGACATAGACATTGGTAATTGGTGGTTTGGAAGAAGTTGTCACAGGGAAGTGTGGCAAATAAGAGACAGCAACAGGATGAGTTTGGAGACGCAAAGAAAAGAAGGGAATGTGTTCTAAAAAGATCACATTACGAGATATCCGCATGCGTTTCTCAGAGGGATCATAACATAGAAATCCCTTGTGTTCAGAACTGTAACCTAGGAAGAGACATTTGGTAGCCTGGGGTGACAACTTAGTGCGCTCTGTAGGTGGAAGATGGACAAAGCATAAACAACCAAAAACCCGCAAGTGAGAATATGAAGGTTTATGGCTAAAAAGAGCTTCATATGGCGTAATCTTTCCTAGAACGGAGCTAGGATGACGATTGATGAGATACACAGCGGTATGAGCAGCATCACACCAAAATGTGGGAGGAACTAAGGATTCAAGAAGGAGAGTACGAACAGTTGCAAGAATATGCCTGTTCTTTCTCTCAGCAACACCATTTTGTTGTGGAGTATGTGGGCATGATTTTTGGTGAATAATGCCTTTAGCAGAAAGGAAGGTAGAAAATTCATGGGACATGTATTCTCCGCCGGAGTCAGACCTGAGAATTTTGATATCTTTTTGAAATTGTGTGTGAACCATATTATAAAACTTTTGGAAAAGAGAAAAGACCTCAGATTTGAAGCGCATGAAATAAATCCATGTGAATCGAGAATGATCATCAATAAAAGTCACATAATACTTAAGACCTGTCCTACTTAATGTGGGTGCAATGCCCCACACATCAGTGTAAATGATATCAAAAGAAGATGACGCACGGGAATGATGAATGGGAAAAGGTAAAATATGACTTTTACTTAAACAACATGTAGCACACTTAGATTGAAGAAAAGAGGACATCATTTTATTATCAACAGTGGAATCTAAACAGCCAATTTTAAACAAAGAAAATAAATAAGCATTATTCACATGACCAAGACGACTATGCCAGATAGTCCACAAGTTATTAAAATGAGAAGAAGTAGAAGAAGAAAAGAGGGAATGATGTCCAGTGTCCAGCAGAAACAGTTGACCATGTTTACTCCCCGTCACGATCACCTTCCCAGTGTGCTGCTCCTGTATGACACAACCAAACCAAACCAAACCAAACCAAGCCTTTTCCCACTAGGTGGGGTCGGCTATATGGATTTGACGACGCCAATCAAATCTGTTTAGGGCCATGTCCTCCGTTAGATCCATGTAGGCAAGATCATGTTTAATAGTTTCTTTCCAACTTCTCTTGGGTCTCTCTCTCCCTCTCCTACTCTTGGCAAACTCCATGCTTTCACACCTTTTAACAGGTGCCTCTGTTGGACGCCTTCTAACATGGCCGAACCATCTCAGTCGATTTTCTCTCATTTTATCTCCAATCGGTGCTATTCCTACTATGCCCCTAATTTCCTCATTCCTAATCCTATCTCTCCTTGTGATCCCGCACATCCATCTTAGCATTCTCATCTCCGCAACTTCCATCTTCTTGACATGATTATGCTTTACTGCCCAACACTCTGATCCATATAACAACGCTGGCCGTACCGCCACCTTATAATACTTTCCTTTAACCTTGAGGGGGACTTTCCGATCACACAAGACCCCCGAAGCACTCCTCCATTTGGTCCACCCGGCTTGAATCCTGTGACTTACATCAGTATCAATCCCTCCATCCTGTTGCACCATAGATCCAAGGTACCTAAAGTTTTCTTTTTCTACTATCTTTTGTGTGCCCAAACTTACTTCTATGTTACCAGGTGTCCTACTTTGACCAAACTTGCATTCCATATATTCCGTTTTGCATCGACTTAGCCTAAACCCTTTTGTCTCTAATGTTTTCCGCCACAATTCAAGTTTAGCATTCACTCCTTCTCTCGTCTCATCCACTAAAACAATGTCATCTGCAAATAACATACACCACGGCACCTCATCCTGGATATGTCTTGTAATCTCATCCATAACTAGGGCAAACAAGTACGGGCTTAACGCTGAGCCTTGGTGTAGACCAATCGTGATAGGAAACTCCTTAGTTTCGCCGCCAGTCGTCCTTATAGATGTCACGACTCTTGGAAGAAAATTTAATATGGTACCCATCATCAATCAGTTGGCCTACAGAAAGTAAATTTGCTGATAACTTGGGAACAAAGTAAACATTGGAAAGGTGGAGGAATTGGCCAGAGACACTAGATAAAGTAATGGTACCAATTCCCGAAATGAGTAATTGGTCGCCATTAGCAGTAGTTATTTTGTCTTTGCCAGTATAAGGGTGAGAAGCTGTAAAACTATGTTCCACAGAGGTCATGTGGTTTAAGGCCCCTGAATCTAGAAACCAGGTGGATGGGGTAATGTATGATGACCTAGAGATTGAAGAATGGAAAGCAGGAAATGCAAGAGGAGAAGGAGTTTGGTACCGACCACCAGAAAAACCCATGGATGCATATGCAGAAGTCACCGTGCTCTGAATCAGGTCTTGAATCTGGGCTGGAGTCATGGATACAGTCCCGGAAGAAGTGCTGCCTGTGTCAGGGAGAGGTGTTTGAGCTTGGAACGCAGCAGGAGTATGTTGTCTGGATGCAGTGGGAGGATGTTGCTTTTGCTGGGGTCCATTCTTCCTTTGTAAACTACGACAATCATCAATGAGATGACCAGAGCGTTTGCAATATCTGCAAATCAATTTCTTTCGACAGTTCTTGGCTAGATGACCAAAGCCTTTGCATTCATAGCATTGAGTAGGCTTCTGATTGGGGGCTGCTAGAAGAGCAGTCTCAGCCTGAAGAGGAGCCTTTGGGTCTTCAAAGATAACGCGCTGAGAGTTAAGGCGAAGTTCTTCTCTAAGGACTTCTTGGAAGCATGTGTCCAGATTTGCTGTGACTTCTCTATTCATAAGAGCTGAACGGACAGATTCGAATTCTGGTCTGAGATTCATAAGAAACTGACTAATGTGAGTTTCCTCTTGTAATTTAAGCGCCTCTGTCAGAAACCCAACAGATACGGACTGGATTATCATAGCATCCCTCTCAGTCCATAATGTGAGAAATCCATTGTAGTATTCTTGCACAGTTTTATCACCTTGACTGAATTTCGCAATTTCACTATCGAGTTGAAATTTGCGAGCTTTATTGGTTTGATGATAAACATTCTTTAGATGACCCCACATATCAGAGGCAGCAACATATGCTTGAAGAGCAATAGCAAGAGAAGGTTCAATGGAGTTAAGAATCCAAGTGATAACCTTAGCATTTTCTTTAGACCAGGTAGCTAAAGCTTTGGTGTCAGTAGTAGTAGGTTTAGTTATCGAGCCGTCAAGATAACCAAACAATTTTTGGCCTTCAACGAAATTCTTCAGATGGAATGACCAAGCCATGTAATTATTTCCATTGAATTTAATGGGAATAACATCATACTTGTCCATATTAAAGAAGCAGCAGCAAACAACCAACAACTTGCTAAAGGTCTGCTAAAACAGCAGCAGGCAGCACAAACAATGTAAATAAATCCCAGGCAGCAGTGGGTAAAGAAGAGAACAGCCCGTAGCAGCACAAGAAGGTTAGAAATAGCCCACAGTTGACTTAATAACTAGTAACAGAGGTGGCCGAGGCTTCTAACGGTACACAAAAGAATGCAAATCAGTAGTGCAAAAAGAGACCAGCCCTCATATCAACAAAACAGAAGGTAGAGTTGATATTGATCTGTTAGAAATCTGCTAATACAGCAGGAAAATGGCACTGTATTGATCTGATGAAGAATCCAACAACAGAAACATGAAACAGTGCAGAAATTGTCTCAGATAGAGCCAGGCGACCATGAAGTTTGGTGCAAGATCTGTGCGTGGGGCCCACAAAGTTATCTAATCACAGATCAAGTTGAAAACCCTTGAAGGAGTTCAAAAGTACTTCCTCTAGTCCAAATCTGATGAGTATTGGATAAGGATCCACAAATCTGGACGGTGGAGATGAAAAGTATCTGATAAAAAAATGTCAAAGTCGACAGAGGAAGAAGTGGAAGAAGCCTACCTCAAAATCGACAGAAAAAATCCAGAAAAATCCTTACAATTCCCAGAATAAACAGTCGACCAACACAAGGTAGACAGTTGGTGCTGTTTGGATCATCATATGTGGGCCGTAGTGAAGCAGTGACTCACTGTCGAGAACAGCGCATGACACGTCCAGGTCGTCAGGGGGTCGATTTTGCACAGGGATCCTATTAGAGGATCAGTGACCAGATCAGAGGTGGGGGATGGAAGGACAAGCTATTTTCGTAACTCCAGGCCAAAGTTTCACTCAAAACGGATCAAAATCCACAAATTTGGACGGCTGAGATGAAAACTGTTGCACAAAACTGAAATAGCACAAAACTGAGTGGATCTCCTACCTCTGATGACCCATAAATCTTGGAAAAATGTTCATAAATAAGAGGAGAAATAGACGAACAATATGGGCTTCTTCAGCTCCGATGATGATGATGATCACAGGTGGGCCATGTTGGATCAGAGATGATCAGAGAAGCTCTGGCTGAAGAAAATGATCAAGGATGGCTCTGATACCATGAAATGATATGTAATGAGAGAAAGAGGAAGAGACAAAAGTTGGAGAGAAACTCAATGCCTCAATGGGAGGCTCGTATGAGATTTTATAATACATAATACCCAAATCAAGGGTAATCTAATCAATATACAATCCCTAATTAAGAGTAATCAAATCAATTTACAACCTTCATCAAGGATAATCAAATCAATCTATAAATCTATACAAGGAAATAAATAAATAAGAGATACAGATCTATACAAGCTCTGACGGGCCTTGGGCTGGGCCAAGTGGGCCTAAGTCACATTATTTCTACACCCATACCCATTTGCCAAGGACTTTCTTGTAAACTCCTGAATTTTGTGGTGGATGTCTTAGTTAAACTGAAAAATAGTTATGATCATTATTTTCATTTTGAAACGTTTTCTTGACATATGGGTAGAAAATATCATGGCCGCTGCTAGCAAGCATGCTTTCTGATAGTCCTTGAATATTCATTTTATCCCAATTTTGACCTTTTTCACGTTGGAATCTTATGTCAAAAGAAACACTAGAAATGTTGGAACATCTGAATTTTGGTCTCTACTTAATCCAAAGAAAAATTTGAGTGACTTAAGAGATTTTCTTTCTGTAACTCCTATGGCAAACTGGGAACCTCCTTTTCATGCGTTTGAAGTTAATCACAGTATTTTCATTAATTTCTTTATGAGTAAAGATAGGTCTATTAGTCACTCAGAGTGCCAATGCTGGATATATATTTCTTATTACAACTTCAGGTACCTGAGAAAGTACATACTGCAGGAAAGAATTCCTTGCCGGTCCGTACTTTGAAAGATCATCTCTGCCAGTGTCCCAGCAAGCTATCTGAAGAGTTGGTCAGATGCATGGCTGCAATATATTGCTGGGTATGTAATGCAGCACCTGCAAAGCCAGAAAACGGTTGTGCCACATTAGAATCAAGGTCATCCACCAAAATAGCCCTGCCACGACAAAGTGTCGGAGGAGATCAAGATTGTTCTTGGAGATCAATGATGGAAATATCTAGGATAGTGACTGATGGAAACCAGCACTCACGAGCATCTTACGCCACTAGCAGCTACAGGTGGGAAGTTGATGTCTGATTTTGGTCAGTCTCTTTGTGATGAGAGAGAGAGATCAGTATTTGTTGTTTGGTCAGCAATGGTGAGATGCAGCCAATTGAATGATATTCTTGTCTCTAAGTCATGGCATTTGGCTGGCCCATCATTGGATGGGCCAGGCTCTAGTGTCTTGTCTATTAGATGATTCTAGCTATCTGTTTCATTGCTTCATAATGGACAATGAAAGTCAATGGTCCATTATCAGTGAGCGAAATCGTAAAACTAAAGCCAATAAATGGGAAGCGAATTTTTGTGTATCCCTTATTAACATTGTGGCCCATCATTTGAATGATTTCTCACCAAAAGGTTCACCCTGCATGTTAAGTTTGTAGTGATCAAAATTGACCAATCATATATATTTCCTCTCTTGATTATTTTGTTTAATTTTTTATCCCTCTTCTCCCCATATTGTAGTTTTACCTGAAAGAATAATCTTCCATTGGTCTCATAAATTTTCAGGGTTTTGGTGGAGCAACTGGAAAGAGTGAATCCAAGCCATATGGAAACTGATGCCAAACTAGCATTTTGGATCAATGTGTACAATTCTCTAGTTATGCATGTAATGGTTACTGATAACAATTTAGTTCCACATACGTTCTCTATACTTTTGTAATTTCTTATTATATACTACCTGTTTTGTAGGCATATCTAGTATGTGGAATCCCCATTAGATCTATGAGGATGGCCTTGTTTCAAAAGGTAGTGCTCTTGCTTCAAAAATATTTTAAGATCTATCGTCCGATGACAATTGCCTTGAAATGATGGAAATGGGATGCAAAAGGATATGTTAAGATAACTTGGCTTCAATTCTAGTAACTTCCTGGCTTCACACTCCTAATTAAGTACAGTATGTATGCCTATTTTTGTGATGTTCATCTAGATTAAAGTTTTCTTTTAAAAGATGAGTTACTTGCTGCCTCTAGAAAATCTAATTTTTAAAGACAACTTAGTGATGGGAAGTTCAAGCGCTTGCAATGGCTTAAAGAAATTAAGACAACTGTAATTATATTTCAATTTTTTGTCCAGTTCTAGATTCTGTTTGTTCAAAATTTTCGTTTTTGAAGGAAATAGTTCTCTAGCACTCTCACTTTTTTCATTTGAATTGCAACTCCTAAAATTGCTTGCTATGATTACACCATTCTATTGGAAACTGGATCATACTATGGCAACTTTTACCAATTTAGATTGTCTTTATCAAACAGAGACAGGTAAACTGAAGTAAAAGCAAGTGTGAAACTTCTCATCCATTGTTTTTTTTTTTTTTTTCTTGTTTTTTCCTTGCTACTGAATGAGTGGATCATGATCGGAATTGGGCTAGTTTTGGTCTTAAACAAGTGATTGAAAATTAATAAGTATTTTTTTGTGGAAGAGGACCAATGATTTTTTTATTATGCCTTAACGAATTTGTTTTTCTAGTGCAGGCCGGTTACAACATTGGGGGAGACATCATAAGCGCAAATTCCATAGAGCATTCAATACTATGTTGCCGTTCACCGCGAATTGGCCGTGTATGAAAATAAAATTTGCTTCACATTTTATTCATTCTATATTCATGTCGCATACCATTTAGTGTGACTCATGTATTTATTTTGTATATGTTTTATGTTATGACAAAGCATTCTGTAAGATAAATGATCCTATGCTGCTGCACTGATGTTTGGAGCCTATCTTTTTGTGACCCAAATCATTCGTAATCGTATCGCATTCCTCTTTAGATTAGGTAATGGCCCAGATTTTACTCATATATGAGTTATATGTGATGTTGGATTGATCATGTGTGAAATATATAGCTGTATTTTCTATACATGATCAGCACAACAATGGATATCACACTGCTTTGAATGAAATTTTGGTCCCATTGCCATACAAAGGGTGGTGCGCAGCATGAATGGCTTTAATAAGCAAAGGCTGGAATTACACAGGTTAAATGAAGTGACCTGCTTCCATCGGTACCATACTAATGGCAGCGTAAGATCATTTCTCATGCTGGTGCATGTCAGATTTCTGAACAAAATGAATTACCTAATCTTTCTTTCCCCCCTTTATACTAGGGATGTAGATGAACCTCCTTCCAATGGACTTGGACCTGACCCAACATCCAAAATAAGTTAAAACATTATCATACTGCAATATGACCTTATGCTTGCAAGCACAAGGCACTACCACCTATACTGTAATGAGGATTACTGTCATACAGTGTTAATTGTGAATGTGAGGGGGTTGGATTGTTGATAAGTGCATCCCACATGGAGCTCAAATCGTAACCTCTCATAGGATCCATGAGAGGTAGCTCTCATATGAAAGATTTGTATGTAATATATTTTTTTTTATTAGTATATAAATGTTATATAAACCACCCAGGTGGTATTCAGGCATGCACTTGACTAGACTTTAGACCAAACCTGATTACAACTAAATCCAAAAAGAGGGGTCCATACCAGGATTTCGGGTCAGGTCCCGGTAATTAGAAGTCCATTGACATCCCAACTTCTGATGCATGCACTTCATTTTTCTAATCTCACTCCTACATCATTAATTGTACCAAAGTTCTTATGGCTTCAACGGAGCGTCTCTATGTCACAACCATTGAGAATAATGGTCTGGTCCCAAGTTACATACTTGTTCCCTTAAATGAATATGGAAAGAGTAGTCTATATTTAAATATAGTAAGGTGAGTTAGATGGAAAAGGAAAGCACATGGCGAAGACGACCTCCTTCAACAGTCTTCTCCCTATTCGTCTCTAATCTGCCTACAACCATCTCCAAGACAAAGCTCGAAGCAATGTTCTGCAGGGCCGGTAAAGTGGTAGACTCCTTCATTCTGGTAGAACGTCAGACAGGCAAGCACAGAGGATTCGGCTTCGTCAGATTCAGATCGGAAAAGGAGGCTAAGCTGGGGATTGATATTGTTAACGGCAGATCTTGGGGCCGCCGGCGAATCAAAGCTGACATTGCTCATCCACGCTCATCTAACCCTTCTCACACTGTTTCTGCCCAAAAGCAGATCTCTCCCTTCTGCAATCCGCCATCCACAGCCTGGGGTTGCCCTAACCCTACTCCCACTGCTTTTGCCCAAAAACAGATCTTACCATTTTGCCATCCTCCAGCCTCAGCCTGGGGTCGTCCTCCTGCTTGCATCCCCAACCCTAGAGCATGGTGGATTGTCAGAGATGGCCACGCTAACTTCATCCGGGTGGCCCCCTGGGTTGTAGAGTCCGAAAAAAAAAACCCTCTACTGCAGCCTCATCGGTTTCCTCAAGCCACATCAAGGGGTAGCTAATGTAGACAGATGGCTTAAGAAATTTTGGGGGAAATCGGAAGTACCCATAAAATTGCTAGAAGAAGACATTGTTCACATCCAGCTTCCCTCGGAGGACGATCTCAGCCAAGTGCTAAGATGCACCATCGAATCTCCTTCTTCTCCGTTTGTCGCCCTCGACAGGTGGATGGAGGTCATCGGTTCTCCCCCAACACCCAAATGGATTCGTTTCCATGGTGTACTGCTGCACGCCTGGAATGAAGGTGTATTCCGTCTGCTTGGGGACTTCATCGGCTCAACCATTGAAGTAGATTGTTGCACGTCGGAGAAGGAGATCATCGCCTATGGCTGTGTCAAGGTCTTAATCAACAGGATGTGCAAGCTTCCCATCAATATGCCTTTATCTGTGGAGGACCTCGTCATCTCTGTACCGGCAGAAGTGGAAGACGCTGTCTCCCCTATCTCCGGCGTCTCCTCTTCACAGGTGGCTTCAACCCCTACTCTGGTCGATGAAGGAAATCCAGGCGCTGCAGAGATTTCTCGATTGTCTTCCTCAGACCTAAGTCTCAGATCGTTTCGATCTAGGGATCGCAGACAAGCAAAGCTGCGCAGACGGGCTAAGGCTCGCAGATCCACCTCCTCAGCCTTATCCAAACATCCCACACGGGCCACGAGTCTTAGGCCCACCAACTTCAAGAGCTCGCTCCAACAAGAAGCCTGGACCTCGTCCCAACAAGAAGCTTGGACTTGGCCCATGGCCAAAAAATTCCATGGGGACCACGGGATTCTTAACGGAGATAACCTTTGCTCCTTCAAGAGTTGTTTGGGGCTAACCATCTCTAGAAACTGTTATTCTCGAATAAAAAAGGAGTTCGTCTCTTTTGTTAGACCAGGACTCTCGTCTTCCTTCAGCGCAGCCTCTTCGGATAGCTTTCTTTAGGGCCACGGCGAGTAGGAATTTCCATCAAAGGGTACCTACGACCTGCTCCGGCCACTCTGATACTGCTACCCAACTCAATCGATGTGCAGAGGCAGGCGCCCTTCATCTCCTAGTCGACTGTTATGCCTCATACACTAATTCCGCCCCTTCTGATAGCGACTGCTCCTCATCGTCTACTTCTTGCTGTGTGCCGACCACTCCTCAATCTGTCCTTAAGGCTGCAGCAACGATCTCTTCTCCTCGGCAGCTTCCCAGCCATGGCATCTCGACCCACACAGAGGCTAACTGCAGGACAGATTCTCTCCCCACGAGGCCTTCCCCTACTTCTGAGGCCAGAGATTACATTCCCTCCTCCGAGACAGATCCCAGCACAGCATCTTCTCATTCCTATCAGTCTCCTCCGAATTCTTGGCTATCTCAGAAAGTCAAAGTCAGGACTTGTGGACAAGCCATAGGTGTATCTATGGACAATGTCAAAGAAGGATGGGACAATCTTATTGCTTTTGCCAATGAAAGAGAAATGTCTAACAAATCTGTCAGTCGGAAAACAAGGCTCAAGAGAAAGGGAAATAGAGAACTTCAAAATCTAACATGCTCCATTAACTACGACAACCGCCCTTCCTAGAATTCCTCCTCTCTCAATGCTGCAATTCGAGTCAGAGATTTGGTCAATAGTTATCAATGAAAGCCCTCTCATGGAATGTTCGCGGTCTAGGGAGTACTGTGAAGCGGGTTATCATCAAGGAGGTAGTTCGTAGACATAAAATTGACATTCCGCTCATTCAAGAAACTAAGCTTAGTTCAATGAATCAAGCTACTGTCACAGATATCTGGGGTAACAGTCACTGTAGTTGGATCTCTCTGGATGCTAAAGGATCTTCTGGGGGTATTCTTCTCTGTTGGAACAGCAGACTCTTCAACATGAAAGATGATTTTCGAGGTGTTTTTTCTTTATCAGCAGTGCTTGAGGACAAAGAAAATGGCTGCGCTTGGATCATCTCTTCTGTCTATGGCCCTACTGATCGCAGTCTCCAAAGTAGCTTTTGGTGTGAGCTTGATTCCATTCGTCGTAAATGGGCGGGTCCTTGGTGTATAGGTGGCGACTGGAACATTACCAGATTCCGCTCTGAGAGATCTGGTGGTGGCAACACTACAGCTCACATGGCAGCATTTTCTGATTGGATTAATTCCCACACTCTCATGGATCTCCACCTAGGAGGGGCTAACTTCACCTGGTCCAACCATCAGATTCCACCTCTGTCCCGTCTTGACAGACTTTTGGTTACCAATGATTGGATGGATCTGTACCCAGAAGTTAGCCAAATTGCCCTCCCTAAGGCCACGTCAGATCACTGCCCCATCCTTCTCGACTCCAAAAATGCGAAGTGGGGACCCTCTCCCTTTCGCTTTGAAATCCTGTGGTTGGAGGACAAGAATTTTAGAGATTCTATTAAGCTCTAGTGGAACAGCTATGATGTTATTGGTCGGGCTTCTTATCGACTATCTTCGAAGTTGAAAAGACTAAAACTCAGCATCAAAGACTGGATCAAGACTAATCATCGACCTGTGGAATCTCACAAGGCATCTATCCTTGAAGACATGCAATCTCTTGACATAAAGGAAGAATATCAGATTCTGTCTGACACAGATATCGCCAAGAGATTTCACCTCAAAGATCTCTTTGAACGCACAGTGAGGGAAGAAGAAATCAAATGGAAACAGAGATCGTGGTGTAGGTGGTTAAAAGAAGGGGACATAAACACCAAATTCTTCCACAGCATGGCTACGGGTAGAATGAGGGCAAACAAAATTACCTTTCTGACAGTCAATGACAACAGAAAAGAGGACCGAGAGGGGATCACTAGCTACATAATTGACTACTTTCAAAACATTTACGGCAAAAACAGCAGGGTGAAACCTTCCGTTGATAACCTTCATTTCTCCACCATCTCTAGGGAGGCTGCTATTTGGTTGGAAGAAGAGTTTCAAGAGGAAGAAGTCAGAACCGCTGTCTTTAACCTTGCCAGTGATAAAGCCAATCTCCTTCTTTCAAAAGCATTGGGATCTTCTAAAGGCTAAGATTATGGCCTTCATGACAGAATTTCACCTGAGAGGTAGACTGTCACTATCCATAGGCGCTTCTTTCATCGCTCTAATCCCCAAAAAGGTTGGGGCTGACTGTATAAAAGACTTCAGGTCCATCAGTCTTCTGGTAAGCATTTACAAAATCTTAGCCAAAGTGCTAGCATCCAGGCTTCAAAAGATTCTGCCTTCCATCATTTCCCATTCTCAAGGTGCTTTTGTCCACGGCTGGCAGATCTTAGACGGGGTCCTAGTAGCCAATGAATGCATTCACTCCAGGTACAAAGAGAGGAACTCGGGCATTGTCTGTAAACTTGATCTAGAAAAAGCTTTTGACATGGTGGACTGGGACTTCTTAATTTATTTGATGCGTAGGATGGGGTTTGGACCTAAATGGAGAGACTGGATCAAAGAATGTGTCTCATCTGCAACATACTCTATAATTATTAATGGCTCTCTGAAGGGATTCTTTAGGGCTGAAAGGTGCTTGCGTTGAGGGGACCCTTTATCTCCATCCCTTTTTGTAATCGTTGGGGAAGCTCTATGTCGAATGCTTTCTAAAGTAGAAGATCGCAATCTGATCAGCGGCTTTAAGCCCTCTCCAAATGCTCATTCAGTTTCTCACCTTCAATATGCAGACGATACCCTGCTTGGAAAATGGCTTTGGAGACTAGGGGAAGACTCAGATGGCTTGTGGAGGAGCATCTTGATAGCCAAATACAAAGTGAGGAGAAACGGTTGGGACACCTCCCCTCCTTCCCAAGGTTGCTCTACCTTTTGGAAAGGGATATGCTCTACTAAAGCTATCTTCGATCAATCCATTCGCTTTCGTGTTGGTAACGGGGAGATAATATCCTTTTGGCACAATGTTTGGGTCGGGGATTCCCCTCTAGCACTCCAGTTCCCGAATCTCTACAGATGCGCTCGAAACTGCAATGCTAAGGTTATTGATTATCTTCATCATAATCCTAACAATAGTCAGTGGTGCCCGATCTTCAAAAGGAACCTCAATGAGGTAGAAGAAGCTCATCTGCTTAACCTCTTCGAGGTTCTTAATGGGACAAACATCTCCGGTGAAGCGCAAGACAATAGGCTCCGGGCCCCTTCTCGCGATGGCACCTTCTCGGTCTCCTCCCTCTTTTCCACCTTATCAGTTGACTCTGCCCCTTTTGGATTTTGGCATTCCCTTTGGAAGATCAAGGCCCCACCAAGAGTCACCACTTTTGCAAGGCTAGCTCTTCGGAAGAAAATCTTAACTATGGATCATCTTCGTCGCCGGAACATGGTTGTGGTCAATGCTTGTCCTCTTTGCTTAGCTGACTAGGAAAACGGTCGACCACCTTCTTTTTCATTGCAAAATGACTAGAGCTCTGTGGTCTTCGATTCTTAAGGATTTCAACTGCTGTTGGGTCCTCCCGGAATCTTTACCCGATTTATTCCAAGAGTGGATAAGCCCGATCAATACCTCCAAAAGGAAGACCATGTGGCGCCTATCCTTTTTGGCTTGTATCTGGACAATTTGGAAAGAGAGAAACAGGAGATGCTTCCAAGGGTACACTTCGTCCCAAGAAGACTTAATCCTCAAAATGAAGTTTTGCGTTGCCTCTTGGGTCTCCTTCCTTCTAGATTTCTGGGGTTTAGCATCGATGCTATTATGTTTAATTGGAGGGAAGTCATTGCTGGTTGATTTTTCATTTTCTTCTCTTTTGCTTTGAGGCATCTTGCCTCCTTGTAAAGCTCCCCTTGCTCTTGGGTGGTGGCTTTTTTTTTGGGGATTTTTCCCAGCTGCTTCTCAGTATTGTTCTTGTATACTGTAAAGCTTTTTCCAATACAAATTACCATTTCAAAAAAAAAAAATCATTAATTGTACCAAAAGGACAAAAAGGGTGTATGCAAGACGGTGTAATTTAAGTCTCAAGTATTGTTTCATAAATCTTACCTTTCATTTTTTTTTTCTTTAATATATTTGTATGATCTCGAATTTTCAGAAAAATAATGCATTACAATGTATAAAAATAAAATATTATTTACATATTGTGTCATGAATTCAAGCAGTGTTCCTGGTTTTCTAATTTAAAGGGAGAATTTTTATTGAAAGAATGGGGAAAATGAGAGACCTATATTAATGTTTTCATGCATTCGGTATTTGATTGGGGAGAGGAAGAATGACATTTTCACATACTTTCTCATATTTAGGCATAAAACTGATTTGCTTGTGCTGTGAGAGTGAACACAATTTTTTCTCCCCCAAAGAGAGGAAACAAAACTTTCTCCCTCTTTTTTCTCTTGTGAATTCCAAATAACAAACTTTTTCCTTCCCATTTTCCTCTTCTACTTTTTCTAAGTTTCCATTTTATATTAATTTCCTTTCTCCCTTTTCTCTAGCTTTCTCCATCTGGTAGGAATCCATCTTATTTTTAACTTTTTCCTTCCCATAATCCTCCACTTAATATTCCCCTTTCCATTTTGGCATATAACTTCAAAAAAAGAAAGAAAAAAAAAAAAAACCATGTTTTGGCATATATGCAACTTTTGTGTCTACGCCTATACATAATCCTTGTTCTTGTAATTTATGATTTTTTTGTATCCATTAATTCACTCCTTGAACAAAATGAGAAATAAATTAGACAATGTGATTTCTTACATCTTCATATCCATTCATTTCTTTTAATTCATTTTGTAGTGGTTTGAAACCATCCTTTTGACTGCCATGCGAAGGAAATCTGGTGAAGAGAGACAACTTGTTGGTACTGGATTTGGACTCTCAAATTCTCAGCCCCTTGTTTTCTTTGCGCTATGTAATGGTTAGTCATCCGATCCCATGGTAATCTCTGGATTCTCTGATCTCATCAGTAATTAAAGATCTTTATATACTTCAGCATAAAATCTAACTTCACCCATGCATTGGTCTGGTCTATCAGGCTTCCAGGCCTCATCCATTATGTGCCATTCTCTGGTCTAGTTTATTAGCATCTGAGCCGTGATGGTCCTTATTTTGTGTTATATAGGCCAAACGCATCCCTTTCATTAATCTTTCCATTTGGAGGCTCGATCTAATCCCGTTCTAAGCTAATTTGTGACCGTCACCAGTGAGCTAGCCTATATTACAAGCTTCATTATTAAACCAAAACTGGCATTAAACCGATGAGATTATGAAAGAATAGGCTATTCTTTTTTCAAATTGCTTTGACTACTTGAGGGGTGTGGTGGCCATTCTAACAAATCTGACTCTTTTAGAACTTCCAAATTCTAAGTGCTGATCCAAACCCACAATTGTTTTGTGACACATGTCCCTCTTGAAACAGAAACCGTGCATACAAGTATACTAGTTATATCTAGTTATATGTATTTATAGTCACTATATCCTTATGAGATATGAGATTGACAATTCCATCTTCCTTGCCTCGTCTTTAACCAAAAGAAGTCTGCATTGAATCTCTCCTAGTATCATCAGCTGGGGAGATGATATGATAATGGGGTAATTAATTCCATATTGATCCATGTCCAGCCTTCACCAAGCACAATGCCACCCCTGATAAAATCACAGCTTCCTAACTTGATCTTAATTAAACTTTGTGCAGATGAGGGTCTACACTGCCTCAAATGTCAAAGAGGAACTGGAAATTGCCAAGAATGATTACCTTCAGGCTAATGTGGTTGTGAAGAAGTCAAGTAAAGTGTTGTTGCCCAGGATTCTTGAGAGATACTCAAAAGACCTTTTTTCTTGGGTGTGTGACAGCATCGATAAGATGCTGTGTGATGCTATCAAGAAGTGCATTGACTCCAAATCCAATCGAAAGTTATCGCATATTATGGAATGGTTACCCTATGATATGAGATTTCAGTATGTCTTCACGAGCAACTTGACAGAAAAAACCATGGTGGCTGTGATTTCTTCGCTGGAGTGCATAATTTAACTTTGTCATGAAGCAAACCTGCTCTAGTTTTAGGTTGATTTCTTGTTAGTATTGAAATCCTAATCTTTGCACAGAGAAGTTGCTGGTATTGACATATGAAACTTTGATGTCTGTACAGAGTCCATTTATGTAGTGTTCCACAAGCAGGTTTTGATCATGATTGGTTGATTTGTGGCAATTTATTTGATTACAAGAAATTATGGGGCCGTGATAAATTATTCTGAGACACAAGAAATGATGGGGTTGACTATATTATGAAAGGGAGGTGCTCTAGTGAGAGACACTCTCACCAACTATATGAGAGATGAATCTCAGCCCTCCATTTACTCTACAAATCCAATGGCTGGGATGAAAAGTCAATAGGGCAAGCAATATTTTTGAGAATTGGCGCCCAAATGAAAATTTGAAAACCTTTGTCCAAAAGCCCTCTTTCAATCTCACGTTTGTATCTCATCCTGTCTCGCAAATCTTATCTTCGTTTCTGTCTCCTCTCTCCCTCATTTTCTCTTATTTTTATTCACTTCCATTTGGGCTCCATCGATCTAGTTGCTGCGCCGGTGAGATTTGGTGCGACGCCGGAAAGAGGCAGAACGTTTTTCTCACCTGCTCTCCCTCAACTTCTCCGTTTGATCTGGCCCGATGAAAAATTGGTGCGATGCGTGCTATCGTGGGAGTCCCACTTACGCACGGGTGTAGGAAAGTAAACACTTTTCTTTCCGTTTCTTTCTCCTCTCCTCGGTCACTTTCTCAACTTGTTCAAGACACTACGGTTCTGTCGCTACGGTTCCTCGACCCGTCATCTCTCATGCCCTCCCAACCTTTTTTTCGACTCAGTCAATCTCTCTCTTAAATGAAAAATTAATGTTGATGATCACAAATATGCTTCTCATCTTATCCTTAAAAAATCTTTTTTTTATCTATACTTTTCAATTAATGGAAATATAATACAATATTTCTGTTGTAATTCATTCCATTATATATAGACATTAGCACCATTTAAGCCCTGTTCTGTTCAAAGTTAGCAGCATCTGTAACTGCACACCATCGTACAGAACTACAGAACCCATTAAGCCCTACAAAACAACACCATTAGTTCATCTCGGTTACATAACAAAAAAAAAAAAAAAATCCATGGTCAAATCCATTACATATATTATTCTAATATTACATAAATTGATTAAGAATAATACAAATCATCTGAATGCACTTTCAGTTCAACACACATGAAACAAATACGGCACAAAGCACAACTATCCTTTAGCTTGGTTGCCCTGCACTCAGACGTGACTTGGTTGCCCTGCACCTAGGCTACTTGTAATTTGATCGCCTTGGCATGTTGACGTTGATCTTGAAATGGGATCAGCCAATCATTATACTACCAGAATATTGCCATCCAACTCACCGCTCTTGCTCACAAGATTGGGTTGTCCATTGAAAACCATGTCAGCAGCTGGTGCTTATTTATTTTTCTAAACCATGTAAATAAACGTTCGCAATGAGCGACTTCTACATTTTGCAGCCAGATCTGTGAGGGAGGAGGGAATCGCGGCATACCCACTGTAGGTGCAGAAAATAATGACCCACAATAAGGAGGTGCCTTACAGGACTTATCCGAGAAGATGATGGTGACTGGGAATGACTGGATGCCGTCCGGAAGCCTGAAAGGGAATAGCAAACGGTCAGAGGACCCTGGCCTGGGCGGCGCAAGGCTCTCCGATGCCAAAGTCAGTATGAGGAACTGGAACAATGGAAGGAGAGGGAGAAGAGAGACAGAGTAAGGGCTCTATGACTGAGATTGTGCGTACCTTAGATGGTGGGTTGAGCCTCTATTTATAGAGTGTGGAACGTATCTTTGGGAGATATTCTGGTGTGGGTCCCGTGATTCCACTGGGAAGTCACGATCAGCCCACATTGCATTAATTGTGGTCCAATCCAGCCCACTTTGCATTAAATGCCCGTCGGGTCAGCCCACATCGCATTTAATGCACATCTTGTTGGGCCAGATCCTGTTGGGCGCCTTTGGCGGTAGGGGTACCAGCGGATCTGCCCTCGGGCCTTGCCTTGATGTGGCCTCAGCCGCTGGATGCCGTTCTGTCAGAGATCCGGCGAAGATCGTGGGCGGCTGGATGTCACGTCTGTCCCACTAGCTCTTGCCCCTGTCCCTCCACATGCCTGATGACGTGGGGGATGAGGGGCGCAAGTGAAGGTTCTCTCTTGCTTCGGCTTCTGTCCCGGCTTCTTCAGCCGAGGTGGAGCTTTCCGTCGAGATGATACCCGGGGTGGCTCAGCCGAGGTGGAGCTTGGTGCCACGTGGATGGCACGCGGAAGGCACGTGAGAGTGCTTAGTCTCATCTGATGGCTGTGATTAGCTTAATCCTGTGGTTCTGGAAATCTCCCCACACAATTGCCCCCTAGCTTTTGACCTCTGAAGTGTGCTAGCCTTTAGGGGTTGAAAGCTAGAAGAATCCGTCTGGGGATATGGTGATCATTACCCGGTGTCGCTTCAACTCTTTACGCCTGGTGTCGCTTCAACTCTTTAAAGCAATAAATGCCCTGCTCTGTTCGTCTTGGGGACCGAGTTGACGGCTACACGCGTAGCTTCTGCGCCGATCGCGTCGTCTCATTGATGGGACCGGCACGGGCTTTGAAGTGTCTCTTCGAATCCGGAGGCGGTACCCAAATGGGGGTTCCCCTTCTACAAATAGGGTCATCCCCTTCTTTTTCTCGCTCCCGATTTCTTTCGCCTTCGCCTTCGCTTTTGATTCTTGCTCTGGTTCCTGAGATCTGTTCGAGGGCTTTCGATTTCTGCTCTGGTTTCTGAGATCTGTTCGAGGAGAACGACCGTAGAACGCGTCCGGATCTGCTCCTGATCTGCCTCTTCGTCCCTGTAAGTCGCTTTGTTCTTCTGTCTGGTTTTTCTTGGGGTTTTTCGATTTCTAGGGTTTTTCTTCGTTGTCACCCCTTCTAGACATGGGCACCCCTAGGTTCAGGGTAGATTCCGATGAGGGTTTAGCCGAGTTTAGAGCTGCCTTCAAAATTCCGGAGGGTGTCCTCCTAAAACCGGCAGACCTTGCCGACGCTGCCCTGTATCGCTGCTACGGCGGCTGGATGCCGTTCCCTCTGATCTCCGTGATCGAGGGTGGGGTCAGGTTTCCACTGCACCCCCTGCTTAGGGCTTGCCTTAGCCTTTGGTCCCTTGCCCCGGGCCAGCTGATGCCCAATGGCTACAAGGTCATCATGGGCACAGCGAAACTGAACGAGATCTTGGGGACCAACCTAGGTCCTCACGACATCGAGGACACATATGATATCTGCAAGGCTGGGGAGGGAAGATACTATCTCCGTGTGAAGCCGCAGCGAAGGGGCTTCGTCCTAGCCTTGGAGGATTCAAGTAAGAATGCTGAAGAGGATTTCTTCTGTGTCTCGGGGAACTGGGAGTTCGGCCCGGGTGAAGACAGGAGGCTGTCGGTCCCACGTCGCCCTGGGGAAGTCCCAAGTAATCATCGCTGCTTTTCTCCTTTTTTACTTTGCTTACCTCATTGATGCCGTACTGATACTCTTTTTTTGCCTGTTGAGCAGAGGCGGGTGCAAGGCGACGCCGAGCTGTTAGCGAAGGTTGGCGGAGGAATACCGACGACATCAACAAGGTCGAACGGTACAAGGGGCACGAAACCAGGTTAGCTTGGAAGCTGCTTGGGTACACGCCGAGGTATCGCGGCCACTACCACAGGACTGGAGTACCTGAGGCGGACGAGACACACCCTGACCGTCCGACCGTATCAGTTGCGGTGTTTAGCGGGGTCCCCTTGACCGATCCCGTTGCCGACCGAACTGCGTCTGGTGCCGAGGCGTCTTCTTCCGATCCGGAATTGCCGGACTTGACGCAGATAGTGGACGCTTATCTCTCTGATCGAGGAGAGGACATGGGGGGAAGCTCGAGGGAGCTCGCTGTCAGGGACCTGGCTGCTAAGTTTAGGCAGAGGTCATCGTCTTCTGGGGCTCCGTCGCCTGCTGGTACTCGTGCTGCCTCGGGTCCGGTGGGCGCTGATGCTCCCTCTGCTCCTGCCCCTGCCCCGAGCGGGGGAGCCCGGCAACGCTCGCCGGACCGCTCGAAGGAGGGTTCCCCGCCCAAGAAGAAGTCCAAGGCGGGGGAGAAGAGCTCGAAGGCTGATCTGCAGTCGAGGGGCGAAACTCCTGAACGAGCCCCTGGGGCTAAAGCTCCCTCCGAAAAGGGAGGCGAGAAGAGCGCGCCGAAGGAAAAGAGTGCGTCGGCCGAAAAGAGTGCGCTGGTCAGCAAGTCGGCCGTTGGTCCAGTGCGCGAGCCTCTCATCTCGGCGGGGCAAGGGTCCGGGTCGGCCTCCGGGCCCCGAACTGCCCCAGCACCGTGGAAGCCGAAAATGGAAACCTCTACCGGCAAACCCCTGAACGTTGAAGACCGATTGCTGGGAAATGCCGAGGTGATCGGGGCTCTTGCCAAGGCCTGTGCTCTGCCAAGAGACATGGAGACGCACGATAGGTTCGAGGATGAGAGCCTGATGGTCTCGGCGATCCAGGATAGTCTTCGGGTAAGTGTTTGCAACGCTTTTCTTCATTCTTCAAGTATCTCGGTCGAACCTGACTCTCTGTTTCCATTTGCAGAACGTGCAGAGGCTCCTAACCGTGGTGGGAAGGAGGGATAGGAACGCTGCGAGAGTGACCCGCCTGGAGTCCGAGCGGGAGAAGCTGAAGAAGGAGCTGGACGAGCAGCGGAAGGGATTGGAAGAGCTCAAGGTGGCCAGTGCTGGAGAATCCGCTCGGTTGGCATCGGCTCTGACTGAGGTCGCCGAACTCTCGTCCCGGGCCAACCATATGAAAGGCGAGCTTTGGACGAAGAACAAGAGAACCGCCGAACTGGAGTCTGAGCTGGCCAGGTTGAAGGCTGAATCTACTGCTGAGGGGACGAGACTGCGAGGGGAGGTCTTGGCTGGTCGCGCTGAGAGGGAGAAGCTGGTGAAGGAAAAGGCCTCTCTTCAGGCCGAGGCCCAGTCCGCCTTCCAGGATGGGGTGGATCGAGCCACCGAGCTGTACGAGAAGCAGGTGGAGGAGATCACCGCCATCCTGTTCGAGGAAGGATGCCTGGCCGCACTGAGACGTGGAGATGGGTGAAGACCCTGAGTTTAGGAATTGGCCGAGTGTCCGAACTCGAGGCCTTTTCCAGGGCTATTAACCCTTGGAGATGGGTGAAGACCCTGAGTTTAGGAATTGGCCGAGTGCCCGAACTCGAGGCCTTTTCCAGGGCTATTAACCCTTGGAGATGGGTGAAGACCCTGAGTTTAGGAATTGGCCGAGTGTCCGAACTCGAGGCCTTTTCCAGGGCTATTAACCCTTGGAGATGGGTGAAGACCCTGAGTTTAGGAATTGGCCGAGTGTCCGAACTCGAGGCCTTTTCCCGGGCTATTAACCCTTGTAGCCGAAGTCGATCAAAGAGAGATGACAGATTGATGACGGGGCGAAAGCTATTTCCATTGATTCATAGATTCATTACATCTTTTAGAAATTGAATTTCTTGGGATACAGATGGATACAGAGGACGCCAGATGGATCACGTAATGATCTTCTCCGAATCCTCACCCTTTTTGTAGGAGGGTATCCGAGCTGAGCGGGGCAACCCCAGGAGCACCCAGCTGGACCCTCTACAGGGGATAGGCGGAGCCCAGGGCCCCGCGCCTATTGTATACACTCGGGCTGTAACCTCTTGGTTGTAACCCTTGTGCGTTTGTCCCAGGGTGGATTCGGAAATCATGCACCCCAGGGGCCTCCCCAGGTTTCGAACCCGAGACCTCCTGTATAAAGGATAATCTGGGTGAGTTCTGGTACCACTTGCTTCTGGTACCATCCTTGAGAGCTCGGGTTCAAACCACCAAGATTCGCGTTACGCCAAGGGTTACACCAAGAGGCGCCCGAGTGTATCACCGGGGGGGCTCCGCCTATCCCCTGTAGAGGGTCCAGCTGGGTGCTCCTGGGGTTGCCCCGCTCAGCTCGGATACCCTCCTACACCCACCAATGCTGCCTGGGTCGCTGCAAGGAGCCCTCTCGTCAAAACTAAGTCACTGCCGGGATCGCCGCTAAGACCTGTAGCCAGATCAGATGGTGACGTTCGCGACGAGCGGCTTCTTCGTCCTACAGCCAGATCAGCTAAAGAAGATGAGGGAGAGAGGAGGGAAGCCGCGCCGTACCCACCAACGCTGTCTGGGTCACCGCTCAGTCCTGCTGCCAAATCAAACGGAGAAGATGAGGGAGAGATAGGAGAGAGAAACGTTCTGTCTCTTTCCGGCGCGTGTGGTAGCAAGTAGATCGATCTGAGCCCAAATGGAAGTGAATAATTACAAGGTAACATGAGGGAGAGAGGGAACCGTTGGCAGGGAGGATGAAACATAATAGTGAGATTGAAAGAGGGATTTTGAACAAAGGGTTTTGAAAATTTCATTTGGGCGCCAATTCTCAAAACGATTGCTTGCCTTCTGACTTTTCATCTTAGCCATTGGATTTGAAGAGTAAATGGAGGGCTGAGATTCCTCTCTCATATAGTTGGCGCCAGTGTCTCTCACTAGAGCACCTCCCATTATGAAATAGGCATATTGAATCTTTATTTTCTAGTGATAAAGAGTCATCTCACATTACCACATACAGGGGAGCTCCGCACAGGAGAGCTCCGCACAGGAATCATACCCTCCGTGGGCTCGAACACTCGACCTCCCGTTTTGATACTTTGTTGACAACCAAGTTTAAGCTGATAGAGACCGGTGTAAAAATGTACATCAAGTTTACAACAATTACAAGTCTAGTTAATCCATGGCGCATGAAAAATGAAGAACCCTTTGAACTTGCAAGTTGGTACTGCTTAAAATCTTTTTTTAGTTATATATTTTTTGAAATCATTGCCTCCAACCACCAAGGAACAGCCATGATAACGATAACTGTAAGATTAATTAAGGTCATGGTAAAACTAACAGTGAGGACTAATAATGTTTTTTTATTATTATAACTGGACTTCAAACCACCCAACCCCATGGTAGCCACCTACATATGCATGATGGCCTCAATGTTGATTCCATAAGGATTAAGCTTTAAAATGAGTCTATGATGATATCCATTAAATCAAGGATTCATGCATGCTGTCAACCGGTAAAATATAACTATTCAAGCCATTTCTTTTTAGGTGCCTCACATATGAAGGCAAAATTTTAGCAATTCCAATCTATACAAAGCACTTTTCCAAAGAAAAATAAAAAACTCAAACTGCTTCTTATTCAAGTTCTTGGCACCCAACTACAAAGAGAGTAAGCCCACTATAATCCAATTGTTTAGACTTGGATCAATTCAATTTGTTATGTTTACAAAATCTTTTAAAATGTGAAAATTAATAAACAAATTCTCAACAATGGTCTCCACAAACTCTAAGCTTCACAAACAAAGAGTCTGGATAGATGGTAATGGCGCTCAAACTCTTATGTGAAATACATCAGGCTCCTTAGTGGGTCCCACCTAATTAGAAATTGACCCTTGGCCAAATTCGAACTCCAATAGGATTCAGGCCCATCACATTTATCACTTATATATAAAATACATGAATGAAATATTACAAATTCATGCATTTATAGTGATGAATTTGAAGATGGGCCCAATTCTTATTTGAATAAAATCTTGCATGGACCCGTATAATAGGAGCATGCTTCTTTTGAACTGTCTTCGTAACCGGGCCCTACTAAAGAACCTAGCTAATTTCTTGTGAGCCCTAGCCTCCAAGGGCTCTCATAGGAGAAAATTCACCTTTAAGTAAAAATTTAGAGGTGCACAGGAGGATGTCAAGAAAAATCAAAGGCTGTCTTCGTCAATGTTATGACTGCCCTGCGTGCTTTGGGATGAGCTTGAGCTTTAGGTTTTAGTACTTGGATTAGGCTTGGATTGAAAATGTAATCGGGTTCAATATTTGAGTAGGGATTTTATTAACTGATAGAAAGCTTGAAGTCCCGTCCCGCTTGTGCGGTTTTCTTTTCCGCTTGTGTGGGTATTCTTTTTGCTTATACGGGCTATCTTTCCGTATGTGTGGGCTCTCTCCTTGTCCCTCGAAAGAAAGAATTTTTTTTTTTTTTTGAGCTTTAGTTAGGTTGGGTCTTCTGGACCCGGACAACCGCAGCAGTGATGGCCCCAGAGAGTTCTCTGTGTGCTGCCGAAAACCCAAATTCGTAGCTAGAGGTCCTTCAAAACAGGTTTGTTTCAAATCCATCTCTCTCTCAGTCCCCAGACTCAAAAGGGAATGACTCAGCTCCAAAACTCTGCAAATATCTTCAAATCTGAGGTATGGTTTCTTCTAGGGTTTTGTTTGCAGTCCTCTTTCCCTACTTGTGGAAGTATGCTGGCGTTTATTGAGCAATGTCAATATAGCGATATAGATGTAAAGATGAGCATATTTTGTCTCTCTCTGTAGCAATTTTCCCTATTTGAATGACTGAATTTGATACGAGGAATGATTCAATGTAGATGGAAAAGAAAATCCCTAAATTCAAAACCCCCAAAACCCCTAAACCCCTGTATCCAAATCAACCCCCCCCCCCCAATCCATAATCCCTAAAGCCTAAATCCCTAAACAGGAAATCCCTAAATCTCCAAACCCAATTGGGCGATTCCTGACTGACTGCACCAAATTATCAGTTGTATTTTAGAATTATATGTGGAGAAGTTTGATAGATTCTTCTCTTCTGATTTTGAGATTGGAATTTTATGTCAACTTTGGATTATTTTGTTTTTCTGATTTTCAATTAATTATATGTGGACTTTAGATTTCTAATAGTTTGCTTAAGGTAGAGCTTCTCAAATTGAGTATGGTTTACAGGTTGGTAGAGATATTTAGAGCATAGACAATTTATATGAGTGCTCATTACCTGTTAAAGAGAGTGTATGTGTGTGTATGTACATATGCATGTATTGGAATTTGACATATTATACTTGATATAGTAAGAAATTTTGACGTTCCCCACTCAACTGAAAATCCTGGGTCTGCCACTAGCTTCATTGTTCTCTTGATGAAAGATTGCTTGTTGGGTTTTTTTCATTGCTGATCCTTGGTATGATGGTGATTTTATTGTACTCTTTATTAGAGTTTACTACATATAAAAGGTTATTAATGTTACTGTTATTATTGTGCATTATCGTAGATTGAGAATTAGGGAAATTCGAGACATTTTCAATTGACCATCATCCGCCCCAAACCAAACCAAACCAAACCAAACCAAGCCTTTTCCCACTAGGTGGGGTCGGCTATATGGATTTGACGACGCCAATCAAATCTGTTTAGGGCCATGTCCTCCGTTAGATCCATGTAGGTAAGGTCATGTTTAATAGTTTCTTTCCAACTTCTCTTGGGTCTCCCTCTCCTTCTCCTACTCCTACTCCTGGCAATCTACATGCTTTCACACCTTTTAACAGGTGCCTCCGTTGGAAGCCTTCTAACATGGCCGAACCATCATCCGCCCCACTCGAATGAAAATCCTGGGTCTGAGTTTTACCTCTTTTTTTTTTCACTTTTAGCCACTTTTAGGAACATTTTTCTTGGAATTCCTAGGAATTCAATTCCACGAAACAAATCGGCCATTATTGTTCAAAACTCTGATTCATTTAACAAGTTTTTTCCCCTTTTGCACCCTTTTTGGTTTCTCCTTAGTCGGTTGCAAGAGGAAAATGTTAATTGAATTGATGATATCTAACTAGTGATAGGTAGTATAAATGTGTTCTTTAACCATTCAAGATTTTCTGTAGTGATTACTGATGGATGAAGATATGAGGCAACTGCAACAAAATCTAGTTGAGGTTGAAATTGAAGCAGAGTATCTTCTTCTAGCACGACAGCAGGTTTGTTTTTGTTCTTAACTTTTTTGATACATTATTAATATTATCTTCGTTTTCCATTTATATATATATATAATGGCTTTGATCTCTTTATTTGTTATCTTGTAATATGCAGCTGGTTGAAAATGATAAATTGAGGAATGGAAATAGGGAGGCCTTAACATCACTCCGTAAGAAAGCTCGCACGATGAAAACTAGTGTTCCCTCTCCTTTTAAGGCGATCATGCAGGAAATTGAGGGGAGTGAATCAAGATCTTTGGTGAAGGAGGTTTGGCGGACATGTGGTGATCACGACTCAAAAAAGCATACATGGATGATGTTCCCGGGCTTTTTGCTAGGGTACCATTTCATGCTGCTCATACCATATTAGAAAAAGGTATTACCTCATTTACTACCTTAATTTTGGTTGTGAATTGAATATAAGAATTTTTCTTTCTGTAATTTAAATTGCCAGGGTTGATAAACAAGTAGCTCAATAAATCTATTACCCTCTTTTTTTGAAGGTTTCTTATTTGCATCAAGACCAAGTTGTCACATGGTTATTGGATGAAGTTGTTTAGCTACTGATTAGGGAATCCTCTTGATTAATTAAATCATACTTCCATTGCACTGGCCCCGAAATGTGAGTAGCAGGAAGAATTGAGGGACTTTTATCTCATTAGTGCTTTCTGGTGGGTGTATAAAATATTATGTATTTTTTATTGATTAGGGGAAGTTATTCCTAACATCTTGGGCCAACTTGAGGTGCATTTGTGAGGATTTGACAGATTTGAAAATAAAGCGGTCCACTCAACGTTTAATGTGCATCAAGCATTTTAGTAATACGATTGTGGATAGAATCTACTACCGGCACTCTTGCCTTTTAGCGCAATAATAATAATCATTTTGAGCCTCTTGATCATTTTCTTTGCAGTTATCTTATCTGCTCCGCCCAAAAACTTGGCATTCCTGATAAGATCTTCATTTATAACTGGATAATCCCATGACCCTTGCCTTGTGCCTCTATTTTAAGGATGTCATCTTCTTTGAGCTTCAGGCTAAGTGTAATTTATCACTTCTTTTTCTTTAATGATACCTTGTTTTTTTTTTTAATGGTTACTTTCATTAAAGAAAGGCAAACAGTACAAAAGAAAAGTACTGAAAGGAAAGACAGCAAAAGCAGGAAAAAACAGAAAAAGTCCTAAGAAAAAGCCAGCTATTTCCAATGATACACAATTTGATCTAAAGAGTATCCTCTAAAGGAAGGGAGAATAGACACCCAAAGAGCTACTTGAAATTTTGATTTCTCCACCATCCTGCTCTCAGTCGAAGTAATTTCTTCAAAACATCTTCCATACAGCCCACTTTTCTCCCTGGGATCACTTTGGATAGCCTTAAAGAAAGAGGACACAGAGAAGGATCCTTTCTTAGAAGCTATCCACACCTTAGCATTTGTTCTGTTGTTATGAATGAGTAGACAGTTAAGGAGAGCAATGAACTGGGCTTCATGATCCTTCAGGTTCCTCCTAAAAATGGGACCCCAAACCACCTGTCCTCCAATTGTGCTCATATAAGAACTGACTGTGGCATCCATGGCTAGAGCACACTTAAACAAGTCGGGGAATTGATCACACAATGCCCTTTCACCTACTCATTTATCTGTCCAAAAGAGGGTCTTCTCCCCTGAACCAATTTGGTACTTAATGTTCTCCATGAAGAGATTCTTTACTGAGAGGATTCCTTTCCAAATAGGAGAGGAGTTCGAAGGAGGGTCTTGAACATCCCAACCATGCCTTGGGAGACTGTATTTCTTTTCCAGCACCTGTCTCCAAAGGCCTTGAGAACCATCTCCGATCCTCCGTAACCATTTACCTAGAAGAGCTTGGTTCATCTTCTTCAGGGGTCTAATTCCTAGCCCTCCTTCTTCCTTCGGCTTACAGATGGAATCCCAATCTACCAAGTGAAGCTTCTTCTGGGAACTTGTTCCATGCCATAAGAGGTCTCTATGCTGTCTTTCAATCCTCGTTATAATTGAGGCCGGGCATCTAAAGATGGAGAAGTAATAGACTGGCAAGTTTGAGATGACTGATTTGATCAAGGTTACCTTCCTCCTATAGAAAGGTACTTAGCTTTCCAAGAAGACAGCTTTCTTTCTACCCTTTCCACGATTGGGTTCCAAAGAGATTTAGTCACCCGCCCCAAGCACAAAGGCATGCCTAGGTACGAAATTGGAAGTTCTCTAACCTTACATCCCAGGGTCTCTGAACATTTAAGGAGCAGAGGCTTTTCAGATTTTAGCCCGATCACCTCACTCTTGAAGAAGTTGACTTTTAGGCCTGACACTGTTTCAAAATATAGGATTGTGGCTTTAACATTTCTAACTTGATCTTCTTCTGCTCCATAGAATATTAGAGTGTCATCAGCGTACTGCAAGTGGCTGATTTACGGGGAATTTCTAGCCACTTTGAAGCCTTCGAATAAACCAACATTCACAGCCTTCTTTATCATTTTTCCAAGCACTTCAGCTACAATTAGGAATAGAAAAGGAGAGAGAGGGTCCCCTTGTCTTAGCCCCCTGCCAGCCTGGAAGTAGTCCTTCGGAGACCCATTCAACAAAATAGAGAACCAAGCTGAAGAAATGCACTCCTGAGTCCACATCCTCCATTTTTCCCTATACCCCTTTCTTCCTAACATGTAATGAAGAAATTTCCAGTCCACCCTATCAAAAGCTTTCTCCATATCTAGCTTGCATATGATCCCCGGATTCCTATTCTTGAGTCTTAAATGCACACATTCATTGGCCACCAAGATGTCATCCAAAATTTGCCTTCCCTCTACAAAAGCACCTTGTTCGATGGAGAACGACTTTGGAAGAATCTTTTGCAATCTCCCTACTAGAACTTTGGAGAGGATTTTATAGGGTCTTCCCAGGAGACTGATGGGTCTATAGTCTTTGATACCAAGGTCTTCTACTTTCTTCGGGATTAACGCGATGAAAGAAGCCCCTAAACCTTTGGACAATTTACCCCTTCGCGAGAATTCTTCGACAAAATCCATAACATTTTTTTTCAACATCTTCCAGAAGCGCTGAAAAAATGCTATCGAAAATCCATGGAAAATGGAGGCAACTTTGTATATCATTTTCTGTAATGCTTTTTGCTCATTGTCTTTCATGAATACAGCGGTGAAGTCTACCATATTTTATTGGTTCTTCAAAATTGTGCAGATGAGTCAGGTCCCAAGCCTGACTCATTTTAATAGTGTGCCTCTGTGGATTAAATTGCAGCTAGTCTGGTTTTGAAAGTTACTTGGATGACTAGTTCCATGTCTGTGATTGTTACTATGGTTAGTGATTGATACATGGGAATTTCTGCACGGATGATTTTGTCAAACTCATGCTGGCCCTGCCTCTTGATCCGAGTCAGTTACTTCATGCCCTCAATGAATAGGTAGTGTGTCACGCCCCCGGACCGAGAACCCATAATTAAGTCCTTAATCCAGGGTCGTGGCGTGGCGAGCTAGAAAATTTCGCCCTCGCACGCATGTTTCTCACAGGTTTTCCGCTGTAAGGATCCTCGAAGTTCGATCCATTACGAGCTAACAATACATTCACAATATATAAAGTTCGCGGAAGCATTGTAGCAAACAATCAATTACTAACATATGAGTAAAATGGACATCCATGACTAGTATCAAAATGAGAAACATATCATATATGGGCCCCAAAGTTAACTTTAAGTTCATACAAAAGAAGTTGTTTAGTTACAAAACCCCAAAAGAACAAGCCAACATTGGCTATGAACAAAATCCATCAAAACAACTAGCCCAAAGTGATCCGCAGTCAAAGTTCAGTTCGATGTTTAGACAACATCGTCGGCTTGCCACTCACGTTTAGTCTGCTCTAAAGCCTCCTCCTCAAGCTGCGCCTCAAGGGCTGATGGGTCAAGATCTGGTACCAAACAATAAGGGGGGTCAGACACAACGGTCTGGCAAGTAAATAATACAAGTAACATAATGATAGGATTTCTAAAACATTAAAGGAGAAATATATTTACATTTGAAATCCTAATAAAATGATAGAGACAATAAAAAGAACATTTACGAAACATTAAACAATTCATGAAATATAAAGATTTGGAGAAACGATGGCGATTTAATGCAACGATAACATTCGAATAAAAATACTTGGCAAACCACATGGGCTACATTCTCTTATTTCCGAAGCGATAGAAGCACTCACTCAAAACGTACTATAAAAGTACTAAATCAATACGTACTCCATTACCGAAGTAACGAGAGTACTCGATCAATTCCAAACCATATAAAATGAGAGGAAAGATCTCACTGTTGCCATGGCCGGAAACACTCGCTCATATAGAGCTCCCAACTGCAATCGGTACACAATTAAGGATTCCAAGTCAGGTGATCAATCCAACAAGGGTCCTAAGCTTAGTGGTGCCGGATAAAACTCGAATCGGTACATGTAAAAATCATATCAAACACTTTCATCGATAAAACAACTACTCTTGATGATTTACAAAACAAACGCTTCACTCACTCAATCGAGTATTTTTATCGATATCAATAAATCGTGGAGAACCACTCACTTCCTTTCACAAGTCAATTACATGCGAAACATAAACACTTTTGATAGATTGGAAAAAAGAGGATAGTGTATGATGAATCAATGGCCTACAGGGAGGGTCTCAACACACACTTAATATTCAAGAATTGATTTACAATGAAGAGTTCGGTAGCAATGAAAATCTTCAACACTTGAGGTAGAAAGTGTGTCTTAAGCCCAAGAAACATCCCAGGTAATATTCCCATATCGGACCTTCTTTCGTGTTTTCCAATTACTAGTCAAACATTCAAGCTTCACACATCATGCGATTCTTTCACGGTTTTATGAGTAAATCAAGTAGGATTATTGGGCCTTATAGTAAGGAGGAAAGGTGGGAAAACAGGGCCTCAAAAATGGTTTAGAAAGGGCCCACGATTCGCTAAGAAATGGGCCTCAAAAGGGGCCCCAAAACAGTCCCCATCCGGGCCCTGAAAAGGGGCCAGAACCTTGGCTGGGCCCATTCCAGAACCTGGTTCGCTCTTGCGGCCCACTGGGTCGCTCGAGCGGACTCAGTTCTGGCTGGGTCCGTGGAAGAGTTCAAAAATGCACTCTTCTAGCCCTCTTTTGGCACTCTTTCCCTCCAATCTTCCTTACAAAAACAATCACAATGAATAGCCTCTTCTTGCCTCATCAATCCATCATTAGTTTCAATCATACACTAACCCATCAAGTAAAACAAAACCTTCACATAAATTCTCAAGATTTCTTCATTCAGAGCACCCTAAACTTGTAGAGAAGTGCAAGTTAAATCCATGAGATCAAAAGGAGAATGGAGACTCATTTCTTTGCAAAACATTGTACAAAGATGAAATGCATGAACCCATACCTTAAACAACATCAATAAACACTCCCATATATCACATGAGAGTAGAACATAGAATGAAATGGAATGAAGTCATTGAGATTGGAACAAAACACTAAGTTAGTTGAATCATCCACTTGCCTTAGCCAATGTGAAGGGCAAATCACACTAAAACTCTCTCTTTCTAGAGTCCCAAGCCTCCAATCTACAAAAGCCCCAAAATGGCCAAGAAGAAAACCCTAAGAGAAATCAATCCTTGCATTACTTTGAGAAAACCTTTGCATATGTGAAAACAACTCTTTAAATGGGTTGAAGAGACAAGATTTCATAAAAGAAAGACAATGACCAACCTTATGAAGCTTGAACAAGAAAGAAGAGCTTGAAAAGAGGGTCTTTCTTTGCTCAAATCCTTTGAAAAATGGGTCTTAGAGAAGCTTAGGAGATGGAGAAAGATCCTTGGAGATGAATCCTTGGCTTCTCCTCTAAGAAGTTAGCAAACAAGATGAGAGAGAAAGAGTGGCTGGGAGAAAAAGCCCTAGGCTCAAGAGTTGCAGGAAAACAAAAAAAAGAAGAAGAGAGAAGAGGTTCTCTTTATAAGAGGTAGCAAGTGGGCCCCAATCTTCTTAAGGCTAAAAACAATATTTGCGGGCCCCAAATGAAGACGACAAAGAAGACAAAATCGCTTAACGAAATTTCTACTTTCCGAAAAGTATATTTTTGCCAATTTCTGAAAATTTTGAAATTTGGGTACAGATTTTGTGTGAAAGGTCAGTTTTGCCTTTTTTCTAGAAAAACGTGATTTCTGAGCCTCAAACGAAAATCGACACAACATAAAAGATATCTGAAACAATAAAATGGGTCGAAAAACATAAAAATCGGAATTCTCCAAAATAGGCATACATTTCCCCAATCTCACACGAAATACACGGGCGCCCCGTCCCGCGTCAAACTAAATCTATCGGTTCTCGAAAATCCCCAAAGCTATACAAAAATCTATTCTATCTTAAAAATTAAGCTAATCGTCCTCTAAACCCACTTAATCAATAATCATGATTAAAATAATAATAGAAAATACCGAATCGGGGTCGGGGTCTGACATAGTGTTTGAGATTTCACTCCATTTGGAGTAATATTCATAATCAGATGGATCAAGGTGAAAACCATAATTAAATACTGGGTCTCTTTTTCTACACATTGATCAAACAGTGTATATCACTCCAATCAGTTTGAAAATTCGGCATGTGCATATTTGGGGAGGATGTGTGATATGAATGGCTTAAATTAAGAAAAGTTGAGTCCCAAAAGCATTAAAATAACTCGTGTACATGTAAAACTTCATGTATATCACTCTAATCAACATATGATCGTTTCTTGTATCTTTATGTGATCTCATAATATCTATTAGTTTTCTTTTAAAAGGTAAAATACATACACGATCATTTTCTATACCATGTTTTTGTTCTATTTGAACTCATGCTTACTGATAATCAAATATTTTAGCTCTTCCGAAAAAAATTAGAGCCATTTGCCTAGTTTGTAAGGAATTACAAGGATATTCTGCTAAATTGCTCCTGTCAAAGGGCTAGTGAAGTTGGAGATAGAAAACGATTGCAAGCAAGCCCAAAATGTATAAAATTGAATCCATGGAATTTAATGGTTCTTCTAGATCTCCTCTAGCCTCCTTCTAGGGGTGGCACTAATCCCGACTTGGTTAGTCGGGGTGTATTTGTGCTCCAAGAAGAAAATTCTTTTGAATTTTTTTATTTAGCCCATTGTTTTTTTGTTTGGTGCAACATATTTTTCTTGCAGAAAAAGAAAAACGTGAACTAATTTTCTTCAATTGAGAGGATTTTGTTTTCCTGTGGAGAGTAACAACTAAGAATGCATTTATTCCTCTCTCGTGGAAACATAAATTCATGGAGTGTGGAATCCATCATGGCACAAACAAGTCCTTGGACTGGCCCTTTTGCGGCACATTTGTGCGGTGTCATTTTCATAGGAAAAAATGTAGTCAAGATTAATGTCTTTTGTGGATGCTTGCTAGTTGGATGTTGCTGAGTCGATCTTGGGTGTAGGAATTCATAGAAAACTCCTGATACATGTAATTTTAGGGAAAGACTAATAAAGACTTCTGCTCCATTCCATGCCCAAGCCCTAAACCGTGCAAAATAAGCATTAAAACTCTTTTTGCTGAAAGAACAAGCCTTAAAACTAAATCCCCATTAACACCCATGAAACATATGATCCAAATGAAATTCCACATCCACCTCTTGTCATCTTAGTCCACTCGATCCTGGCCTCCAGTAAAAGTCAGTTGCATCTGCCACCTGGTCCATCTGATCACCAAACTATTGACCACACACATGTAAAAACTAGGTGACTTTTTTTTTTTTGGGTAAAAGGAATATTTCATTCATCAAAAGGGAGCTAACTAGGTGACTTGTGGTAGGTGAATTGTATAGTTATGTATCTTTCAGCTACTCCAGTAGCCAGTCTACTTCTACCCAAAAATAAAAGTAGCCAGTCTACACATGGCAGCCTTCCATACACAGAAAGATCGTATATGAGAGTGACATTCATGTTTTGTGCCAATACATCATCATTATTTCCTTTTTTCCCTGATAACGTGGAGGGGTTAAGTGCTTCTTTCACAAGAAGAAGAATTAGAAAAAAACAGAGTAGGTTATGGACTGTAGTTATGAGATGCTTCCCTATGGGGTTAGGATGGATGGAAACTGGAAAGGTTTCAAGGGTCATGAAAAAAAAATCAGTCCTATCATATTATCCTAACTTTTGATTTAACCGTCTTAATGGTCTTTTAACCATAGAGTTCTTTGATATTCAATCCAATGTAAACGTTGGATGAGTGTAAAACTATGAAAGGTGGTAGACTCTAGGGGGGAAAGAGTGTGAAAAGAGCTACACTGATCAACTGTGAGCCCAATTGGATACAAGGTCAAACTTGGCAGCGTAGTTCCTTATGGATCGTGAGATTTTTGAGAAAAACCCAGACCATTCATTTGTCCAGTGGAAAGTTCTTAGGCACGGTAAATACACCTTCCACTTCTGAAACTTCTCTTTTGCAATCCTGAGGCTCCAGGCAAAATGCAAAACATTTTTAATCACACCTTAAATGCATGAACTATGACCACAATCATGATGGAAGTGAAACAACAGATATGGGGATTCCTCAAGTTTGGGGTCCTGTTTGATAAGATGAGGATAGTGGTGCAATCAGGCCAAATTGTGAAAGTGCAGCTAGGGCCAAATAATATGTCCTAGAGGGGGGGGGGGGGGGGGGGGGGGGTGAATAGGACTAATGAAATTCTTTTCCCTATTAAAACATCTTAGTTCAATTTTAATCCCAACTAGGATAAGGAACACAATGAACACAAATAAGGATACAACTTATGCGGAATATGTGTTCAATGTGTGAGTGCTTAAATAATAAAAAATATGACAATTAGTTTTATGTTAATAAGCACATGTGTGTGTAAAACACTCTTCACAAATTCACTAGTGATTTATATCAAAGTGCTCAAATGAATATATGTTAAAGTATGTGTACTAAACAAAATATGATTAACCAATATGTTCAATGTTGTTTTTGCACAAGTGGATGTGTGTCAATTTAAACTCAATGATGAAATATCATTCATAACAATCTCCACAACGTATAGATATGTAAATCAAGCACAAGAGATAGAGATAGAGAAATTGACACAAGGGATTTATAGTGGTTCAGTCACACAGACCTACAACCACTCTCAAGGGTCACACAGTCCCCTGGTTCCACTATGAAGAATCAAACTACACAAGTAATGATTCTACATCAATTTTGTTATCGAGGTTCGATCGCAAAGATCTACTTCCTCTCTTTTGTTCATGAGGTTCGATCACAAAGATCTACTCCCCAATACAAATTTTATAGTGGTTAAATCACAAAGAAATAAGACACTCTTACAATGCTCTGAAATGAATGGAGTGAGGGGGAAGAATACTTGCCTCTTTTTGACAAAGTCTGGAGGTTGCCACTTGCCTCTTTGACGAAGTCTGGAGGATGCACTTCTAAGCTTGTCACTGTAGCTCCAAGCTTTGACGCCTCTTGTAATGCTTCCTTGATGTTGAAGATGATGCTCCAGTGTTGTGCTCACTCAAGAGAAGAGGTCTTTGGTCTAGGGATTAGGATTTTAAACTATGATGGCTCAAGTTCTTCCCTAGGTAATATTGTTTCCGCACATCACACTTTCCTTAAGCTAATGAAGCTCTTAGATTTGCCAATACAAGCTCATAGTGTGTGTGGAAAATGATCTATGAGAGGTCTAATATGATGCTCCATGGTTAGGACATGAGCTCTCATGATCTTGGAGAGAGATTTGATAATTTGGGGCTTTTTCTATTTATAAACAACCCTCAAACGACTCTCTAACGGCTTTTGGCGGCTAGCCCCCTTCAAATCCGCGATTAGCCGCCACCCCAACGGTCATAAATGGCTAGTATTAGGTAAGTTGTGCTGAGTAAAGGGGCTAGCCGAAACTCAAAGGGGCTAGCCGAAATTTTCAAAGAGGCTAGTCGCGAGGTAACCGAATTTTCACAGAAACTTGTACATTAAGCTTCTGGAAAAGTAACCGCGAGGTGACCGCAAACCATGGCAGTTAGCCGATCTCTGAGGCCAGTTTTGAGTCTTGAAAAGGCTCAAAAATAATTTCTAAAATCCTATTAAATAAGCCATTAAACTAAGGGTTTTTAGGGCCATCTCTTGGTTGGTATGGAGTCCCATTTACCTGAATAGGTTGGCACAATATATGGATGTCTTCCTTGATGAGTCCGAGCCTTCCAAGACTTGATCTTCTACCTTCAAACTTGATCTTCCTTGTGAAACTCTGAGAGGCAAGGTCTTCGACTCTTTGACACGGAATTGACAATACAAAACAAGTGCTCATTGGAATGTGGCACTAACAAATTGCACCTTACAATATATGATTGTATTCTTTACTCTTCTCCATCTTATTTTATACTTTTGCCGAGGGAGGTGTTGTAACGCCCCAATTTCGGATACCGAGAAAACCGTCAAAGTACCGAACTTGGCGCGCTACTTCCCGGAAAATCCGAGAACTTCCAAGATCGTAGGTCCGCAGTGAGGTCCAATTTAAAACTTTTTCATCAACATAATAACAATGGTTAATTGTGGAAGCATGATAGTATATCGGAAGCCATATCAGAGATAGCGGAAGCATAAGGTATCATCCATATATCAAATATAAATGGGCTGAAGTCCAGCCTAAATGTGACAATGATATAAAACCAAAGTTAATTACAATAATACCCTCTCACTACAACAGACTCTCTCAAAAATCCCAAAACAACAGATATCACTCAACCCCAGGTGTAGGCTCTCCAATCACCGGCTCGACCTCATGGTCGGCCTGTCCCCATCCGTAGTCGCCTGCTACGGGCACCTCAACGAGTGCGAACGCATCGCCCTCGAACTCGGGGTCAAGACCTAAGCACCAAGAGTGGGTCAGATCTAAAGATATGGCAAGTCACAATATGCAGATAATGTAGAATGTATGCATCAAAATGAGTAGAGACATGTATAAAGTTAAGAGGGTAACAAAGGTACATATGCTATGCAGTCGTGCAAGATAACAATGTAGAATCATAATAAACATAACAGTAATAAACCTACACAATATGGCACATCCACATAAGCTGGTCACCGCGGGATATTATGCCGCGGCCCTCCCATACTGAACACAGTCGCGGTAGGGATCCTAAGCTAATGCTAGGGATTACTAACCCCGCAAAATATCATCAACATCATCCACAACGATCGGAACCGGCATCACACCGTCCGTCCCAACAGTGCTCATCATGATAGCCACACAACAAATCTCAATAGCTCCTACCAGTGATGATCAGTCCAACTGGCTGAGCTTAAATCAACTGAGTGAATGTCTATGCCGACTCGAAAACAATAAAGGTCTGTGTCTGTCTAGGCTTTGCCTTGCGTGAATAAGGTCCTAACAAAAGTCCCTAAGAGGTCTAAGTACTCAATACAAATTGTGGATCATAGTCCAAGTCCAATTCCAATCATTGGATCCGTACCAAGGCCCACCAAATACTTGGCCTGGTCTATAACAATCCATATGAGATACAAGTCCATGTTCAATGACATATGATCCATCTACGTCCATAATGGGTCACAAGCCCATACAATCTAACCTCTCCATTCTAGGGTAATTCACATCCAACTTAGGCCATAAAAAGGGCCCGCCTAGCCACAGACACGGGTCAATGATCCACCCAATCAGATTACCGGGTCACCTCTAAGTATTCCTAGGTTTAGGTCCTCCATTTTCCATTTAATTAACAGGTATGAGCAATAATAAGGACAATAGAGTGATAGTCATAGTATGAGGGAGATGAATCTCCAAGTACACGAATCATAGGGAGATAGCAACAATCCAACCTAGGTAAATGGTCCACTTTCGGATACAGGTTCATCTCAGGTAATTCGATCTTTAAGTGAAACCACAGATGCTAAGGAATATTGTGTTTGGTGCTTAGAAGTTATGTGCATCATTTGATAACGTATAAAGGTCGAATCATCTTAGATTACATAACCTGGACTTTAATTAGTGGACCCCACAAGTCAAGGTTGAGCCGTACCATTGACTCGTGGCTGGCACAGTGATGGAAGTCTATTTGAATGGTCAATGGATCCTACATATGATTGCAACAATGGAAATTAGAGTCTGGGAAGTGTCACTGTACACAGTGTGCTCAGCCGACCCCCTGGCCTGAGCGGTCAGCTCGGCACACTGGGACCAGAGAAGGAAAAACACCCTGCAGGCAAAGCCTGTTTGTCCAGAACTTCCTGTGAGTTCGGCTAACTCCCTGGCCTGGGTAGTTGGCCGTGCTCACTAAGAATTCTGGCTGAAGGGAATGTCCCAGGTTCTAGTCTCCTTCGTTGGAATCCGGCCTTTTCGGAATCCATCTCGGAGTTCGGCTAAACACTGGAGCTCAATTAAACACTCAGCTCGGTCACTCCACTCAGCTCGGCAAAGGGCCTAGCTCAGTTCGGTCACCCAGCTGAGTTCGGGAAAATGCATTGAGCTCGGCTAGACATTGAGGCCGGTCAAGCTCTTAGCTCGGTTAAGCACTGAGTTCGGCTAAGCTCGAAGTCCGGTCTGGCACGGAACCCGGTCTGGCACTGAGCTCGGTAAAACACTGAGCTCGGCCATAACACTGTGCTCGGCCATAACACTGAACTCGGCTTTAGGCACTGAGCTCGGCCTAGACACTTAGCTCGGCTAAACGCGAATCCCATCCTAACCATTATGCTCGGCAGAACTCTGAGTTCGGCTAGTGTTGAATCCAGCCATCGCTGAGTTCGGCCAGTACTGAGCTCGGCAGTTGCTGAGCTGCGCTAACGCTGAGCTCGGCAACCGCTGGGCTCTGCAAGTGCTGAGCTCGGCCATCGCTGGACTCTGTCCATCTCTCCCATCAGTATTGTGTTCTGTTACAGAACCCAGTTCTGCGACAGGACACAACTTCTCTTCATTAAGCACAGGAATGGTGGTCCACCTCTGATCAAAATCCAGATCAAGTCGCACCCCATGGTCGCACAGGGCCCCTCACATAGACGTAGGGTCCTGATCTACCAAGGGTGGTCCTACTTCGATTCCGATCTCAACACTGCGAGATGGGTTCTTGTCATTCCATCTCCGGAAACTCATTCCCGTGACCCAATTCTTCTGGGATTCTCCATAGACCATTACAGAAGCAAAATAAATCATTCCTATATCATCCATCCATCATCAACCGGCCATTGATCATCCAAATGAGGTAATCCCATCCATCAATGGCCAAAGGAACCAAACAAACATGCTCAAGGATCGATCTAAACATATATGTTACAAATTGGAATTCTACTGCAAATCAAAGGAAGGAAACATGCAATCTCGACTACCAGCACAGTGCACTTGCCTTGATCAATTGAAGGTAGAAGGAAAAGAGAGAAAACCACAGGGAAAAAGAGAAAGGGTCTCGGCAGTAGCTCTTATGGTGCAGGTCGGTCTCTGCTGGTCTTCTGTCAGGGATTTCTGGGGCGAGGAAGAGAGATTGGAGGGGAGATGAGGGTTCGTTGGAGAGAATTGGGGAAGAAGAAGAGAGAAGAGATTGAAACCTGAGAGAAAGGAAAAAGGAGATGAACAGTAGTTGTTTGGGCAGGGGAGGGTTTTGTTTATATAGGTTGGGTTTTTGGGTTAGGGACAAAATTGCCCTTGGGGTTAGAATAGGATTAGGGTTAGGGTAGAGGGTATTTGGGTCTTTAGGTGAGCTTCTAGAAGATTCTTTGGTGCAAACCCCCTATAGTAAATATAAATTTCTAGCTAGGGCCTCTAACAAACTAACGAACTCTAAGAATAACAAAAGACACCCTATTGACTCTACTAATTACACCACTAGTCTAACCCTAGGAAAATACATAACTACCCTCACTAAGCCCCATAATTAGTATAATTAAAATACTTAGGCTAATATATAGTATTCAAATTCACATTGAGGGCCCACCAGGGGTGGGGTCTCACAGGTGTCATTTTCTTTTAATTCCGTTTTGCCACTTTTTTCGTTCTGTTGTTTGAATCTAACCATTCCTTGGGTGCTTGTAATCAGATTATCAATATGCCAGGAAATCCAAATGCAGTTGCTGAGCGCATGGAGGCTCTGATACCTGTGTTGAAGCATGCATTGAAACAAATAAAAGGAGACAAGAGAGAGAAGCATCCTCGCCATGTTCCTCATGCCCAGGCGGAGCCAACAAATGTTTGGGAACACAGTTATAAGCTGGCTTCCTCAAAGTCCCATGCTTGTGCACATTAAAAAACAGGAAGAGAATTAAAAAGAACGGTGACTTGGACTTTGGCCGCCATTAATTTCCTTAATGACCTTGACTAACTAGTGGTGGGTTATGGTGTGAGTGGCGAATGATATAATTGAAAAATCAAAGGAGAACCAAATGCTTTTACATGGTTCATTTCCTTTGGGTTTTTTTGGGTGTCCCAAAATCTCAGTTGGCGAGGATTTTTTTGTCATTTGTAGCAATAATGCATCTACTTGGAGGTTAAACTTGGAGTCAAAGCTTTTGGCAAAGGCAGAAAAACTCTCATAAGTATGAAGCTTTTATGGTGTAGTGCGCCTGTATTTGTTGACGACTGGGATATTAAATATTTCAATGAAAATATCCTTCCTATATCCAAACTAGTTTCTTTCCCCTGTGCTAAGTTCTACAGTTTGCCTAGGTTTTCATATTGTACCACTGAACTGTTAATATGTAGATAGGCTTTGCGAGACCCGACCTCAATGACCATATGCAAAATATAATCACATATTGGACAATTCTAGCTTCCAATTGATGGCTATGAAATAGATGGTTGATAAACAGAATAAATGACATTCAACATAAAATGACAAAGTTGGATGCTGCATATTTTCCATGCATCATATTAGTTGTAGCACAATTCTTTTCAGGTTTGCTATGGCTGGAAATCTCGAAATGTTAAGTTGTGCAGGAAAAAAGACTCTCCTCGTACATTGAGTTGGGTGCTATTTAATTCATTCTCGTCTCACTATTTTGGCTTGTACATTGAGAATATTAGAAAATAAGGTTTGTGGTTAGTTCACAAGAAAATCATCTCCATTTAATTTGTTCTTGTGAGCTATAAAATCTTCGTTACCATAAGTAGGGATGTAAACATGTTGGGTTCAACTCGGGTCTTTTTTGGAGCAAACCACTCAATTTTCATAAAAAAGAAAAAGAAAAAAGAAAAGACCTGCCATTCGGGTACCGATGTTGAATTTGTAATGAAGAGGTTGCAGATGAAGCCTTCTACTATCTATCTCGCACATGGTTTTTGTGCATGATATATACAAAATTTAAATCAATGATACTTTGAACAAACGCATCATTTTGGGCATGGAAAATTTGGAATAGGCCCGACTGAGCGAAGACCCAATCATCACTTGAGTAAAAAAAAAAGGATTTTTATCCAAATCCTCCAGGTCTAGTTCTTCGAGGTGACCAAATGATTGAAAGTCCATTAAACAATTAGTTAGGGGTTTTATAAGTCAATAAAGAACTTGAATGGGTGAGATTAAGATTTTCGGGCCGATAGGAGCTGCATAAAACTAAATATGATCAAGGATTTTGAATCTCAACCTGGGACATTTCCACTAAGGGCACGTTTGGCAAACGTCCACGGTGAGGTTTTTTAGCAGTTTTCCTCGCTTCCACAGAAAACACAAGTTTGGAATAAAGAGAAAAAAGCGTTGAAGGAGTTCTTTGTTCCATGGGTTTGAATATATTCAGGATCAGACCCCCCCCCTCGGAAATGAGAAAGCTACGTGCGCGTGCATTTGCGGAGCGACAGTAACCGGACGGTAGTTTTGGGGTTAACTTTTTTTTGTGATTTTTTATTTTAGGGGTCCCACAATCATGGTCCGGACCATTCATCATCTTTAGAATCCCCAAAACGACTCATATGTCAAAAATCAACCGTTGATTTTTCATGTATCTTGAGATATTAACAAAGAATCCAAACCATTGGATCACGAGATCTGAAATTCTGTGGGCTGCTTATGTTGAACCCGAACCATTCAATTGCTCTAAAAGGCCTCAAACGTCTGGCCAGTCAAATCTGGCAACATGATTAATGATGGATGATGAGAAAATGGCAAAAAATTATTGGTCGTTGATTTGCCACAATGTTAAAGAAGGGATTTTTGACAGTCTGTGTTTTTCATTTTTTGGTTTATGTGGGACCCCAAGTCATGATCCATACCATACATCATCTTAAGAAGACCAAGCACGGCCAGGCTGTCAAATTTCAGCCATTGTTCCATTATAAATCTTGAAATACGTAGAAAAGAAATTTCAAATTCAAATATTTATTTTTTATTTATGTGAGGCCATTTGGAAGATTTGAGCCGTTCAAATTCTTTTTAGAGAGATCAAAACACTTATTTGATGAAAACACAGCCCTTTATTTCTCATAGATTATTAGAAATTTGCCAAAAAAAAAAGTTACAACCATTGGACCCAACATAACGTAGATGGTAGGATTCCTCTCCCAAACGTGCCCTGAAAATTATAGTGGCGCTCTTCCAGCCGGAACCACTTTTCGTCTCCCCTAAACAAGACAGGACGCCTACAGAGCTCATATCAGAGAAGCATTCTTCTTGTCCAAAAAAAAAAATAATGGCGTCGGTGGCCTCTTCGATTCCTTCCCTTTCTCGCTCAAGAACGGCCATGGCTGCACTAAAAAAGGGTACTACTTCTACTAGTATTATCAGTTGTTATTGTTTTTCTAATACTGCACAGGAATTGAATCCTGATGATGCATCGAGCCGAACCCAGTTCTTGAATTTTGTGAAAGATCGATGTAAATCAGAGAAGTTGAAGCTTGATGATGCATTGGGTTGGTTCGATCGTGCGCTCCTCATGAAACCGTTGCCCCCGGTTGTTGTTTTCAGTCATCTATTAGGGGCTGTGGCAAGAATCAAACATTATTCCACTGTTGTTTCTCTCTATCCGAGGATGATTTCGACTGGGATTGCACCCGACATCTTGACTCTGAACATTCTGCTCAACTGTTACTGCAGATTGAAGAGGGTCGATCTGGGGTTCGCCATTTTTGGGGAGATCCTTAAACGAGGTTTCGAACCCAATGCAGTAACTTGGAATACTTTAATTGGGGGCCTTTGTAAGGTGGGTGAAATTGATGAGGCCATTGAATTGTTGACGAAGATGGGATGCCCCGCTAATGTGGTTACTTACGGTACCGTCATAGATGGGCTCTGCAAGTGTGGTAAGGTGGATGCTGCTCTTGAGATGCTTAGGGCGATGGAGTGGGGAAGATGTAGACCCAACACTATTGTATATAACACCATCATACATGGGCTTTGCAAAGAGGGGTTGGTCAAAGAGGCCATGGACCTCTTTTCGGTAATGGTGGAGAAGGGGTATGGACCTAACATAGTTACCTACAATGCCCTCATCAATGGGCTTTGCAAGACTGGAAACGTGAGTTATGCTCTCCATTTGTTTATAAAGATGGAGAGGGAAATATGTAGGCCTGATACTTATACCTACAGCACTATCATTGATGGCCTTTCCAAACAAGGGTTTTTGGATGAGGCCCTAGGCCTCTTTTCAGAAATGGTTGGTAACAACAGTGTTTCACCAAATGTAGTCACTTATAATTCTTTAATTCAGGGATGTTGCAATTTGAACCGGTGGGAAGAAGGCAGGAGATTATACAATGAAATGATTGATAGGCACATATTTCCTGATATCTTGACAATCAACATATTGCTAAATGCTTTTTGCAAACAAGGGATGATGGAAAAAGCACATGAGTTATTTGACGTCGTCATTCAAAGAGGCGAGAAGCTTATTGCAGGTTCTTATAATACATTGATGCATGGTTATTGTTTGCAAGAGAAAATGGACATTGCAGTACAAATCTTTAATTCTATGGTGACTGATGGCATTAAACATGATGTGTACAGCTACAATGTCTTGATTAATGGATACTGCAAAAGTGGGAGAATAGATGTAGCTATAAGGCTCTCTCAAGAAATGTGCCATAAGGGACTAATTCCTAATATTGTTACTTACACCACTCTTTTGGGCGGTTTGTGTAGAGATGGGAAAATTGAAATGGCAAAAAAGCTATTTGATGGCATTTCTGACAATGGTTTGGTGCCGGATGTGATTACATATACCATAATGATCAATGCCCTATGTAAAAATGGTTTGATGGAGGGGGCCAATGAGCTATTTTTTCAAATGGAAGAAAGTGGTTGCTTACCCAATCCTTCCATATTCAAAGCAATTCTTCGTGGTTTTTGTGAAATTAATGAAATGCAAAAGGTAGTGGGAATTCTCCATATAATGGCTAAGAGAGATGTTTTGCTAGATGTAGACACCAAGTCTATTGTAGTTGACTTGCTCTCGAAGGATGAGCAATATAAAAAATATATTGAATGTATTCCCACTTACAAGTGATGTTTGGCTGCAACTGGATCCTCCCTCGATCCATTTCGGAGCTATTTGATGCTTGGAAGTTTGGATTCCAATCCAAGAGAGGAAGGCTTCTTTGGCGTTCGTCTTTTGTTGCCAACATTTGGATAGTTTGGAAGGAGAGAAATAGGCGTTGCTTTGAAGATTGCTTGTCTCCTTCAGTAGTTGTTGCTACGAGAGCCAAATTCCTCGCTGCGTCCTGGGTTTCTGTGTTGCCAGAATTTTGGGGAGTGCCTATGGAGCTTATGCTGTTTAAATGGAAGGAAGTAGTATCTTAATCTTTTGGTTTCATTTTTTGAGGATTTAGCCTGTTTAGGAGATGTCTCCTCTTTTGCTTCTTCGGATGGTTTCTCTGGTCCCTTTCTATATGTCTTTGCTCTTCAGTATATATCTTTTGTACTGCTCTGCTTTGATTAATACAATTCACCATTCAAAAGAAAGTGATGTAATGCAAGTCGTGAGGTCAGTTCCCTCTCTTCATACTTCTGATACATCAGGTTAATACTTTGAGAAGGATTAGCACTCTATTGGGAACATCATGCTATAAAAGGTACTTTCTTCCTAAAACAAGCGTTTGGTTAAAGTATGCTTTATAAAAGAAATTTTCTAATAGAAATGATACCTTTTCTTCTTTTTACTTCCAAGAATAAGAAAATCTTATCATCTATTGATTTTTATTTATATATTGAAATGGTTACTTCAAAGCTATTGATTGTTGCATTTCTCCTAACCCACATGCAATGTGTTTGATAGATGAGTACTTAGTATATGGAAGTAATGTTGATATTTTGTCTCATTATTTTTGTCCCACAGTATCTTGTTGGTTTTTGTTTAAACAGAAAGTGGTTGTGTTGTCTTAGTTGAATTGATTCATTAATATTGGCTGATTTGGAAACCAAACACAAAGTCCTAATGATGATATCAGTTTGTACTTTGTAGTGGATGTCTATAACTCTGTTTTTTTTTTTTTCCTTTTTTTATTGATTTTAAACATGGAATCCTTTATGTAACACTCAGATCCTTTAGAGCACTCTAGTTGGGTGCTTCTTAACATACATGCCTATGAGGACATAGAAATGAAAATGTGAAGAAGAAAATAAATGTGGGTAAGGGACAGAGATTTGTTCATTAACTCTGTCTATGCAAACATTAACATAAAATTGTAACCCTCTTGCTATTGTCAAACTTGAGTGAATCAACATAAATCAAATAGCACTAAAGATCTCTATTGTGCCAAGAATGAGGCCTAACATCCCACAAAGGGCTACCAACCTCCAACTTGTACAAAGTTATGCAAGGACAAGTCTGGCGACATCCAGCTGCTCTGGTTTTCTTTGATTTTCCTTTCTTTGTTAGCCTTTTTTGGAGGCAACCCCTGTGTCAGACCCCGACCCAGGTTTGAATATTTAATCATGTTTTAACCGTGATTAGTGGATAAGTGGGGTTAGTGGACGATTAGCTTATTTTATTAAGCTAGATTAGGTTGTTTGATTAGCTTTTAGAACCTTTGATTAGCCCTTAACTTAAGTTTGACGCGGGCCGGGTGCCCGTGGATTTATGTGTGAGATTGTTGAATTTGTTCTTGATACTTGTAAAATCCTCATTTATGTGTATTTTGACTTATTTCATCTAGATCGTCAACTTTCATGTTTTGGCCAACTTGATTTTGTGATCAGAAATCGCGTTTTTCGAGAAAAAGGGCAAAACAGACATTTCACACAAAACCTGTACCCAAATTTCGAAAATTTCAGAATTTGCCAAAAATATACTTTTTGGAAAGTAGAAATTTCGCCGATCATTTTTGTCTTCTTCGTCGTTTTCGTTCGGGGCCCGCAAGTACCGTTTCTAGGCTTGTGAAGATCGGGGCCCACATTGACTTGCCTCTTAAGAAGGGACTCTTCCTTCTCCCTTCTTCATTCGATTCCAGCAATTTTCTTGGCTAGGGTTTTTCTTCTTCCCCCTTCTCACTCTCTCTCATCTGGAACTCTCACTTGGTGAGGTTTGCTTAGAGGATTGATCTCCCCAATCTCTTCCTCCCTCTTCAAGCTTCCTAGGGATACCTTTCTTGAGGAGTTTGAGCTAGGAGAAGCCCTCCATTCAAGCTTTTCTTCTTTGTTAGGGTTCCTCAAGGTGAGCAATAGTTTCCTAAACCCAAGATCTTTGCTTTCCTCTCCATTTGGAGCATTTTAATCCCTTTTGCTAAGGTTTTCTTTGAGGTTTCACAAGTGTTGATATTTTAGGGTTTCTTGGGAAATTTTTGGGGTTTTTGTAGATTTGGAGCTTGAAGCTCTAAGGAGTGGTTTTAGGAGTGATTTTGAGTTCATCTTGGCTTAAGGCAAGTATATTTCAACACTAATGTGATGTTTTCCCTCATTTGGTTTTATTTCTTGATTTCTTTCCCTTTTATGTTAATCTCTCTAGTTATGGTTTGTTTTGATTTAATGAACCATCTAAATGGTTATCTTAATTTATGTTATTGCTCTGCTATGCATTGGAAGTTTGCTCTATTTGGGTTTCTTGCAAAGCTTTGTTTCATTTGCTTAAATGAGTGTTCAAAGAGATGGATTCTTTTAAAAGTGTTAAGTTTAGGTTAATTATATGATTATGGATGGTGGTTTAATAGTTTGTGGAGGTTGAGAAGAGGCCTAAGATGTTGTAGGAATGTGTATGGAAGAAGGGAATGGAAATGAGCAAGAAAGGAGGAAGAAAAACAAAGAGGAAGGAGTGAACTCAGCACTCGGGCCGGACTGGGCAGGCCCAGTCCGCTCGAGCGACCCAGTGGGTCGCTCGAGCGGACCAGGCACTGTCTGGGTCCGCTCGAGCGACCCACTGGGCCGCTCGAGCGACCCAGCTACTGTCTGGGTCCGCTCGAGCGAGCCCAGCCCAGTCTGGGCTCGGGTTTGGACTGTTTTCAGACAGATTTTGGGCCTGTTCTCAGGGCTCCATTGGGCCTGTTTTAAGGCCTGTTCTTGGACCAGTTTGAGACCTATTGATGGGCTATTTCAAGACCTGGCATTGGACTGTCTTATGGCCTGAATCCTGGGCTGTTTTAAGGACTGAATCGGGCCTGATTAGTGGACTGTTTGAGTGTTGGAAAAGGGCAGTTGTGGGCCTGATTAAGAAAGGATTTAAACCTATACTTTTGAGGGCACATTCTATATAATTTCAAGCCCACTTCGGGCCTATGTCCAAGCTCATTCCAGCCCTAGACTCTCTCCTATAAGTGAAGCCCAATTCATCCTTTTCAAGCCTAGAATTCGTGGCAAGTTGGGTCTTGGACTATGACCAATACCACTTAGGAAACCCTTGAGTCTGAATGTGCACTTAATCCCTTGTGATTGTCAACGATCTTCAGTGGCACCAAATCGCTTTCTTTTAATGACAATAAAGGGGATCATATGTACATCGAGACTGCCCGCTTAGTCGACCGACCCATCATTCATTCTTTTGTATAAAAAGACTTTTGGTTTTAGTTCTACTCCTATGCTTTTATTGTTTTGAAGTGGATTACCCCATACTTTAGAAATGATGAAACTACTCACTTGTTTTGCGTGGCTTCGCCTATATGCATTTGTTTGGAGTAGTTTTCTATCGACTTTGGAAATGTATCTTATAAATGGAATTGCATTTCTTCGAGGTTTCGGATTTTTCACTAAAATGGCACCACTAGGCTTAGGTCACCTTGTCGGACTGATCATCCGGCTTGGGGTCTTTATTTTGTTTGCCAGCTGCAGTTTGGATTCCGTTTGTACCGACCATGGCAACGGTAATTACCCGTTCCCACGTTTAGTGGCTACGGTTCTGTCTGATAACGACTATGTCGTTCCGTCCCACGTTTAGTGGCTTCGGTTTGTTTGCTCCGGTTACTTCGGTAACAGGAGAATATAGCTTTATGTGGGTCGCCATTGTTTTTATGCATTGATATTCATCTCATGGCATTTATTTATGTTACTCATCATGATATTAGATTTGCAAACCATCGAGATGTTTATTCTATCTTTACTTCGACATTGATATTAACCGTGATTTCATCGTAGCTCTTTCTTATCATGCTGTGTTTTACTTTCATCCTATTATTGTTGTAATTGCTTGCCAGACCGTCGTGTCTGACTCTCTTTTGTTTGGTGTCAGATGTCGAGCCACTCGCGGTTGAGGCGCACTTCGAGGCGGAACCCATAGTTCCAGCGGAGGGCGAGTGGCAGCCCGATGATGTCATTTAGACGTCGGGTTGTCTTGGAGCTGCGACCACATTTTGGGGATTTGATGATGTTCATTTTGGGTTTTTGGTTATGGCCATTGTTGGCTTATTTTCTTTTGGGGAAAGTTTGTAATTAATGCTTAACTTTACTTTTGTATCAACTCTAACTAACTTTGGCCCACAGTAAATGTTTCTCTTTTGATGCTAGTCTCGTGCGTTCTCAATTTATATCCGTTTATGAGACTTTCATGTTTGCTACAAAGCTTCCGCGAAATTTGTTTGTATGAAAGTGATCCTTATACATCACTATTTGATCGGATTCCGTGAATCCTTACCGCGGAAACCTGTGGGAAACTAGCGTGTGCGGGCGGAATTTTCCGGCCCGCCTCGCCGCGTCCCCGGATTAGGGCCTCGTTTAGCGGGACCTCGGTCCGGGGGCGTGACAGGCTTGGTATCAGAGCGAGAAATATTTGAGGCAATTAAAATTGGATTAGAAACATAAGGACGTGGCAAGGATTCGTTAGCATTACCGTTAGTTAGCATCGATTTGGGATTGGGAACGCTTGATTATTATATCTTATTGTACTAACAAGTTGTTTTGCAGCAATATGCCTCCGCGTCGACCTCCGGCAAATGCGAATGCAACAGGTAGCAATCATGACAGTGAGATTGAAAACCCGGTAACGGGTCAATTCCAACAACTCATGCAAATGTTAGTCGAACAACAGCAGCGAGCCAATGATAATCAAGCTCGATTTCAAGAACAAATGGCCAAGAAGGATGAGGAATTGACTCAAGTGCAGAGGCAACTGCTTGAAGTGTTGGGTAGAAGGCCAGAACCAGTAGCTAATGTGGAACCAGTGCAGCATAGGGACAGAGACCCTAATATCCTGTTTGAGAAGTTTAGAAAAAGGGGTCCTAAAGAGTTTACGGGCCAGGAAGAACCTTTGGCAGCGGATGATTGGTTGGCTCATACCGAGAACATCTTCGATATTTTTGTATGTACAGGCAGACAGCGGGTTCACTTGGCAACGTCTATGTTTACTGGGTTGGCAGACATTTGGTGGAAGACTGTCAAGGAAGGCTATCAGAATATTGCAGATGGGATTGCGTGGGCCACTTTCAAGCAGCAGTTTAGTGAGAAATATGTCCCAGCACATATTAAGAAGCAGAAGGCAGCAGAGTTCCAGTTGCTTAAGCAAGAAGATATGACTGTTTTGGAATATCTCACAAAGTTTGAGAAGTTATCTCGCTATGCTCCAGAGTTGGTGGACACCGAGGAGAAAAAGATTACTAAGTTTATGGATGGGCTCAACCCCATTATTTTGAGAGATGCTTTGGGTGTGGTACCACCGACCACCTTTCAAGAGGCTATCAAAAGGGCCTACAGGTTTGAAGATATAAATAATCAGATTATCAAGGACAATCAGAGGAAGAGGCAGCAGTTTCAGAGTGGGCAGAAGTCTTACCAAGGAAAGAAACAAAAGAAACCTCAGAATGCTCCAACTCAAGGCGGGTGTGAGCATTGTGGCAAGAATCATTCTTCGCAGCAGTGTTATCGCCTTTCAGGGGCGTGTTTCAATTGTGGTAGCTCAGACCACCAAGTGAAGGATTGTCCGAACAATAGGAACCAGGGCAACAGGGCACCTCAGCAGCCGCCTAGGCAAGCCCCTCAGCAAAATCAGCAAGTAGTTCAGAACCCACCAAGGCAGCAGCAGAACCAGCAGCCCCGTCAACAGCCTCAGAACCAGAATGCCCGTCCACAGCAGCAGAATAGGAATATGCAGCTTGCGAGACCAAATCAGAATCAGAATAGACCGCGTCAGCAAGGCCGTCTCAATCATATCAATCAAGTGGATGCAGAAGCGGCAGGTGATGTTGTGGAAGGTAAACTTCTAATTTGTGATGTTGAAGCTAAAGTGTTGTTTGACCCGGGATCTACCCATTCTTTCTTATCCCTTGTGTTTGCTAAGAAGATTAGTGTTCCTGTTAGAGAGTTAGAGTTTGTCTTGACTGTTACTACTCCGGTAGGGAAGCAAGTGGTGTGTAGTACTTTTTATCCCGGTTGTTCAGTGAAGATAGGAGAAGTCGTTTTCCCTGCAGACCTTATTACTTTAGTGATGCATGACTTCGATGTCATTCTAGGCATGGATTGGCTAGCGGGTCATCATGCCTCCATGGATTGCTTTAGCAAGACCATTGTGTTTAGGTTGGATGGGTCGTCCTCCGGGGTGAAGTTTCAAGGAGAGAAAAGGATTTCCCCAGTTAGGTTTATTTCAGCTCTTTCGGCAGCTAAGTTGTTAAGGTCAGGTTGTGAGGGATTTATTGCTTTCGTTTCCAAGGACGAACAGTCCCTAGGGGTGGAGAATATCCCGATAGTGTGTGAGTTTCCCGATGTTTTTCCAGAAGAGATTCCAGGGTTACCACCGGTCAGAGAAGTTGAGTTTACAATAGAGTTGGTGCCAGGAACTGCTCCGATTTCCATTGCTCCTTATAGGATGGCTCCAACGGAGTTAGGTGAATTAAAGTTGCAACTGCAAGAGTTGCTAGATAAAGGCTTTGTTAGGCCAAGTGTTTCCCCATGGGGAGCTCCAGTGCTTTTTGTCAAGAAGAAAGATGGAAGTTTGAGGATGTGTATAGACTATAGGAAGTTGAATCAAGTGACCATCAAGAATAAGTACCCTTTGCCTAGGATAGACGAATTGTTTGATCAGTTGCAAGGTGCAAAGTTTTTCTCGAAGATAGATTTGAGGTCCGGATACCATCAGTTGAGGGTTAGAGAATCAGACATCCCGAAGACAGCTTTTCGAACGAGATATGGGCACTATGAGTTTTTGGTGATGCCCTTTGGACTGACGAATGCACCAGCGGTATTTATGGCTCTCATGAACAAGATTTTTGCACCCCACTTAGATCAGTTCACCGTTGTTTTCATTGATGATATCCTAGTGTATTCCAAGTCAAGAGAAGATCATGAGCAGCATTTGAGGACTTCTTTGCAGTTGTTAAGAGATAACCAGTTGTATGCGAAGCTTGGGAAGTGTGAGTTTTGGCTAGAGCAAGTCTCTTTTCTGGGTCACATTATTTCTGAAGAAGGGCTAGCAGTTGACCCATCAAAGATTGAAGCAGTTATCAATTGGGAGAGACCGAAAAATGTGACAGAGATTAGGAGTTTTCTGGGTTTGGCAGGTTATTATAGGAGATTTGTTCAAGGCTTTTCGTCTATTGCAGCACCATTGACTAAGTTAACCCGGAAGAATGTGCCGTTTGTATGGTCAGAGAAGTGCGAAGCTAGTTTTGAAGAGTTGAAGAAGAGGTTAACTTCAGCGCCTGTTCTCACTTTACCTTCGGGGAGTGGTGGTTTCGTTATCTATACGGATGCTTCAGGAGTTGGACTCGGTTGTGTGTTGATGCAAAATGGAAACGTGATTGCATATGGCTCGAGGCAATTGAAGGAACATGAAAAGAAATATGCAACGCACGATTTGGAGTTAGCAGCCATAGTTTTCGCGTTGAAGATGTGGAGACATTACTTGTACGGAGAAAAGTTTGAAGTTCATTCGGATCACCGCAGTCTCCAGTACTTATTCTCTCAGAAGGAATTGAATATGAGGCAAAGAAGATGGATGGAGTATATCAAGGACTACGATTTTCCGATTATCTATCATCCGGGGAAAGTGAACGTAGTGGCAGATGCGTTGAGCAGGAAATCAGTTTGTTTGGCTAGTATGCATGGGTTTTACAATTTTCAGCAATTTGAGGATTTGGGAGTAGAGTTCGAACCTTTGAGAGAAGGAGTTGTGTTGGCGAATATGACAGTGTCCGAGCCAGTTTTTATCCAGAAAATTAAGGATAGTCAGATGCAAGATCCAGACTTGGTTAAAATTGTAGAGCATATCTCGGAAAGGCCAGATTTTCAGATGTTGGATGGAGTTTTGTACTTCCGTGGCAGACTTTGTGTTCCTAAAGTCGACAACTTGAAAGATGACATTATGGTAGAGGCTCACAATACGAGGTATTCAGTGCACCCAGGGAGTACGAAGATGTATCAAAATTTGAAGAGTCGTTTTTGGTGGAACAATATGAAAAGAGAGATAGCAGCCTTTGTGTCTAGGTGCATGACTTGTCAATTAGTGAAGGCAGAACATCAGAAACCACCTGGTCTTTTGCAACCGTTAGAAATCCCAGAGTGGAAATGGGAGCACTTGACAATGGATTTTGTATCAGGTTTACCGAATACAAGCAAGGGGAACAACGCCATTTGGATCATAGTGGATCGGTTAACGAAGTCAGCGCACTTTATTCCTTTGAAGACCGGTAAGAAGATGCACATGTTAGCTTTAGCACAAGCTTTTGTAAGGGAGATTGTTAGTCGTCATGGTCAGCCGGTTTCCATCACTTCAGATAGGGATAGCAGATTTGTTTCGAGGTTTTGGAAGACTTTGCATGAATCGATGGGGACGAAGCTTCAATTCAGTACAGCGTACCACCCGCAGACGGATGGTCAGTCGGAGAGGACTATTCAGACCCTCGAGGACATGCTTAGGGCTTGTGTCCTTGATTTCAAGAATCAGTGGGACGAGAATCTACCGCTTTGTGAATTCGCCTATAACAATAGTTACCATTCCAGCATAGGAATGGCCCCTTTTGAAGCGCTTTATGGCAGGAAGTGTAGAACCCCCGTGTGTTGGGAAGAAGTCGGAGAGCGCAGTTTTCATGGTCCATCTTTAGTTGAGGAAACAAGTGATAAAGTCAGAATTATCCACGAAAGATTGAAGATTGCGAGGAGCCGACAGAAGAGCTATGCCGATGTTCGAAGAAAGGATCTCCAATTCCAAGTTGGAGACAAGGTATTCTTGAAGGTATCTCCGGTCAGAGGGACATTGAGATTTGGGCAGAAAGGCAAATTGTCTAAGAGGTTTATTGGTCCGTATGAGATCTTGAGTCGGATCGGGGAAGTGGCGTACCGGTTAGCTTTGCCTCCAGAACTGTCGGGTGTGCATAACGTGTTTCACGTGTCAATGTTAAGGAAGTATGTTTCAGACCCATCGCACGTGCTACAACATGAGCCGTTAGACGTCAGAGAGGATGCCACCTACATTGAAAAACCGGCAGAGATTATTGACACCAAAGAGCAAGAACTGAGGAATAGGACAATTCAGTGGGTAAAAATCCGTTGGGAGAACCATGGACCAGAAGAAGCTACTTGGGAGCTTCGTGAGCAAGTTCAAAAGAAGTATCCTCAGCTATTCCCAGAGGTTAGTGATCATTTGGAGGACCAAATGTGATTCTTAGGGGTGGAGGATGTCAGACCCCGACCCAGGTTTGAATATTTAATCATGTTTTAACCGTGATTAGTGGATAAGTGGGGTTAGTGGACGATTAGCTTATTTTATTAAGCTAGATTAGGTTGTTTGATTAGCTTTTAGAACCTTTGATTAGCCCTTAACTTAAGTTTGACGCGGGCCGGGCGCCCGTGGATTTATGTGTGAGATTGTTGAATTTGTTCTTGATACTTGTAAAATCCTCATTTATGTGTATTTTGACTTATTTCATCTAGATCGTCAACTTTCATGTTTTGGCCAACTTGATTTTGTGATCAGAAATCGCGTTTTTCGAGAAAAAGGGCAAAACAGACATTTCACACAAAACCTGTACCCAAATTTCGAAAATTTCAGAATTTGCCAAAAATATACTTTTTGGAAAGTAGAAATTTCGCCGATCATTTTTGTCTTCTTCGTCGTTTTCGTTCGGGGCCCGCAAGTACCGTTTCTAGGCTTGTGAAGATCGGGGCCCACATTGACTTGCCTCTTAAGAAGGGACTCTTCCTTCTCCCTTCTTCATTCGATTCCAGCAATTTTCTTGGCTAGGGTTTTTCTTCTTCCCCCTTCTCACTCTCTCTCATCTGGAACTCTCACTTGGTGAGGTTTGCTTAGAGGATTGATCTCCCCAATCTCTTCCTCCCTCTTCAAGCTTCCTAGGGATACCTTTCTTGAGGAGTTTGAGCTAGGAGAAGCCCTCCATTCAAGCTTTTCTTCTTTGTTAGGGTTCCTCAAGGTGAGCAATAGTTTCCTAAACCCAAGATCTTTGCTTTCCTCTCCATTTGGAGCATTTTAATCCCTTTTGCTAAGGTTTTCTTTGAGGTTTCACAAGTGTTGATATTTTAGGGTTTCTTGGGAAATTTTTGGGGTTTTTGTAGATTTGGAGCTTGAAGCTCTAAGGAGTGGTTTTAGGAGTGATTTTGAGTTCATCTTGGCTTAAGGCAAGTATATTTCAACACTAATGTGATGTTTTCCCTCATTTGGTTTTATTTCTTGATTTCTTCCCTTTTATGTTAATCTCTCTAGTTATGGTTTGTTTTGATTTAATGAACCATCTAAATGGTTATCTTAATTTATGTTATTGCTCTGCTATGCATTGGAAGTTTGCTCTATTTGGGTTTCTTGCAAAGCTTTGTTTCATTTGCTTAAATGAGTGTTCAAAGAGATGGATTCTTTTAAAAGTGTTAAGTTTAGGTTAATTATATGATTATGGATGGTGGTTTAATAGTTTGTGGAGGTTGAGAAGAGGCCTAAGATGTTGTAGGAATGTGTATGGAAGAAGGGAATGGAAATGAGCAAGAAAGGAGGAAGAAAAACAAAGAGGAAGGAGTGAACTCAGCACTCGGGCCGGACCAGGCACTGTCTGGGTCCGCTCGAGCGACCCACTGGGCCGCTCGAGCGACCCAGCTACTGTCTGGGTCCGCTCGAGCGGACCTGGGTCCGCTCGAGCGAGCCCAGCCCAGTCTGGGCTCGGGTTTGGACTGTTTTCAGACAGATTTTGGGCCTGTTCTCAGGGCTCCATTGGGCCTGTTTTAAGGCCTGTTCTTGGACCAGTTTGAGACCTATTGATGGGCTATTTCAAGACCTGGCATTGGACTGTCTTATGGCCTGAATCCTGGGCTGTTTTAAGGACTGAATCGGGCCTGATTAGTGGACTGTTTGAGTGTTGGAAAAGGGCAGTTGTGGGCCTGATTAAGAAAGGATTTAAACCTATACTTTTGAGGGCACATTCTATATAATTTCAAGCCCACTTCGGGCCTATGTCCAAGCTCATTCCAGCCCTAGACTCTCTCCTATAAGTGAAGCCCAATTCATCCTTTTCAAGCCTAGAATTCGTGGCAAGTTGGGTCTTGGACTATGACCAATACCACTTAGGAAACCCTTGAGTCTGAATGTGCACTTAATCCCTTGTGATTGTCAACGATCTTCAGTGGCACCAAATCGCTTTCTTTTAATGACAATAAAGGGGATCATATGTACATCGAGACTTGCCCGCTTAGTCGACCAACCCATCATTCATTCTTTTGTATAAAAGACTTTTGGTTTTAGTTCTACTCCTATGCTTTTATTGTTTTGAAGTGGATTACCCCATACTTTAGAAATGATGAAACTACTCACTTGTTTTGCGTGGCTTCGCCTATATGCATTTGTTTGGAGTAGTTTTCTATCGACTTTGGAAATGTATCTTATAAATGGAATTGCATTTCTTCGAGGTTTCGGATTTTTCACTAAAATGGCACCACTAGGCTTAGGTCACCTTGTCGGACTGATCATCCGGCTTGGGGTCTTTATTTTGTTTGCCAGCTGCAGTTTGGATTCCGTTTGTACCGACCATGGCAACGGTAATTACCCGTTCCCACGTTTAGTGGCTACGGTTCTGTCTGATAACGACTATGTCGTTCCGTCCCACGTTTAGTGGCTTCGGTTTGTTTGCTCCGGTTACTTCGGGTAACAGGAGAATATAGCTTTATGTGGGTCGCCATTGTTTTTATGCATTGATATTCATCTCATGGCATTTATTTATGTTACTCATCATGATATTAGATTTGCAAACCATCGAGATGTTTATTCTATCTTTACTTCGACATTGATATTAACCGTGATTTCATCGTAGCTCTTTCTTATCATGCTGTGTTTTACTTTCATCCTATTATTGTTGTAATGCTTGCCAGACCGTCGTGTCTGACTCTCTTTTGTTTGGTGTCAGATGTCGAGCCCCTCGCGGTTGAGGCGCACTTCGAGGCGGAACCCATAGTTCCAGCGGAGGGCGAGTGGCAGCCCGATGATGTCATTTAGACGTCGGGTTGTCTTGGAGCTGCGACCACATTTTGGGGATTTGATGATGTTCATTTTGGGTTTTTGGTTATGGCCATTGTTGGCTTATTTTCTTTTGGGAAAGTTTGTAATTAATGCTTAACTTTACTTTTGTATCAACTCTAACTAACTTTGGCCCACAGTAAATGTTTCTCTTTTGATGCCAGTCTCGTGCGTTCTCAATTTATATCCGTTTATGAGACTTTCATGTTTGCTACAAAGCTTCCGCGAAATTTGTTTGTATGAAAGTGATCCTTATACATCACTATTTGATCGGATTCCGTGAATCCTTACCGCGGAAACCTGTGGGAAACTAGCGTGTGCGGGCGGAATTTTCCGGCCCGCCTCGCCGCGTCCCCGGATTAGGGCCTCGTTTAGCGGGACCTCGGTCCGGGGGCGTGACACCCTGTAAGGCCTCATGCCTTTATTAGTGGGGTTAGTCACTAATCACTAAGATTTAGGATGCTTAATTGGGTTTAGTGGCCTAAGCATTAGGATTAGTGGTGTGTGATGCATTAGGTACTGGGTCATGCATATCATGCTTACTTGGACCCACCTTGGCCCGGTGGCCCAAGGGACTCTCATTATGAGCCCATACCCATTTGCCAAGGACTTTTTTGTAAACTACTGAATTTTGTGGTGGATGTCTTAGTTAAACTGAAAAATAGTTATGATCATTATTTTCATTTTGAAACGTTTTCTTGACATATGGGTAGAAAATATCATGGCCGCTGCTAGCAAGCATGCTTTCTGATAGTCCTTGAATATTCATTTTATCCCAATTTTGACCTTTTTCACGTTGGAATCTTATGTCAAAAGAAACACTAGAAATGTTGGAACATCTGAATTTTGGTCTCTACTTAACCCAAAGAAAAATTGGAGTGACATAAGAGCTTTTCTTTCTGTAACTCCTATGGCAAACTGGGAACCTCCTTTTCATGCGTTTGAAGTTAATCACAGTATTTTCATTAATTTCTTTATGAGTAAAGATAGGTCTATTAGTCACTCAGAGTGCCAATGCTGGATATATATTTCTTATTACAACTTCAGGTACCTGAGAAAGTACATACTGCGGGAAAGAATTCCTTGCCGGTCCGTACTTTGAAAGATCATCTCTCAGCAAGCTATCTGAAGAGTTGGTCAGATGCATGGCTGCAATATATTGCTGGGTATGTAATGCAGCACCTGCAAAGCCAGAAAACGGTTGTGCCACATTAGAATCAAGGTCATCCACCAAAATAGCCCTGCCACGACAAAGTGTCGGAGGAGATCAAGATTGTTCTTGGAGATCAATGATGGAAATATCTAGGATAGTGACTGATGGAAACCAGCACTCACACATCTTATGCCACTAGCAGCTACAGGTGGGAAGTTGATGTCTGATTTTGCTCAGAGTGTCTTTGTGATGAGAGAGAGAGATCAGTATTTGTTGTTTGGTCAGCAATGGTGAGATGCAGCCAATTAAATGATATTCTTGTCTCTAAGTCATGGCATTTAGCTGGCCCATCATTGGATGGGCCAGGCTCTAGTGTCTTGTCTATTAGATGATTCTAGCTATCTGTTTCATTGCTTCATAATGGACAATGAAAGTCAATGGTCCATTATCAGTGAGCGAAATCGTAAAACTAAAGCCAATAAATGGGAAGCGAATTTTTGTGTATCCCTTATTAACATTGTGGTCCATCATTTGAATGATTTCTCACCAAAAGGTTCACCCTGCATGTTAAGTTTGTACTGATCAAAATTGACCAATCATTTATATTTCCTCTCTTGATTATTTTGTTTAATATTTTATCCCTCTTCTCCCCATATTGTAGTTTTACCTGAAAGAATAATCTTCCATTGGTCTCATAAATTTTCAGGGTTTTGGTGGAGCAACTGGAAAGAGTGAATCCAAGCCATATGGAAACTGATGCCAAACTATCATTTTGGATCAATGTGTACAATTCTCTAGTTATGCATGTAATGGTTACTGATAACAATTTAGTTCCACATACGTTCTCTGTACTTTTGTAATTTCTTATTATATACTACCTGTTTTGTAGGCATATCTAGTATGTGGAATCCCCATTAGATCTATGAGGATGGCCTTGTTTCAAAAGGTAGTGCTCTTGCTTCAAAAATATTTTAAGATCTATCATCCGATGACAATTGCCTTGAAATGATGGAAATGGGATGCAAAAGGATATGTTAAGATAACTTGGCTTCAATTCTAGTAACTTCCTGGCTTCACACTCCTAATTAAGTACAGTATGTATGCCTATTTTTGTGATGTTCATCTAGATTAAAGTTTTCTTTTAAAAGATGAGTTACTTGCTGCCTCTAGAAAATCTAATTTTTAAAGACAACTTAGTGATGGGAAGTTCAGGCGCTTGCAATGGCTTAAAGAAATTAAGACAACTGTAATTATATTTCAATGTTTTGTCCAGTTCTAGATTCTGTTTGTTCAAAATTATCTTTTTTTGAAGGGCATAGTTCTCTAGCACTCTCACTTTTTTCATTTGAATTGCAACTCCTAAAATTGCTTGTTATGCTTAAACGATTCTATTGGAAAATGGATCACACTATGGAAACTTTTACCAATTTAGATTGTCTTTATTAAACAGAGACAGGTAAACTGAAGTAAAAGCAAGTGTGAAACTTCTCATCCATTGGTTTTTTTTTTTCTTCTTGTTTTTTCCTTGCTACTGAATGAGTGGATCATGATCGGAATTGGGCTAGTTTTGGTCTTAAACATGTGATTGAAAATTAATAAATATTTTTTTTGTGGAAGTGGACCAATGATTTTTTATTATGCCTTAACGAATTTGTTTTTCTAGTGCAGGCCGGTTACAACATTGGGGGACACATCATAAGCGCGAATTCCATAGAGCATTCAATACTATGTTGCCGTTCACCGCGCATTGGCCGTGTATGAAAATAAATTTTGCTTCACGTTTTATTCATTCTATATTCATGTCGCATACCATTTAGTGTGACTCATGTATTTATTTTGTATATGTTTTATGTTATGACAAAGCATTCTGTAAGATAAATGATCCTATGCTGCTGCACTGATGTTTGGAGCCTGTCTTTTTGTGACCCAAATCATTCGTAATCGTATCGCATTCCTCTTTAGATTAGGTAATGGCCCAGATTTTACTCATATAAGAGTTATATGTGATGTTGGATTGATCATGCGTGAAATATATAGCTGTATTTTCTATACATTTTCAACACAACAATGGATATCACACTGCTTTGAATGAAATTTTGGTCCCATTGCCATACAAAGGGTGGTGCGCAGCATGAATGGCTTTAATAAGCAAAGGCTGGAATTACACAGGTTAAATGAAGTAACCTGCTTCCATCGGTACCATACTAATGGCAGCGTAAGATCATTTCTCATGCTGGTGCATGTCGGATTTCTGAACAAAATGAATTACCTAATCTTTCTTTTCCCCCCTTTATACTAGGGATGTAGATGAACCTCCTTCTAATGGACTTGGACCTGACCCAACATCCAAAATAAGTTAAAACCTTATCATACTGCAATATGACCTTATGCTTGCAAGCACAAGGCACTACCACCTATACTGTAATGAGGATTACTGTCATACAGTGTTAATTGTGAATGTGAGGGGGTTGGATTGATGATAGGTGCATCCCACATGGAGCTCAAATCGTAACCTCTCATAGGATCCATGAGAGGTAGCTCTCATATGAAAGATTTGTATGTAATATATTTTTTTATTAGTATATAAATGTTATATAAACCACCCAGGTGGTATTCAGGCATGCACTTGACTAGACTTTAGACCAAACCTGATTACAACTAAATCCAAAAAGAGGGGTCCATACCAGGATTTCAGGTCAGGTCCCGGTAATTAGAAGTCCATTGACATCCCAACTTCTGATGCATGCACTTCATTTTTCTAATCTCACTCCTACATCATTAATTGTACCAAAGTTCTTATGGCTTCAACGGAGCGTCTCTATGTCACAACCATTGAGAATAATGGTCTGGTCCCAAGTTACATACTTGTTCCCTTAAATGAATATGGAAAGAGTAGTCTATATTTAAATATAGTAAGGTGAGTTAGATGGAAAAGGAAAGCACATGGCGAAGACGACCTCCTTCAATAGTCTTCTCCCTATTCGTCTCTAATTTGCCTACAGCCATCTCCAAGACAGAGCTCGAAGCAATGTTCTGCAGGGCCGGTAAAGTGGTAGACTCCTTCATTCTGGTAGAACGTCAGACAGGCAAGCATAGAGGATTCGGCTTCGTCAGATTCAGATCGGAAAGGGAGGCTAAGCTGGGGATTGATATTGTTAACGGCAGATCTTGGGGCGGCCGGCGAATCAAAGCTGACATTGCTCATCCATGCTCATCTAACCCTTCTCACACTGTTTCTGCCCAAAAGCAGATCTCTCCCTTCTGCAATCCGCCATCCACAGCCTGGGGTCGCCCTAACCCTACTCCCACTGCTTTTGCCCAAAAATAGATCTTACCCTTTTGCCATCCTCCAGCCTCAGCCCGGGGTCATCCTCCTGCTTGCATCCCCAACCCTAGAGCATGGTGGATTGTCAGAGATGGCCACGCTAACTTCATCTGGGTGGCCCCCTGGGTTGTAGAGTCTGAAAAAAAAAAACCTCTACCGCAGCCTCATCGGTTTCCTCAAGCCACATCAAGGGGTAGCTGATGTAGACAGATGGCTCAAGAAATTTTGGGGGAAATCGGAAGTACCCATAAAATTGCTAGAAGAAGACATTGTTCACATCCAGCTTCCCTCGGAGGACGATCTCAGCCAAGTGCTAAGATGCACCATCGAATCTCCTTCTTCTCCGTTTGTCGCCCTCGACAGGTGGATGGAGGTCATCGGTTCTCCCCCAACACCCAAATGGATTCGTTTCCATGGTGTACTGCTGCACGCCTGGAATGAAGGTGTCTTCCGTCTGCTTGGGGTCTTCATCGGCTCAACCATTGAAGTAGATCGTTGCACGTCGGAGAAGGAGATCATCGCCTATGGCTGTGTCAAGGTCTTAATCAACAGGATTTGCAAGCTTCCCATCGATATGCCTTTATCTGTGGAGGACCTCGTCATCTCTGTACAGGCAGAAGTGGAAGACGCTGTCTCCCCCATCTCTGGCGTCTCCTCTTCACAGGTGGCTTCAACCCCTACTCTGGTCGATGAAGGAAATCCAGGCGCTGCAGAGATTTCTCGATTGTCTTCCTCAGACCTAAGTCTCAGATCGTTTCGATCTAGGGATCGCAGACAAGCAAAGCTGCGCAGACGGGCTAAGGCTCGCAGATCCACCTCCTCGGCCTTATCCAAACATCCCACACGGGCCACGAGTCTTAGGCCCACCAACTTCAAGAGCTCGCTCCAACAAGAAGCCTGGACTTCGTCCCAACAAGAAGCTTGGACTTGGCCCATGGCCAAAAAATTCCATGGGGACCACGGGATTCTTAACGGAGATAACCTTTGCTCCTTCAAGAGTTGTTTGGGGCTAACCATCTCTAGAAACTGTTATTCTCGAATAAAAAAGGAGTTCGTCTCTTTTGTTAGACCAGGACTCTCGTCTTCCTTCAGCGCAGCCTCTTCGGATAGCTTCTTTAGGGCCACGGCGAGTTGGAATTTCCATCAAAGGGTACCTACGACCTGCTCCGGCCACTCTGATACTGCTACCCAACTCAATCGATGTGCAGAGGCAGGCGCCCTTCATCTCCTAGTCGACTGTTATGCCTCATACACTGATTCCGCCCCTTCTGATAGCGACTGCTCCTCATCGTCTACTTCTTGCTGTGTGCCGACCACTCCTCAATCTGTCCTTAAGGCTGCAGCAACGATCTCTTCTCCTCGGTAGCTTCCCAGCCATGGCATCTCGACCCACACAGAGGCTAACTGCAGGACAGATTCTCTCCCCACGAGGCCTTCCCCTACTTCTGAGGCCAGAGATTACATTCCCTCCTCCGAGACAGATCCCAGCACAGCATCTTCTCACTCCTATCAGTCTCCTCCGAATTCTTGGCTATCTCAGAAAGTCAGGACGTGTGGACAGGCCATAGGTGTATCTGTGGACAATGTCAAAGAAGGATGGGACAGTCTTATTACTTTTGCCAATGAAAGAGAAATGTCTAACAAATCTGTCAGTCGGAAAACAGGGCTCAAGAGAAAGGGAAATAGAGAACTTCAAAATCTAACATGCTCCATTAACTACGACAACCGCCCTTCCTAGAATTCCTCCTCTCTCAATGCTGCAATTCGAGTCAGAGATTTGGTCAATAGTTATCAATGAAAGCCCTCTCATGGAATGTTCGCGGTCTAGGGAGTACTGTGAAGCGGGTTATCATCAAGGAGGTAGTTCGTAGACATAAAATTGACATTCCGCTCATTCAAGAAACTAAGCTTAGTTCAATGAATCAAGCTACTGTCACAGATATCTGGGGTAACAGTCACTGTAGTTGGATCTCTCTGGATGCTAAAGGATCTTCTGGGGGTATTCTTCTCTATTGGAACAGCAGACTCTTCAACATGAAAGATGATTTTCGAGGTGTTTTTTCTTTATCGGCAGTACTTAAAGACAAAGAAAATGGCTGCGCTTGGATCATCTCTTCTGTCTATGGCCCTACTGATTGCAGTCTCCAAAGTAGCTTTTGGTGTGAGCTTGATTCCATTCGTCGTAAATGGGCGGGTCCTTGGTGTATAGGTGGCGACTGGAACATTACCAGATTCCCCTCTGAGAGATCTGGTGGTGGCAACACTACAGCTCACATGGCAGCATTTTCTGATTGGATTAATTCCCACAATCTCATGGATCTCCACCTAGGAGGGGCTAACTTCACCTGGTCCAACCATCAGATTCCACCTTCTCTGTCCCGTCTTGACAGACTTTTGGTTACCAATGATTGGATGGATCTGTACCCAGAAGTTAGCCAAATTGTCCTCCCTAAGCCCACGTCAAATCACTGCCCCATCCTTCTCGACTCCAAAAACGCGAAGTGGGGACCCTCTCCCTTGCGCTTTGAACTCCTGTGGTTGGAGGACAAGAATTTTAGAGATTCTATTAAGCTCTAGTGGAACAGCTATGATGTTATTGGTCGGGCTTCTTATCGACTATCTTCGAAGTTGAAAAGACTAGAACTCAGCATCAAAGACTGGATCAAGACTAATCATCGACCTGTGGAATCTCATAAGGCATCTATCCTGGAAGACATGCAATCTCTTGACATAAAGGAAGAATATCAGATTCTGTCTGACACAGATATCGCCAAGAGATTTCACCTCAAAGATCTCTTTGAACGCACAGTCAGGGAAGAAGAAATCAAATGGAAACAGAGATCGTGGTGTAGGTGGTTAAAAGAAGGGGACATAAACACCAAATTCTTCCACAGCATGGCTACGGGTAGACTGAGGGCAAACAAAATTACCTTTCTGACAGTCAATGGCAACAGAATATAGGACCGAGAGGGGATCACTAGCCACATAATTGACTACTTTCAAAACATTTACAGCAAAAACAGCAAGGTGAAACCTTCCGTTGATAACCTTCATTTCTCCACCATCTCTAGGGAGGCTGCTATTTGGTTGGAAGAAGAGTTTCAAGAGGAAGAAGTCAGAACCGCTGTCTTTAACCTTGCCAGTGATAAAGCCAATCTCATTCTTTCAAAAGCATTGGGTTCTTCTAAAGGATGAGATTATGGCCTTCATGACAGAATTTCACCTGAGAGGTAGACTGTCACGATCCATAGGCGCTTCTTTCATCGCTCTAATCCCAAAAAAGGTTGGGGCTAACTGTATAAAAGACTTCAGGCCCATCAGTCTTCTGGGAAGCATTTACAAAATCTTAGCCAAAGTGCTAGCATCCAGGCTTCAAAAGATTCTGCCTTCCATCATTTCCCATTCTCAAGGTGCTTTTGTCCACGACTGGCAGATCTTAGACGGGGTCCTAGTAGCCAATGAATGCATTCACTCCAGGTACAAAGAGAGGAACTCGGGCATTGTTTGTAAACTTGATCTAGAAAAAGCTTTTGACATGGTGGACTGGGACTTCTTAATTTATCTGATGCGTAGGATGGGGTTTGGACCTAAATGGAGAGACTGGATCAAAGAATGTCTCATCTGCAACATACTCTATAATTATTAATGGCTCTCCGAAGGGATTCTTTAGGGCTGAAAGGTGCTTGCGTCGAGGGGACCCTTTATCTCCATTCCTTTTTGTAATCGTTTGGGAGGCTCTATGTCGAATGCTTTCTAAAGTAGAAGATTGCAATCTGATCAGCGGCTTTAAGCCCTCTCCAAATGCTCATTCAGTTTCTCACCTTCAATATGCAGACGATACCCTGCTCTTCTGTGATGCCATAGATGACCAAGTCAAAAATATGGTAGCCATCCTTAGATGCTTTGAAGCTGTTTCTGGTCTCAACATCAATCTTCCTAAGAGTGCAATTCTAGGGGTTTTTGTCGATGCCTCCTCACTTCTTCATCTGGCCGACATCTTGGGGTGTAAAGCAGATTCATTTCCTTCCACCTATCTTGGTCTTCCGCTGTGCCTAGGAAGGGTGCCAATCTCTGTTTGGAATCCTGTCCTCGAAAGAATTGAAAAAAAGTTGTCGTCATGGAAAGCTAGGCACCTATCCTTGGGCGGCAGGATCACCTTGATCCAATCAGCCCTTGCCAACCTTCCAATCTACTACATGTCCATCCTCAAATGCCCCACAATTATCATTAATCGCATCGAGAAACTTCAACGCGATTTCCTTTGGCATGGCCGCGAGGATTCGAAGAAAATTTACTTGGTCAATTGGAAATCGGTCTGCTCACCTAAAGATTTTGGTGGCCTAGGTTTAAGACCTTTAAGGAACATGAATCAAGCTTTGCTTGGAAAATGGCTTTGGAGACTAGGGGAAGACTCAGATGGCTTGTGGAGGAGCATCTTGATAGCCAAATACAGAGTGAGGAGAAACGGTTGGGACACCTCCCCTCCTTCCCAAGGTTGCTCTACCTTTTGGAAAGGGATATGCTCTGCTAAAGCTATCTTCGATCAATCCATTCGCTTCCGTGTTGGTAACGGGGAGATAATATCCTTTTGGCACGATGTTTGGGTCGGGGATTCCCCTCTAGCACTCCAGTTCCCGAATCTCTACAGATGCGCTCGAAACTGCAATGCTAAGGTTATTGATTATCTTCATCATAATCCTAACAATAGTCAGTGATGCCCGATCTTCAAAAGGAACCTCAATGAGGTAGAAGAAGCTCATCTGTTTAACCTCTTCGAGGTTCTTAATGGGACAAACATCTCCGGTGAAGGGCAAGATAGTAGGCTCTGGGCCCCTTCTCGCGATGGCACCTTCTCGGTCTCCTCCCTCTTTTCCACCTTATCAGTTGACTCTGCCCCTTTTGGATTTTGGCACTCCCTTTGGAAGATCAAGGCCCCACCAAGAGTCACCACTTTTGCAAGGCTAGCTCTTCGGAAGAAAATCTTAACTATGGATCATCTTCGTCGCCGGAACATGGTTGTGGTCAATGCTTGTCCTCTTTGCTTAGCTGACTAGGAAACGGTCGACCACCTTCTTCTTCATTGCAAAATGACTAGAGCTCTGTGGTCTTCGATTCTTAAGGATTTCAACTGCTGTTGGGTCCTCCCGGAATCTTTACCCGATTTATTCCAAGAGTGGATAAGCCCGATCAATACCTCCAAAAGGAAGACCATGTGGCGCCTATCCTTTTTGGCTTGTATCTGGACAATTTGGAAAGAGAGAAACAGGAGATGCTTCCAAGGGTACAGTTCGTCCCAAGAAGACTTAATCCTCAAAATGAAGTTTTGCGTTGCCTCTTGGGTCTCCTTCCTTCTAGATTTCTGGGGTTTAGCATCGATGCTATTATGTTTAATTGGAGGGAAGTCATTGCTGGTTGATTTTTCATTTTCTTCTCTTTTGCTTTGAGGCATCTTGCCTCCTTGTAAAGCTCCCCTTGCTCTTGGGCGGTGGCTGTTTTTTTGGGGATTTTTCCCAGCTGCTTCTCAGTATTGTTCTTGTATACTGTAAAGCTTTTTCCAATACAAATTACCATTTCAAAAAAAAAAAAAAATCATTAATTGTACCAAAAGGACAAAAAGGGTGTATGCAAGACGGTGTAATTTAAGTCTCAAGTATTGTTTCATAAATCTTACCTTTCATTTTTTTTTCTTTAATATATTTGTATGATCTCGAATTTTCAGAAAAATAATGCATTACAATGTATGAAAATAAAATATTATTTACATATTGTGTCATGAATTCAAGCAGTGTTCCTGGTTTTCTAATTTAAAGGGAGAATTTATATTGAAAGAATGGGGAAAATGAGAGACCTATATTAATGTTTTCATGCATTCGGTATTTGATTGGGGAGAGGAAGAATGACATTTTCACATACTTTCTCATATTTAGGCATAAAACTGATTTGCTTGTGCTGAGAGTGAACACAATTTTTTCTCCCCAAAAGAGAGGAAACAAAACTTTCTCCCTTTTTTCTCTTGTGAATTCCAAATAACAAACTTTTTCCTTCCCATTTTCCTCTTCTTCTTTTTCTAAGTTTCCATTTTATATTAATTTCCTTTCTCCCTTTTCTCTAGCTTTCTCCATCTGGTAGGAATCCATCTTATTTTTAACTTTTTCCTTCCCATAATCCTCCACTTAATATTCCTCTTTCCATTTTGGCATATAACTTCAAAAAAAGAAAAAAAAAAAAAACCATGTTTTGGCATATATACAACTTTTGTGTCCACGCCTATACATAATCCTTGTTCTTGTAATTTATGATTTTTTTTGTATCCATTAATTCACTCCTTGAACAAAATGAGAAATAAATTAGACAATGTGATTTCTTACATCTTCATATCCATTCATTTCTTTTATTCATTTTGTAGTGGTTTGAAACCATCCTTTTGACTGCCATGCGAAGGAAATCTGGTGAAGAGAGACAACTTGTTGGTACTGGATTTGGACTCTCAAATTCTCAGCCCCTTGTTTTCTTTGCGCTATGTAATGGTTAATCATCCGATCCCATGGTAATCTCTGGATTCTCTGATCTCATCAGTAATTAAAGATCTTTATATACTTCAGCATAAAATCTAACTTCACCCATGCATTGGTCTGGTCTATCAGGCTTCCAGGCCTCATCCATTGTGTGCCATTCTCTGGTCTAGTTTATTAGCATCTGAGCCGTGATGGTCCTTATTTTGTGTTATATAGGCCAAACGCATCCCTTTCATTAATCTTTCCATTTGGAGGCTCGATCTAATCCCGTTCTAAGCTAATTTGTGACCGTCACCAGTGAGCTAGCCTATATTACAAGCTTCATTATTAAACCAAAACTGGCATTAAACCCATGAGATTATGAAAGAATAGGCTATTCTTTTTTCAAATTGCTTTGACTACTTGAGGGGTGTGGTGGCCATTCTAACAAATCTGACTCTTTTAGAACTTCCAAATTCTAAGTGCTTATCCAAACCCACAATTGTTTTGTGACACATGTCCCTCTTGAAACAGAAACCGTGCATACAAGTATACTAGTTATATCTAGTTATATGTATTTATAGTCACTATATCCTTATGAGATATGAGATTGACAATTCCATCTTCCTTGCCTCGTCTTTAACCAAAAGAAGTCTGCATTGAATCTCTCCTACTATCATCAGCTGGGGAGATGATATGATAAGAAACCGTGCATACAAGTATACTAGTTATATCTAGTTATATGTATTTATAGTCACTATATCCTTATGAGATATGAGATTGACAATTCCATCTTCCTTGCCTCGTCTTTAACCAAAAGAAGTCTGCATTGAATCTCTCCTAGTATCATCAGCTGGGGAGATGATATGATAATGGGGTAATTAATTCCATATTGATCCATGTCCAGCCTTCACCAAGCACAATGCCACCCCTGATAAAATCACAGCTTCCTAACTTGATCTTAATTAAACTTTGTGCAGATGAGGGTCTACACTGCCTCAAATGTCAAAGAGGAACTGGAAATTGCCAAGAATGATTACCTTCAGGCTAATGTGGTTGTGAAGAAGTCAAGTAAAGTGTTGTTGCCCAGGATTCTTGAGAGATACTCAAAAGACCTTTTTTCTTGGGTGTGTGACAGCATCGATAAGATGCTGTGTGATGCTATCAAGAAGTGCATTGACTCCAAATCCAATCGAAAGTTATCGCATATTATGGAATGGTTACCCTATGATATGAGATTTCAGTATGTCTTCACGAGCAACTTGACAGAAAAACCATGGTGGCTGTGATTTCTTCGCTGGAGTGCATAATTTAACTTTGTCATGAAGCAAACCTGCTCTAGTTTTAGGTTGATTTCTTGTTAGTATTGAAATCCTAATCTTTGCACAGAGAAGTTGCTGGTATTGACATATGAAACTTTGATGTCTGTACAGAGTCCATTTATGTAGTGTTCCACAAGCAGGTTTTGATCATGATTGGTTGATTTGTGGCAATTTATTTGATTACAAGAAATTATGGGGCCGTGATAAATTATTCTGAGACACAAGAAATGATGGGGTTGACTATATTATGAAAGGGAGGTGCTCTAGTGAGAGACACTCTCACCAACTATATGAGAGATGAATCTCAGCCCTCCATTTACTCTACAAATCCAATGGCTGGGATGAAAAGTCAATAGGCAAGCAATATTTTTGAGAATTGGCGCCCAAATGAAAATTTGAAAACCTTTGTCCAAAAGCCCTCTTTCAATCTCACGTTTGTATCTCATCCTGTCTCGCAAATCTTATCTTCGTTTCTGTCTCCTCTCTCCCTCATTTTCTCTTATTTTTATTCACTTCCATTTGGGCTCCATCGATCTAGTTGCTGCGCCGGTGAGATTTGGTGCGACGCCGGAAAGAGGCAGAACGTTTTTCTCACCTGCTCTCCCTCAACTTCTCCGTTTGATCTGGCCCGATGAAAAATTGGTGCGATGCGTGCTATCGTGGGAGTCCCACTTACGCACGGGTGTAGGAAAGTAAACACTTTTCTTTCCGTTTCTTTCTCCTCTCCTCGGTCACTTTCTCAACTTGTTCAAGACACTACGGTTCTGTCGCTACGGTTCCTCGACCCGTCATCTCTCATGCCCTCCCAACCTTTTTTTCGACTCAGTCAATCTCTCTCTTAAATGAAAAATTAATGTTGATGATCACAAATATGCTTCTCATCTTATCCTTAAAAAATCTTTTTTTTATCTATACTTTTCAATTAATGGAAATATAATACAATATTTCTGTTGTAATTCATTCCATTATATATAGACATTAGCACCATTTAAGCCCTGTTCTGTTCAAAGTTAGCAGCATCTGTAACTGCACACCATCGTACAGAACTACAGAACCCATTAAGCCCTACAAAACAACACCATTAGTTCATCTCGGTTACATAACAAAAAAAAAAAAAAAAAATCCATGGTCAAATCCATTACATATATTATTCTAATATTACATAAATTGATTAAGAATAATACAAATCATCTGAATGCACTTTCAGTTCAACACACATGAAACAAATACGGCACAAAGCACAACTATCCTTTAGCTTGGTTGCCCTGCACTCAGACGTGACTTGGTTGCCCTGCACCTAGGCTACTTGTAATTTGATCGCCTTGGCATGTTGACGTTGATCTTGAAATGGGATCAGCCAATCATTATACTACCAGAATATTGCCATCCAACTCACCGCTCTTGCTCACAAGATTGGGTTGTCCATTGAAAACCATGTCAGCAGCATGGTGCTTATTTATTTTTCTAAACCATGTAAATAAACGTTCGCAATGAGCGACTTCTACGTTTTGCAGCCAGATCTGTGAGGGAGGAGGGAATCGCGGCATACCCACCAATGCTGCCTGGGTCGCTGCAAGGAGCCCTCTCGTCAAAACTAAGTCACTGCCGGGATCGCCGCTAAGACCTGTAGCCAGATCAGATGGTGACGTTCGCGACGAGCGGCTTCTTCGTCCTGCAGCTAGATCAGCTAGAGAAGATGAGGGAGAGAGGAGGGAAGCCACGCGTACCCACCAACCCTGTCTGGGTCGCCGCTCAGTCCTGCTGCCAAATCAAACGGAGAAGATGAGGGAGAGAATAGGAGAGAGAAACGTTCTGTCTCTTTCCGGCGCGCGTCGTAGCAACTAGATCGATCGAGCCCAAATGGAAGTTGTAAGTGCCTAAATATTACGGACTTTGTAATGAAGATTATCTTGAGTCTGATGCTACTTGGAAGATAATGGAAGATCTGGGAACCTGAAAAGGAAGAAGACGAGGACGTCAAAGGACCCTGACTATGGGCAGCACAAGGCTCTCCGATGCCTAAGTCAGTGGGTGGTTTGAGCAATAGGATAGAGATAAGGAAGAAGAGAAACAGAGTAACAGCTCTCTGGTTAAGGTGTGCATACCTGTAATGGAGATCGCCTTTTATAGAGGAGGAGGCCTACGTTGCATGGAGAGGCTCATGATGACGTCCTGACATGCCCAGGGGTATCGTCATATCAGCCCACTACTCATTAAATGAGAGTCTGATCAGCCCATCATGCATTAAATGCTGGTCTAATCGGGCCTTACCACTGCTGACTTTTGGGCTTAGTCCCATCGGGACTGATTGGGGGCCATACTTTGATGGGACTTAACCGCTGGATGCCACGCTGTCAGGGGTAAAGGACGGCCAGAATGGCTTTGTCAGGTCCAGCTGGATACTCTTGGAAGTAGAGCCGTTACGGCCCATCTCGGCTAAGGATCTGGCCCTGGCGCCGAACTGAGTAGCCGAAGTGGACGCTCTGTATTGAGATCGGGGTGCCCGAGACCGAAGACGGTCTTGAGTTCGGGTGGCACATGAGCGATGCTTGCCGAGGTCAGGGCGCGATCAATGGGCATAAGCACTGGAATTAGCATAACCTCAGTACTTCGGGAAACACCCCCACACAATTGCCCCTACCTTCTGACCTTATGAAGCTCGCCAGCTGAGTGAGGTCGGGAGCTATATGACAGGAAATCCTTCTGGGATAGAGTTCCTTTTGGTTTCGACCGTTGGCGCTTGGCCTTCACCCATAGTCGCTTTGAATGACCGAGGTGATAAATGATGCTCGCAAATCAATGTAGAAGACATATCGACGGCTCTACGTGTCGTGATTTGGTTGGTTGTCCAGTCACGTCGAGGATGCGTGTACTGCTTTTGAGGGGCGCATTCAATGATTGACGCAACGCACGTGGAAACCCAAGGGGCGCCTAGCACGTGTGCCGCTAGGGTTTCTGAAAAGGTCGTTTCCCCCCTTTCCTGTCTTTATTTATAGGGCGCCAGGACTTCCTTCCCTCCCATTGTTATTTTGAATCGGAGAAGAAGAAGTCACTGCGAATGATCTTTGCCTGAGAAGAGAGGAGTACTGCTGAGGTTGGGCCCCGCCGGTTCGAGACTCAGGTTCGTCTCTGCGAGCTCTTTTCCTTCTTGCATTTCCCTGTGGGTTTTTGGGTTTCGTTCTGGTAGAGATGGGTATATACAGCCATTGGCTAGAGAATGAGACGGCGATAGAGGGGCTCAGGTCTACAAATAGGATTCCCGCCGACGTCCGTGTCAGGGCGGCTGACCCTCACGGAATCAACCTCCGTGAGTATTTAGACGGCTGGATGCCCTTTCCACTGGTGGCTATCATCGAAGGTGGGGTTCGCTCCCCCGTTCACCCTCTGCTGAGGAGGTGCTTGAGCCAGTGGTCCTTGTGTCCCTGCCAGCTGCTGCCCAACATCTTCAAGATCATAATGGGCACGGCTAAGCTCAACAAGGTCCTAGGCATCGACCTCGGTGTCTTTGACATCGAGGATGTCTATGACATATGCAAGCTTGGAGATGCCTACTATCTCCGAGCCAAGCCGTATCGGCAAGGCTTCGTTCGGTACTTGCAGGACTCGAACAAGTACGCCAGGGACGACCTCTTGTATGTTTCGGGCAACTAGGAGTTCGGCAGTACCGAAACGGATAGAGTCTATAGGATTCCCCGCCACTTCGGGACCCCTCCAAGTAATCACCATCTTTTCTGCTTTGACATGGTCTTGATTCTTTATCATACCGAACTGATATTTTTGTTTGTGGTGCAGCTGCCAAGAAGAGGAGACAGGCCGCTCAGTTCATATGGAGGAGGAACGAGGCCTGGCTTCGGACGGTTCAGAGGTACAGGGGCTTCCACAGTAGGGCGGCCTGGTCCCTGCTGGACTACAAGCCAAAGTACCGAGGCTACATAAGAGGGACAATCGAGCCCGTTGGAGAAGGGAATCCGGAGGAGGCCGGTCCTGAGGCTGGAGCAGAGCTGGGCGTCCCGGGACCCACTGCGGAAAGAGATCAGGCTGCTGCTGAAGCCGGGGGAGAGAGGGAAGAGCCCTCGCGAAGCAGGGTTGGCCCAGATCGCAGGGCGACGTCGGGCGCCGAAGCCTCTACCTCCGCGCTGAAGCCACGCCAGGTGCCTTTACGGAAGAAAGGGGCGCACCGAGCAGTCTTGTCCCTTTCGCCAAGTGCCGAGATGCGTCGCGCCAGGCGTTTATCCTTCGAGGACATAGAAACCCTGGCACCCTCGAATCCGGATGCTGTCGAGGCTTCTGTCCCCCGGCCCTCGTCTATTTCTCCTACTGCCGGGGTCGAGGCCTCTCTCTCCGGACCTGTCGCCACTCAGCCCATCGAGCCAGAAGCTCGGCGCCTTTCGGCCGAGGATGGACAGAAGGAAGGCCGGCCAAAGAAGAGGCCGAGAATCGATGGTACTTTCAGTTCGGCTATGGCGCCACCATCTGCCGATCCAAGTCCGTGGGAGCCGAGTTTCCTGCTTGAGCCGGGGAGGCCAATGACGATGGAGGACCGTGTCCTCCGGACGGTCGATCCCCTTGTTCTCGAGGCACTTGGGCGGGCCTGCGCCCTGCCTAGAGACATGGCTCAGCTGGAAAGGTACGACGACCTGAAGTTGATACTATCGCTGATGCAGTCGTGCTTCGCGGTGAGTTTACTTGAATCTTTAAACTTGTCAATTTGTTTGGTTTCGGTGACTTCTGACTATTTTTATGAATGCCTTGCTTATTCGACAGACGGTACAGAAGTCCATGGTCGCGGCTGACAGGCTCTACAGGCAAGGCACTGCGATCGCCGAGCTGAACGCAGAGAAGAACGGCCTCGAGGAATCTCTGGATGCCATTACTCGGAAACTAGCAAGGGTCGAAGGGGAGTTCGCAGTGTGGGTTGAGCAGGCGAAGGGCGAAGCCGAGGCTGAGAGGAAAAAGGTGGCCGAACTCGAGGCCTCCATCGCGAAGTTGAAAGACGACTTCGCGGCCCAGCTCCAGGCCGAATAAAAAAGGGCAGATGAGGCTGAGGCGAGACTCGAGTTAGAGTGTGACGCCGTTTTTGAGGATGCCAAGATGTAGGTCATGGCTCACTACAAGGCCAGAGTCCTCGTTGTAGGGGATAAGGCCTGGGTGAAAGGATGGCGTGCCGCCTTGAAGGAGGCCGAGGTCTCGGAGGATCACCCGTCCTTCCAGGATCCCCCTCCGTTTCCAATTCCGACGCCGAGCTCTGCCCCTTCTGTCACTGTTCCTGCCGGCGAGGTGGCTGATGCTGAACAGATCGGGGTCAACATTGGAGCCGCTGCTACTCCTTACGCCTCTGATCCAGCGTGACTTCGGGGCGGTCTCGCCGACTGCCTGTGGAAAAATCTTTTTTGTTTTTTGTTTCTGATGTATCTTTCCTTTTTTTCAATTGTATCTGTTGCATCATGTAATGAACAAGGGTTTAATACAATTGAAAATTTCTCCAGCTACTGTCTTTTTCACTAGTCATGCGTGTTATTTGCTGGTCGAACGTTTTGCACAAGTGTATGAACTCGGTAGGGATAGATGCCGAATTGCCCCCATTTTGGTCATGGATTATGCTAGTAGGATTGCTACCCCACCGGTAAATAGCGTGTCGGATGCCTGGCATGAGCGCCGAGGTGCCCTCATAACGCTAACTGGAGAAGACCCACTGGCTCGTTGCCTAGGGCGCATCGGCTACCTGGCTAGGGCGCCGAGGTGCGCACATAACGTGAACTGGTTAAGACCCACTGGCTGGATGCCAGGGGCGCGTCGGCTACCTAGCTAGGGCGCTGAGGTGCGCACATAACGCGAACAGGTGAAGACCCGCTGGCTGGTCGCCAGGGGCACGTCGGCTACCTGGCTAGGGCGCCGAGGTGTGCACATAACGCGAACAGGTGAAGACCCGCTGGCTGGTCGCCAGGGGCGCGTCGGCTACCTGGCTAGGGCGCCGAGGTGCGCACATAACGCGAACTGGATAAGACCCACTGGCTGGTCGCCCGGGGTGTGTCGTTGGAGAGCTCTATGTTCTGGAGGAAATTGGGGGAGACAAGGAACATAGTGCTTTTATTGCTTTTCAAAGATCCGTTACAATTCAGAAATAGAATTTTTTGAGGTGCGTTGCGTTCCACGGCCGTGGCAATTGCCTGCCATCCATGCTTTCAAGCTTGTAAGCTGATCGACCGCAGACCTCAGTGACCTTGAATGGTCCGTGTCAGTTTGGCGCCAACTTACCGTGGTTCGGATCTTTGTCCTGCGGGAGCGAATTCTTCAGGACGAGTTCCCCGACGAAGAATTTCCTTTCTCTGACCCTTTGGTTGTAGCCCCTGGCTAACTGCTGCTGGTAGGCGGCTAGACGGCTGCCGCTTCCCTACGCTCTTCGGCTAGGTCTAGCTCTCGAGTCAAGTTCACGTCGTTATGGCCTTGGTCGAAGAGTTCCGACCTCAAGGTCGGGAGACCGATCTCCAGTGGAATCACGGCTTCCATACCGTAGGCGAGGGAGAAGGGCGTCGCCGAGGTGGAGCGTCTTGGCGTCGTCCTGTATGCCCACACGACGCTTGGCAGTTCTTCTAACCATCTTCCTTTGGCTTGATCGAGCCGCTTCTTGATTCCATCGAGCATCACCTTGTTGGAGATCTCGGCTTGACCATTACTCTTGGGATATGCTGGGGTAGAGTAATGATTTTTGATGCCGAGCCCTTGGCAGAAGGTTTTGAATAGGTTGGAATCGAATGAGTCCCGTTATCCAAGATCAATGTACGTGGGATTCCGAACCTTGTGACGATGTTTCTCCAGACAAAATTCTTTGAATCGTGCTCGATGATGGAGGAGAGTGCCTCTACTTCTATCTACTTGGTGAAATAATCGGTGGCTACTATCAGCCACCTCTTATTTCCTGGAGCTCGGTGGAGAGGTCCTACGATGTCCAGTCCCCATTGGGCGAAAGGCCACGGGCTGGATAGTGGACTCAGATCCTGGGCTGGTTGGTGGAGGGAGTGTGAAAACTTCTGGCACTTCTCACACTTCTGCGCATATTTCTGCGCGTCTGACTGCATATACGACCACCAGTAACCCTGGCTGATGGCCCGGTATGCCAGCGACCGTCCACTGATATGACTTCCGCAGATTCCTTCATGTATCTCGTAGAGGAAGTTGTCGACGTTGTCGGGGTGCACGCACTGAAGGTAGGGGCCGGTGAAGGACTTCCTGTAGAGCTTGCCTTCTGGGCTTAACCAAAATTGAGTCGCTTTGAGCCTGATTCGCCGAGCTTCGTTTTTGTCTTCTGGGAGCTGGTCATCTCTGAGGAAGGCAATGATTTCGTCCATCCAGCTCGGGCCGACATTGACGCATAGAATCTGTCGAGGTGGAGGGAGTTCCGTGCTTGGCCTTTCTAGCGACCCTACCTCGATAGTTCCTTTTCTCCCGGCCTCAACCGCTGAAGCTAGGCTGGCGAGGGCGTCAGCATGTGAGCTGGAGTCCCTTCCGATCCGCTTGACCTCGGCTTTTTGGAACTGCGAGAGGAGCTTTTTTGCATGCGTTAGGTAGGCGGCCATCCTGTCGTCGCGAGCCTGGTAGTCTCCGGTCAGCTGGCTCGTCACCAACTGTGAATCACTGAAGACCACTAGCTGCTGGGCTCCTAGGATTTTGGCGCTATTCAACCCAGCTATGAGGGCCTCGTACTCTGCCTCGTTATTGGATGCTTTGAAATCAAGGGTGAGGGCTTGCTCGATAACCAGTCCCTCTGGAGATTGAAGGACTACGCCGGCGCCAGCCTTCTTGGAGGTGGAGGATCCATCAACGAACACCTTCCAAGTGGAAGTGAGAAATCGGTTCCAGGCCTGCTCTTGCTCCTGCTCCGTCCTAGTGGTCTCGTCCTCATACCTCCCGCCCCCCAGTTCGGCGTCGACTGGGGTCGGTACCGAACTCGGAGAGGTGAATTCAACGATAAAATCCGCCAGAATTTGAGCTTTGATCGCCGTTCTAGGTTGATACTTGATGTCGTACTGCCCTAGTTCGACGGCCCACTTCGAGATTCGGCCGGAGAAGTCGGCCTTTTTTAAGATCGCCCCCAGCGGATACTCTGTGACGACCATGATGGAGAAAGTTTAGAAGTAGTGGGAGAGTTTGCGAGAAGCACTAACAAGTGCCAACGCGAGCTTCTCCATTGGGAGATACCTGGTCTCGGCATCAAGCATGATTTTGCTCGTGTAGTAGATCGGCATTTGCTGTCCGTCGACTTCTTTAAGGAGGACCGAACTGACCGCATGATCCGAGACTGCAAGGTAGAGGTAGAGTACTTCTCCCTATTTCGGAGTCGATAGTAGGGGAGTGTTGACACCAAAAATGTCACTTTGCCTCAACAAGATCCAAAGAGCTACATGAAGTCGCAACCTGCCATAAATAGACAATGCTGCTTCCAAAAATCAAATCTTGTCAGAATCAAACAAAAACTGCAAGATTCTTCCAGATAGCCAAAAGAGGAGTACACAAGAAGTTTCGGGCCATTTCAAAATCATTTGGCCTAACTTCGCTTCTCCGACAGCCAAATCAGGCCTCTCGGCGGCAAAGCTCTCCGGGACCATGGTTTCCAAGACAGAGCCTATGGATCATCTTAAAATGACTCCAATAGGTTCCCTGTCAAATTTCAAGTCAATCGGACATCGGTTGACCGCACATCAAACCGCGACATCTTCATCGCGACAAAAAGCAAGTCTACAGGTGATAGGACCCCAAACGGCTTCAAAACTCAAACAAAAGCCTATGGTTGGTCTTATTTATTGCTCAGGAGGCTTCACACCAAATTTCAGGTCATCCCGACATCGTTTGGCCCAGTTTCAGCTTCTGACGGAAAATCGGCAGCTCTGCGCGACAAAGTCTTCGGCTTTCTCAGGAAATTGGAAACTTTGCAAAATAAAATGCAAGGATTCTCATCAGGTTTCCTACAAAGAAATCAGGCCAATAAATGGTCAAAATGTCAAGGAAAAGTACAGAAGAAAAAAGAATCGAAAAACAGCAAAAACGGACGCAAAACGGGACACGAAAGGGGGAAAACCCCCCAGGGTCGCAAGCCCCTGCGACCCTGGAACCCGGGGTCGCCGGGAAAGCCCCGGAAACCCCGGGTTTTCGCCGTTTTTTCGCGATTCGAAGAGCCCAGCCTCTGGTACTTTCCAAAATTCATGCTTTTGAGACACCAAGTCCTCTGACATCCGTCCAAAACACGGGTCAATCATCAAAAGTATTGAAAACAATATTGATCGCCACCCGGTCAACCAAAAAAAGTGTGCTTTCTACCCGACCGATCGAGAAATCGACAGGACAGATGGCACCGACCCGCTGTTGGCAACAAACATCTGAAATTACATGATCATCTGATGTCGATCTACATGAAGATCCATCGATGATCATCAACAGAAGAATCCCAAAAGACGTGGCACGGCCCGCGACTCTTCAGCTGCTCGGCGACCACTTAATGCGATTAATTGACTAGCTTTATTACAGTCATTAATCCATTTCTTTGGACGGCCCAATCAGAAGCAAGCATTCGGGAGTTACAAGTCAAGAGATTCATGGCATTTAATCCATGAAACTCCTCCCATCATGGCGATTAAAGGCGATTAAATGCCCTCAATCTCCTCCGGCCAATCAGAAGCCAAGAAAAAGGAGTTACAAAATAAACAATTCAATTTTGTAACTCCTCCCATTATGCGGCTTAATGACAATAAAAGCCCATAAACCCACCTAAAAGGCTACCTAAAAGCCTATAAATAGGAGGGCTCTCCAAGAAGAAAGAACATCATCAGACAGCAGACAGACATCAGAAAATCACAGACAGAAGCACAGAAATCCAGAGAAAGGAAAAAGAGAGAAAACTCTGCGGAAGTTCCACACCGGCCACCGCAACAAGGTGACAAAAGTCCCTTGGGGGGTACCCCCCCCCAAGGTCCTTGCCTTCTCCTCCTGCCTCCAATGGCTTAGATGTGGCTTTTCAGCCCGTCTACTCGGCTTTTTATTGGACATAGGACCTTCTTTTGGTCTTTTTCCTCTAAAAACCTGAGGTTACAGCCAAGCCAAGCGAATCAATAGCATCCTCTGTTCTCATCTGCATGGATGACGGCGAAGCCCACATATGGCTTGCGACCGTCAATCTAAACGAGTCCTCCACAATCTCCTGAGAAGTTAGATCCTCCTTTTCTTGCTTTTCATTGTAGTTTGTATTTTTTTAAAAGAGACAAAAATCACAATTCTTGTCTTTCATTATTGATAAGGATTGTAAATCGGCTATAAACGCCAAAAATCGGCTATAAACGCCAAAATCGGCTATAAACGCCAAAAATCGGCTATAAACGCCAAAATCGGCTATAAATGCAAAAAAAAATCGCCTTTCACGGCAAATCAAGAAAATGTCTCTTTTCTTAAATATATGTGCAATGGAAAACTTGAAAGAAGTTGATTTCTTTTTACTTGCGAAGGTTGATCTCCGGATCACCACTTGCAATTCCAAGTAAAAATAGAAAATCTGGCACACCCACAAAAAAAAAAGAAATGTTGATGCACGCCCCCCTTTGCCCCCCGGTTACGAAAGGGTCGGAACCAAACGGACTCCCACGTCCGCCGACCTCGGTAGGAACCCCGGGCAATCCCGGAGCGCGGTCCATCAAGCTGGCACACCCGGTGGGACTCGTTTATTTGAGAATACGATGCTAGAAATGAAATATTTGCATATCATATATTTTGCTCTATGCTTATATTTCTTTTCTCGATTCCTTGGCTACTTTATAATTGGTGGCCTATGTTGAATTCCGCATCTAAAAAAAAATGAGATGAGATTTTTTGTTTGGAAATTTCTAATTCTTTGAATTTATTTCCACTCTTTCTCTTTTCAAAAAAAAAAAAAAAAACAAAAAAAAATCAGATTTTTCATTTTTGGATTCAAAATTGAGAAACCTTGATCCGTTCCTATCGTTCATCGCGCTTGCAGAAATGTTGAGCCTGTTCGACTAAGGTTTTGGGCCATTGTTTCTCTTCGATGAGTTCATTAAAAATCTAAAAAAAATATATATATATATAAAAAAATTTAGATTTCTCAATTTGGATTCAAAATTGAGAAACCTTGATCCGTTCCTATCGTTCATCGCGCTTGCAGAAATGTTGAGCCTGTTCGACTAAGGTTTTGGGCCATTGTTTCTCTTCGATGAGTTCATTAAAAATCTAAAAAATATATATATATATAAAAAAATTTAGATTTCTCAATTTGGATTCAAAATTGAGAAACCTTGATCCGTTCCTATCGTTCATCGCGCTTGCAGAAATGTTGAGCCTGTTCGACTAAGGTTTTGGGCCATGGTTTCTCTTCGATGAGTTCATTAAAAATCTAAAAAAAAAAATAGATATATATATATATAAAATTTTAGATTTCTCAATTTGGATTCAAAATTGAGAAACCTTGATCCGTTCCTATCGTTCATCGCGCTTGCAGAAATGTTGAGCCTGTTCGACTAAGGTTTTGGGCCATTGTTTCTCTTCGATGAATTCATAAAAAACAAAAAAAATATATATATATAAAAAAAAAAGAGACATAGACCACTAAGGTTAAACCAACTGTGTTCTTTGATCATGGTTGATTCAAAGAAAAGCCTTGTCCAGAGTGTGGAGACAGCTTGACTGTTCTAGGCAAGGGTCCTCCAAACGGGTTCATTAAGTAATCCTACCCTTACCTGGGGGCAATTCTATCAATCAAGATTTCATAAGACCGGGTTAGGAGGCCTATGTGTACTCTCTCGTCTTTTAAATAAATAAAAAAAAATATAAATTTTTTAAAAAAAAAAAATAAAAATTTTAAAATAAAAAATAAGAAATAAAAAAAAAATTTCAAAAAAAAAAATCTTAAAAAAAATAATAAAAATAAATAAAAAAAAAAAAAAAGATTTAAAAAAAAAAAAAAAAATCTTCAAAAATCTTCAAAAAAAAAAAAAAACTTCCGTCATTTTGGGTTTAGATTGGAGAAATCTTGGTCTTCTCCTTTCTGAGCACTGGCGCTCGCGGAAATCGCCGAGCCCGTGTTCAGATTGGAGTGCCTTTTGCTCTCTTTGATGAACCCGATATTGGCCTTTCAAAAAAAAAAAACTCGTCATTTTTAGATTCAGATCCGAGAAATCATGGTTCATTTCTTTCTGAGCACTGGCGCTCGCAGGAAATCGCTGAGCCCGTGTTCAGATTGGAATACCATCTGCTCTCTTTGATGAATCCAATCTTGACCTTTCAAAACAGAGAATCTCATCTCATAGATGTGGTCTCAAAACATTTGTGTCTAGCGGTACTAGTACGCCCTTTCAGGGTCTACTGTATTGCGACCGGCACATTTGTAACTCCAACTTTATATTCTTCTTACCTCGAGCAAGCTCTGCTTCTCGATAAGTCGAATTTAAGTTCACAATTGCTTCTAGCAGTCACTGGGATGCCCATTCTGGGCTTACCATACCTGCGATCAGAACAATTGTACCTTCTATGGCATTTTGCCTTCCTCATATTGTTTGGGTCATCTACCTCGAGCAATTTGAAAAGTCGAAACCATAGAACTTCCCATTTATGATCATTATATTCTTGTGATTACTAATGGATGTGGTCTTGTTTCAGAAATTTTCGAAAAACTAACAATGGCAGCTTCACTAACCATTACTTTCGATGAGAACAAGCACCAACTCATGCTTCAACAGAAGCAAACCACGCGCACCTACAAGCGCCCAATCAGCTGCCGAAGTGTCAACTCCCTCGGCAACTCTCTGAACTCCGGGTCGACCTCGACTCCCCGGACTATCGTCTTTGGGACGCTGGGACCATTCCCACTTCCTGAGGAACAAACTACTCCCTCCAAGAAGCAGAAACTCGCCTCTCAACGTGTCACTACCGTGACACCAAAGGCAAGCACCAGAAGGCCTGAAGCCCGTGGCAGCCCCACGAAGCCTCAACCTGCAAACAACCAGGTCTACCCCAAGACTTGGTCCCCAAGACCTTCACCAAAACAGAGAAGGTCCCAGACATCCACCAAGCCAGCATTCCTGGCCCCACTCAAGGAGAACCAGTTCTATCCTCTTGCCTACATGAAAGAGGAGAGACCCATCTCCAACCTGACTTCCAAGTCATCCCAGCATGAGCCGGCTTGTTCCTACAAGCCCAAAATCAAGTCATGCATCACAAGGCCTCTACAAGCACCCGCTAAGGCCTACAAACCTGCAGTTCGACCCTTCATCTCTACAGGGGCCGAACTTCAAAAATTCAAAGCTTCGCTGCAACTGGCGAAGGATAGGGTTCGCATCCTGTCCTTGCCCAGTTACAAAGAAGACAGGCTCGGCTGCTGCGCCCGAGGGAGCACATCCTTCATTGTCAAAGCCCAGTCAGAGCTGATCGAAGCTCAAATTGCTCGTCGTATACGCCGCCGCGCGTCGTACCGACAAAAGAGACTAGAGAAGCAAAGGACCCAGCCTCCCACACTTCAAGTCTCTCCTAAATGGGTCGAAAAAGAAAGACCCAACCAAGTTGCTGCCGTCCATATGGTTGGAAAAACCAGAAGGCGCCAAAAATCAGCAACAAAAATCCATGTCCGACGTCCGATGACCCGCAGCGTCTCCAGGACAAGAAGACATTCAGAAGAATCCCCTGCTCCTTCAAGCAAAGGACAGCAGAGTGATCCTTCCTCAAGCTCTTCTTCAAAAAGAATGAGCCCCAGCTCAGTCACCAGGACAGTTTCTTCGTTCGAATCACGAAGGATGAACGTCTTGGCTACAAATTCTGAGCCACCACCCCGCAATCCACCTCCAGAAGATGCGATCACCCGCATCCAGTAGTTGGAACAGGGCCAGCAGAGAATTGAAACTCTGATGGAAAACCTTCTCCTCGCCTTCCAAAATCAGGCGAACAATGAACCTCCTCCGAATCATCAAGACGACGAGGTAAATAGAGAAGAAAATGAGTCACGCGCCCTTACCAAAAAGGACGTAGACGGTATCCTCGCCAAAGCAAAAGAAGAGGATATACTCAAGGAGCATGGGATCAAGCCACCATATCCCTTATGGATGGACTCGGTCCCGTTCCCCACCAAATTCAAGCATCCTACTCTCCAAACATATACGGGGAAAGGATCAGCCAGACAGCACGTCATCCACTTCAAGATCCTGACGGGAGCTATCGCGGATCAAGATGCACTCGAGATCCGCCTCTTTGCAAGTACCCTAAAAGGTACGGCCTTCGATTGGTACTCCACTCTGCCGGAGGACTCAATCCAAAACTGGGCCATGCTAGAGACACGCTTCCTGACTCACTTCAAAGGTGAGGATCATCCCGCTACTATGGCTCAGCTGTGCAGCCTAAAACAGGGGGAGAATGAGTCAACATATGACTTCATTCACAAGTGGAAAGCAATGGCATACAAATGTTCTGATGTATTGCCACAAGCGTCGCTAGTCGACATCTGCCGAAACAACATGAGAGCCAGAATCCGCTCCATGATCATCGGCAACAAATCAAAAAACCTGGGAGAACTCCTAGAAGCTTCCATAGAAGCTGAAACGGTGATTAAAGACCTTAACAGTCAGAAATCATCAAGAAAAGAGCCAACCGCCATTGCAACCTCTAAACCAAAGAAAAAAGAGGTCCTCAATGTGCAGACCAAGTCAGCTCCTCAGCCACCAAAGAAAGCTGAAAACAAAGCTGTTGGTAAGAGACCTGAACTCTCAGACGCCTTCAAAGAACGAGTAGAGAAGAAATACCCGTTTGATGAAGATGTTGATGAAATCTTCGGGGCCCTTGTGGCAAACGGCAAGCTCACCTTGCCTGAACCAAAAAGACCGGGTGATGTTGGCAAAACCAACGATCCTCGGTACTGTCCATACCACCAGATGATCTCGCATCCTCTCAATCAATGCTTCGTTGTGAGAGAGAAAATAAATGAGATGTGGAAAAACGGAGTCATCACCTTTGACAAAAACTATGGGTCTGCCTCCGTCAACATGGTGACATGTGGACAAACATCAAGATCACCGAAGAAGAAGATCACTACTTCCTTCAAGGTGATAAACTCAATCGAAGCGTCCGAGGAACTGGTTCCTTACCCGACACCAGACGGACAACCGATATGGGTACATCCCGATCTCCTGGAAGATGAAAATTGGGAGGTCGTGAAAACAAAGCCTACAGCTCAACAGCGAAGGCAGGCTAGGAAACATCTCCTCAAGCTCAAACGGCAAGAGAAGACCCAGCCAAAACTAGAGGTTAAAGAAAAGGCAGAGGCTTCCTCTACCGCTTCACTGGAGGTAACAAAAACATCCCTTCCAGAGACTTCAAAGGGGGTAAGGAAATTCACTCTCAGTGATTTCGTGCCACCTCAATTCAAAGAAGCCATGCAGGAGGCATCATACTCTTGCAATTCGGTAGTTGGATTCTCCATTGATGGATACGAGTCCAGCGACACCGATGATGGATTCGAATCCAACTACACAGATGAGTGGGAGGAATCCCTTGAAACAGGAGAATATCTCTCGGATGAAGAATGGGTTCCTGAGTCTCATCTTATGCCAGTAATCTGGTATAACCCCCTACAGCCACAAGGATCCTGGTCTGATGATGAAGAAGACCAAGAAGCTGTACAAGAAAATGCTGCTGAACCAGCACCTCTCATCACTCCAGTGGAAATCAACAATGTTGAGCCACAAAGAGATGATGAAGAAGAAGATCCGGCTCCCATACCTGATCTTGAAGAATATGCAAGGATCTTGCAGCGACTCGCTCTAGAACAAGAGCAAGAACGCGTCAACGAGCCTCCTCGCAATCCAGAGCCTGAAGTCCCTGAAGACCACCAGGTACATCCTCCCTTAACTCCTGAAAATGGAGAAAATTGCTGGATAGACGATCCTCTCACATCCGAGGATGAGTCTGACTCCGATCAGGCAACGTCTCCCGTCAGAGCTTCCTGTAATGTGATAATTCGGGATTATAACTCTTCCGAAGCATCGTCTGATGAGAGCACTTACACTCCGGCGACGCCTAGCAATATATCTTCTGGAGCCACCTCGTCTCAGGTGACTTTCACTGAGATGACACCCTCTCAGGTTTCTTCTCCTGAGACTGTGACTTCAAAGTTCACACCCTTCCTGACTGAAGAATTCCCAACCATTGATGCTTGGGACGATGAATTAGTCAACGAAGAAGAAAGATTGCTGGATGCTGTTCAGGACTTGTTCCCGGAAAATGCTCCATGCAACACAATCACTGAGGATGGTAACTCTACTGCTGATGCATCCTCAGCAAATGAAAAACGACAGCCTCTTGATCCTGAAGATAATCTTCCAAACGAAGACCCTTCTCAAGAAGCTCTCGAAGTTGGTAGAGGCACCCGCTCTGGCCGGGACTACCACAAAAATTACAACCAATCTTCCTTTACATATGTAAATCCTTCGGGAAAAGATGTTGTAAGCGCCCCTAGTGGCAACAATGATGAACATGCAGGCCCTAAGGAGGCTTTCAAGTATGACTTGATTGAACACTTCAAGCACATACCTGCACGTCTGCACATCCTAGATTTGTTGCGAATGTCTCCGCACACTCGTGATAATCTCATTTCGGAATTACAAAAGCTGAATGAGGATGTCGACAAACATGCCCCGCAAGTCCTCCAAATTGAAATGGATTACCGGGTCAAAAACTCAGAAGCCTCCTCAAAGGGAGAAAAGAAGAAAACTGAGGGATCATGCATTGAATGCCTCTCGGTTAAAAAAGCAGCCAGTGCAACCATCGCCTTCACAAAGGATGACCTCCTACTTGGCGAAACCAGGCATAATCGACCCTTGTACTTCACAGGGTATATCAAGGAAATGCCTATGCATAGAGTTCAGATCGACCCAGGTTCTGCACTCAACCTCATCTCCACATCGGCTCTTGAAGAGTTGGGCATCCCACCCAGCAAATTGAGCCACACATCTGTATCTATCTTTGGAAACGATGGGAGTACTCAAAGGCCTATCGGCAAAATCAGGTTCAAATTGCAGATAGGTGATCTTATCTTTGAGGTCACAGTGTATGCAATAAAGACCCCTTCATGCTACAACATCCTTCTCGGACGCCCTTGGATCCATGAGAATGGTGTTGTCCCTTCAACTCTACATCAATGCATCAAGTTTGTTGGCGACGACGGCATGATACATCGAGTCTTTGCGGACAGAAAACCCTTCAAGGGTAAAGAAATCCACTTCGCAGACTCACAGATGTATGAAGGTGAAAAAGAAGAAGAGGAGAAGCATACATCATCCTTTGCCGAAAATCTCCAGAAAGATAAGAGGCAAAGCTCCTCAACAATCACCGGAAGAAAACAAACCATCCGGTAAATCTGAAGAGAGCATGCAAACTCCCTTCATCATCTCCCTCAAATCTTCAAAGCCTTTGGTCATCACAACTAAAGTGAAGAAGGCAAAACAAAAGCCTGGGGGCAAATTTGTTGTCTCTTTCGTGTCTATCATGCAAGACACGGGACTCGGATTCAGAGCCAGAAGACGACACATCGTCAAGCCAAGCTGACACTCAGCAAGTTCAGCCTGCTCTCACTCCAATGGAGACAACTTTCTGACATAGAAGATCCTACGTCAGCTTCCTTCGTTGTTCCAGCAACTTCAGCAAAGGAAAAACCGATCTTCTTCCATAGATCGGATGCTTCTTCATCAAACTCCATGCTTGAACCTTTCCAAAATAAAGGTACGCCTCAACTATCCTTATACAGTTCTGTGGCAACAAGCTATATGAAGAAAATGGGCTATGACCTCAAAACCCAGTCGGTTTGGGAGAAGGACGCGGTATTCTCACGCCATTGGGGCCCGTCTTGACCAAAGCCAGCTGGAAGATTGGAGACTCTACGGCTATGTAGAAAAGTCTTCACACGGGTTAGGGTATGATCCTGACACTCCCTTGAGAGAGTTGACACAAAGGCTTAAAAGTCAATATACTGACCAAGCCTCAACATCTCAAGTCCATGAAGACATCAATCTCCCTGGATATCTCTTTGATGAGTCACCTGACAAAGATCCAGGAAGCTCATCCAATTGGCACGATTCTCCGAAAATGAAGAGGCAGCCTGGAAGGCGGTGGCGGCTGGTTCTCCTCCTCTAACCCGGTGAGCGGGCTTGAGTTTCTTCCCGCCTCCCGAGCAGGGGAACGATGCTGCAGCCGACCTCGTTGGACCCTGGTTTCGGTCTGCTCCCTCTGGCCGAGATGACGTTTTCTCTTTCCTGCTGGATGTCCGATCTTCGCACCAGAAGCTGAAGTTCTCACGAGCTCTGGCGTCGTCTTCTTCTTGCTCAATGAAACGGTTGACCATGGCCATCAGTGCTTTCATCGAAGTTTCAGGATCACAGACCAAGTATTTCCGGAGCTCGCTGCCTAGCAGCAGAGCTTACTGGAAGGATGTGACTGCAACCTCCTCCGTGGCGTTCTCAACCTGACTGTAGATCGTCCAGAACCTTTTGGCGAACTAAGTGACATTCTCATTCTGCCTCATTCTGAGGGCCATGATGTCGGCATCTGTCTTCGGAATGGTTCTATGTGCCTGGAACTTCTCCAAGAAGAAACTCTAGAGCTGCCGCCAGCTCGAAACTGCCCCTTCTGGGAGCGCGCAGAACCATTTTAGGGGGAGGCCCCCCACGCTAGAAGAACAAACTCTGTAGCTTAAGTGACCGATGTCTCCCCATATTGACATCCTCTGAGTGAAATGTCATAGATGCGCCGCTAGATCCGAGGCTCCATCGTAGAGGATGAACCTCGGGATGCTAAACTTCTTAGGGAGAGGGAAGTCCATGATTTCCCGAGAAAACGGAGATGCACCGAGATCCTCGAAATCGTACGTGTCTAGTCGAGTCCGGGGAAAACTGATCACCTCCATGTTACGCTGGAGCGACTGTTTGACGTGCTGGTCGAGCCATTCTTTGAGGTCATCTCTGTCTTCTGGCACTTGACTCGGCCTTCTCTTGGAGTTGCTGTTGCTTGAGCCCTTGTCTTGAGCTCGGTCGTGCCTTTTTTTATTCCGGGTGTCCGTTAGGTCCCGTTCTGCCGAGGGAGCTCGTCTCTGTTTGGAAGGTGGCGCCGAGGCGCCTCTCTCTTCTGGAGTTGCTCCTGAAGTGAAGAATCCACTAGTCCTTCTTTCGAAGAGCAAGGTTTTGGGCCGTGATCTCCTCGAGGTACGGGTTTCCACCGTTGTTGCCATCGCCTTGGTGGTTGGATCGATGTGACCTTTATCTTTTCGGGGAAGCTCTTGAAAAGGAATACTCTGCCGAGAGCAGCCCGGCTCATGTTGACGCTTTGACCGATGGTTTACTTGTCTTGGGGTGCCGTCATCTCTCTTGAATGTGAGGATGAGACGGTGCGAACACTTCCCACGTCTTCGAATCTTCTCTGGTAGTGGATGGGCGCGGGGAACAACAACGGAGCTTTTGAGGATTTCCCACCTTTCTTATCTGTCGGAGGCATGGTGTAAGGAAAGATGTTTGAATCGTTTCCCACAGACGGCGCCAATTGTAAGTGCCTAAATATTACGGGCTTAGTAATGAGGATTAGGACCTCGTTAGGATGCTGTGATGAAGATTGGAATGCTTGAGAACCTGAAAGCGAAGGAGAAGAGAGACAGTCAAAGACCCTGCTATGGGCAGCGCAAGGCTCTCCGATGCCTAAGTCAGTATGAGAACTCAACAGTAGGATGGAGATGAGGAAGAACAGAGAAGAGTAACAGCTCTGAGTATATGATCGTGTGTTACCTGGGATGGAGGGGACTCCTCTATTTATAGGAGAATAAGCTGTCCTGCATGGTGGGATTCATGATGAATGCAGTCACACCGGCCCATTATGCATTAAATGCCAGTCCCATCAGCCCATCTTGCATTAAATGTTAGTCTAATCGGGCCTTACCCTGCTCGTCTTTTGGGCCTAGTCCCATCGGGCCTGGCCTATAGCCATACCCTGATGGGACGTAGCCGCTGGATGCCGTCCTGTCAGGAGTGATGGACGGCCAAGATGGCTTTGTCAGACACACTTGCGCTT